>CM045749.1:22666728-22679228 GCA_024760905.1 Plotosus lineatus | reverse complement strand
GATACTTGTCTGCTGTCCTTGCGTGCCCCAGTCGCACGCCCATCAGATATTGTAATATTCCACATTTATGAAGTCGTAGGAAACTGGATAAGGGGCGTGGTCGCTTGAAGGGAGGGAGGGGGCATTGAATGCAATTATCCCAATGTCCATGTCTTTAGGATGTGGGAGCTTCTCATAGAACGTGTAATGTCCACTCAGAAACCCTTTCACTGAGCCCAGGATTCAAAACCAAAATCTTCCTGTTGTGAGGTGGGAATGATCACAATGCCACCTTCCCACCCATGACCTACTCATAACAAAAATAAATAATTAAAATCTTTTTTTTTTTTTTTTTTTTTTTTAAAGCAACTAAAAAATGCAATTCTATAAATGCAGTTTTCTATTAAGGGTGGGAAAAAAAAACTTTTGGAACACCATATCCAAAAACCCACACAATTCCAGAACTGAATACAAGATCAACTTGTTAACCCAAACATGTGTCAAACCATTACAGCTCCGGTTTTATGACAAAATCTGACCAAGAATTCCTGTCTAGACTTCTAAATATCAACCTCAGGATTCAAAACTGCAACTCTCTTATAGAGGACACATGAGTCAAAATGGAAAATCTCTCCTCTGGGCCACAGCTCATACTGGGTTTTGAAATTAAACTCATGACTAATTTCATTTTACGGTAAAATTTCTAAGTTTATATAGAAGAAAAGCAAACAATACTGACTGTGTTGAATATAAAGGTAAGCATTCATCCCGCCATCCCCTGAAACAGCAAAAGTAAAATGATCCACAGACACTCTGGCTTCGTATTTTTCTATTAGTGCCATGGAAATTTTTATCACAATAAAAAATGTATTTGTTCGCAGAACATACAAATCCAGTGGGAAATATGAGGTCCATATAGCATTTATATTAATTTAACCCTTTAACGCGAAGCAGGACCATATGGTCCTCTTTCAAAAATGCTAATAACTACTATGCATTCTATATCATATGCTATGCATTCTATACTTGTGGCGCCACCTGATGCAACACAGCTTGATCCCACATGCTTCAGTCAGCTGTGAGATGACCTTGAGTGTGCAGGATTGTGTTGTTCACGAATTTGTGAGCGTGTATTATTTGTTGTTATTATTATGTTATTCTTATTATTAGTGTTATTATAATTTTGTTGAAAGAAATGTGTTTGGGGTGTTTTGTTAAGGATATTTTTTTAACTGCAAAAAATAATTCGGGCCTTAAAGGATTAATGAGGTTTTGATTTACTAAGGTTTGAAATAAGCCCATTGCATTCAAAGGGGCAATGAAACAGAGGTGTAATTATCAGAACCCCATTAAAATTAGAGGAGCACTCAGAGTGCAAGGTAACTGTGTCATGTAGCAAAGATAATGTTTCAAATGGGCCCTCCATGGGTACTGGAAAGTTTATTGGCATTCGTTTCAAAGTTATAATCACTCTATCTCCCAAATTTTGTGACCTTTAACCTTGCAAATTTCAAAATCAAATCATTTTTGGGACTCAGGGAGGTTATGGTTTGGTGAAATTTATTGCATGGATATGGTCAGGATTTTGTTTACAAACAAACTGATAAACAAACATACTAAAGGGGCAATCACATAGTGCAAGGTACCGCCACCATGCAGCATTTCTAATGTAGTAAATAATCCCAATATTGGTACCGGTTCAAATGACCTAATATGTGCTCATCCTATGACGTGTGAGTCCTTATATAGTTTAGTTTTCTTTTTTGTGCTTCACAGTAACAAGTATGTCTGTCAGTACGACTTTCAAAGTTATGAGCGTTCAAATTCCTATAACCTTGTTTTTGACCTTTCAAGGCCACTCAAGGTCAAAGGTAATCATGTCATTTAAAAAAAATCAGTTTGTAGTTTGCAATTATTTGTTAAGTTCATTAATTTTCTGAACCGCTTAATCCTCATTAGGGTGACGGAGAGGCTGACAATCATCTCTGTCGACTCTGGGCAAGGGCAGAATACACCGCGCCAGACCATCGCAGGTGAGAAACACGCTGACGGTAATCCAGTGGCCTACATTTTGTGAACGGCAGCAGTGGTTCCTTTATTAGAGACAGTAGTGACCACTTGGAGATAGGGGCAGTGGTGGTCTAGTGGTATAGGGCGCTGGATCACTGATCCAAAGGTTGGGGGTTTGAGACCCATTCTCCACAAGGTTGTCACTGTCCCCCCAGTGCAGCGAACTGGGTTATCAAAGGCGGGCCATGTCTGTCACTGTCTATGGTGAGAGGCATGTAAAAGAAGCATTGCTGACTTTCGTAAAGAGGCTGCAAAGTCATCAGTGTGTTTCTGTCCCTTGCTAAAAAGGGTTGTGACAGGAAGGGCATCCGACATGAAAACCTCTGCCAAATCAAACGTGCGAAACAGATGATTCGCTGTGGCGACTCCCGAGTAAAAGGGAAAAAGCCGAAAGGAAGACAGACGGTGACAACTTGTTAATAGTGGGGCTTGAACCCCCAACATTCGGATAGTTTGCTATTAGCCTTCCATAATTATGCCATGTCTATAGGCACTTGATTTACAGCTATAAGAGTCTAAATTCTTGTGACTTTTTTCAAGGTCACCCAAGGTCAATGGTATCTACATCATATGAGAGCATGTATATGGTTTCCTAACTCTCCCTCACTGCATTTGTTTCTGCTAAATAAACAGTTCAGTTCATTTTCTGTAACCGCTTAATCCTAATTAGGGTCGCGGGGAGGCTGGCACCCATCCCAGCCGACTCCGGGCAAGGGCAGAGTACACCCTGGACAGCTCACCAGGCCATCGCAGGGCGAAAACATAATGAAGGCTTTGCAGCTACACTTGTCGAAAGTCAGCAATGGTTCTTTTACATGAACCTCACACCATGGACAGCGAGAGACATGGCCGGCCTTTGATAACCCAGTTAGCTGTACTGGGGGGGACAGTGACAACCTGTTGAGAGTGGGGCTTGAACCCCCAACCTTAGGATCAGCAATCCAGTGCCCTCTACCACGAGGCCACCACTGCCCTATCTATATAAACAGTTTCACTTTAAAATGGAAGATGTTCATGGTGGTGTAATGGTGAGCACATCTGCCTCAGAATAAGAAGGTCCTGGGTTCGATTCCCAGCTTGGATGTTTCTGTGTGGATTCTCCTTCCGTAGTCCAGAAACATGTACAGTAGGCTAATTGGCTGTTCTAAATCACCCCAGGTTGGAGTGTGAATGGTTGTGTGAGTGTTGGCTCTGTGATGGCCTGGCCATCTGTCCAGGGTTTACCCCGCCCTTGCAGAGACAGACACTCACATCCACTCCTACAGGCAAGTTGGAACAGCCAGTGAGTGTACTGCTCATGTATTTGCACAGGGTGAGGACACTGGAAAACACCCAGAGGGAACTAACACGCATACAGGGAGAACTTGCAAACTCCACACAGAAACGCCCGAGCTCAGCACTTTCTTGCCGCGAGGCAAATGTGCGAAACTTTGTCACCGTATCGCCCCTGATGTGTCCAGGAAAGTCTTTGCGACGTGTACTGGTGTTACTGGTGTAGTGTCTGTGCTCATTGCAAAAAATGGCTTTTGTGCGGCTTTCAATAACTGGATGGCTACAGGTCGTTAATATTAAAATAAAGGTTGCAAGATTAATAAGCTAAATAGCTTAGCTTAGCTTTGAATAGAAATGGGACCAGCGCATGTAGGTACGATGTAGGTACGGTGGTGAAGTTAGAAAAGTCAGTGAACGTAACGGACAGACCAAGCATGTTCACTGAAAAACGCACACACAATCGTTCACACTCGCACTCTAGGGGCAATTTGGAACACTCAATTAATCCAATGTGCATGTGTTTAAACTGGAGGAGGAAGCTGGAGTACCTCGAGGAAACCCACACGAGCACGACGGAAACATGCATTCTAAACACAGGAACACCCTCATCAAGTCCGGGACTCAAACCCAGGACCTTCTGGTAGTGAGGTTGCCTGTGCTCATTTGAATAAATCAATATAATATTTGAAAAGTAGTTTTTAAAGTAGAAATAAAATATATCAAGATATCAGAGTAGGGAAAAGGGATGAAAGGAAAAGTGTACAAGACGGTGATGACGCCGGCGATGTTGTACGGTTTAGAAACAGTGGCGCTGAGGAAAAGACGGGAGTCAGAGTTGGAGGTAGCAGAGATGAAAATGTTGAGGTTCTCTTTGGGAGTAACGAGGATGGATAGGATCAGGAATGAGTACATCAGAGAGACAGCACATGTAAGAGGTTTTGGAGAGGCTAGATTGAGATGGTTTGGACATGTACAGAGGAGGGACAGTGAGTATATCGGTAGTAGGATGCTGAGGTTGGAACTGCCAGGCAGAAGGCCTAGAGGAAGACCAAAGAGAAGATTTCTGGTTGTGGTGAGACATGAAGGTAGTTGGAGTAAGAGAAGAAGATGCAGAGGACAGGGTGAGATGAGGGCAGATGATTCGCTGTTGCGCCCCCTGAAGGGAACAGCAGAAAGGAAAAGAAGAAGAAGAAGAAGAAGAAGAGTAGGGAAAAGGGCAGTGGTGGACTGGTGGTAATGGACGCAGGATCGCTGATCTGAAGATTGGGGGTTCGAGTTCCACTCTCCACAGAGTTGTCGCTGCCCCCCACCACCCACCCCCCGTGCAGCTAACTGGGTTATCAAAGGCCGGCCATGTCTCTCACTGTCTGTGGTGGGAGGTTCATTTAAAAGAACCATTGCTGACTTTCGACAAGAGGAGCTGCATAGCCGTCAGCGTATTTCCGCCCTGCGATGACCTGGCGAGCTGTCCAGGGTATACTTTGCCCTCGCCCGGAGCCGTCTGAGATGGGTGCCAGCCTCATCGCGACCCTAATTAGGATTAAGCAGTTACAGAAAATGAATGATGATGATGATGATGATGATGATGATGATGAAAAACCGACCTGACTTGACATGACTTGACATGACTTGTACATAATACCATGTACTGACATCTTCTTCTTCTTCTTCTTCTTCTTCTTCCTGACATCACACCAGTTATTTTACAGTCCGCATTGGAGTAGTGTATCCTATTTACAAAGGTTTAACTTTAATCCTTCTATATGGGATTAACACTTCTGTAAGGGATTAACACGTCAAAAAAACGAGATTCAAATTTATAAAAGGGATTAAAATATTATGATTAGTATCTCACTCCTGCTGCTGAAACATCTGAAACAGTCCATGCTGCCAACTTGATTTAGGATGAATCTGCCTGATGTGGACGAAATCAACATGCAGAAGCTGCCCTGCATGCAAGACCCATTTAGTTTAACCAATACAAAAGGTGCCCTGAATCGGAGGCTACAGATTAATCATGTCTGAAGAGACCACCCATTGGGCACCTTTGTATCTCCACCTGTTATCAGTACCAGTAAGGGGCCGGTGTTCCAGTCAATAACCTTGGGCAGGGGTGACACTCCTTCAGACTCCATAATGGTTTCAAGGTGTTTCTAGTCTATGCCAGAAAGTAGTTAGCAGCCCCTGCACCACTACAGACACTCTGACTGTGGATATGTGAATAAATATAACATAAAATATATATTTTATGTTACTTCTCAGATATCGCCATCCGCTGGTCTGCTCAGTGGATAATGGAAGTGACAGTGCAGAATCTCTTCAGATTCAATCTGAATGCATTCGCGAGTAGCCTCAAGTCATCGCCTGTCGTTCAGAGATTCAGATGTACTGTCAGGGACACATGTATAGCCAGAGGAATGGCATCTGCTCTAAGAATCTGGGAAATTTTGGTGAGGAACTCGTGCACCTCTTTTCTATTGCAAGGTCGGCACATTATCAGCACACACACACACACACACACACACACACACACACACACACACAGGTATAAACTCAGTGATCTCTTCCCATACATACAACTCATCCATGCTGTGAACCCTGATGCACCCCAATATGGTGTCTTTGGCACAGGAACAATCTAGACCAGGGGTCGGCAACCTTTGCCATTCAAAGAGCCATTTGGACCCGTTTTCCACATTAAAGAAAACACTGGGAGCCACAAATCCTTTTTTGACGTTTTAAATCAAATCACACTGCATATAATGTTTTTCCTCTTTTTCCTTCATGTTAATATAAAATAACAATATGTTACATTAATTGAAACAACTGCAGAGACCATTACATTACAATTCTGTTTGCAACAAAAACATTTAGATTAAAAAAAAATCGCCAGCCTCCCCGCGACCCGAATTAGAATTAAGCGGTTCAGAAAATGAATGAATGTGTTCGAATGCTTCTTGTGTTTTTAGAAAGAAAAAGAATATCCATCCCACGAAGCGCGGGACGGGCTGCAGCCAGATGTGTAACGGGTTGGGTTGCCAACCTCACCAATCACGCCCTTCGTGGGATCTTCTTTTCTTTATTCGTTATATTAATGTTGTTTTGTCATAGTTTTAATTTACAAAAATGACACCAACACAGAAAAGAATTTGAAGACTTATTTTAAGAAGGAGCCTGCTCAACATTCTTTTAAATAAATATTAATGCTTAATGCTGCACTGACCGACCCATTCTCAGAGTGGATACTGAACCACACCCAGTCTTTTATTTTGTCACTATGAGGACAGTTATTTAATCTGGAGATTGCTGTGTATAAACAAATCTCATCCACATCTCTTCCTTCAGCTGTGATTTCCGTTCCTGAATTACAAACCCCGGTGGCAGAAAAAAATCTCTCTCTCACCGCACGGCTGCTTGCCATGAGCTCTTTTAGGGCTCTTTTATATTTATTTGGTGTGGGCGGGGTGATTTTGTGTGTGTTCTTGTGTTCTAGTGGACACACAAAATCACCCCGCCCACACCAAATAAATATCCGCCCACATCTGTGACTCTTAATTTTCATCTATGTAATTTTCAACCCTAAAAGAGCATTGGAAGGGTACCCAGATCATTCAGGTGGAAAAAAAACCTAGATTGGACATTACTGTTTCAATTCTGAAGTGGGGCCATCTTGGTGGGATCACATTACTGTTTAAGACTTAAAGCAAGGTGGCTCACGAAGATGGCTCCAATTCAGAATTGAAATAGTAATGTCCACTCTAGGTTTTTTTTTCTTTTCTTTTGATGATCAGTGATTGGTGGGAACAGGTGGAAGGTGTGGCTATTGTTTGGTTGAAGTGAAAACCTGCACCCACACCGGCCCTTTGCTGTGTGAGTAACTAAGCACTTTGTGGTGCACCAGTCAGCCACCGTAAAGCACAACGTTATTTTGAAAAGCCATGGAGCCGCACCAGAAAGGTGAAAGAGCCGCACGCGGCTCCGGAGCCGCGGGTTGCCGACCCCTGATCTAGACAGTCATTTTCATCTTTAATATAGAGCAGGGGTCCCCAATCCCCAGTCTATGGTACTGGTCTGTGGATCATTTGATTCCAGTCCGCAAAGAAAATCTTTTATGGTACAAATTATAGGTTTTTTTATTCACGCTTCAGGATCTTATTTTGAAAAAGGACTGTTTTTGACTGCCACAGAAAAAAGTATTTACAGCCTTATCCCGCACCCAGTCCTCCCGTGTTTTTCCAATACCCAGTAGAGGGCAAAAGTGAGCACAGGAGACATCTACAGGCTACTTGCTGGGTTGGGGGGGGTTAGGGTTAGGTTAGGTTAGGGTTTAGACGGCATTTTGATGGTGTTTTCCCCGTGCTCACTTTTGCCCTCCACTGGGTATTGGAAAAACACGGGAGGACTGGGTGCGGGGTAGTGCTCACCCAGAAGCACTGAAAGCCCTTCTTCCATTTTCGACCACTTTGTGAGGCGGAGTTTTCTGCGGTGACAGACGGAGTAGACTCTAACCGGTCCGCGGAATCATTTTCATACATAAAACTGGTCGGTGGTGCAGAAAAGTTTGGAGACAACTGGCATCAAGAACCAGACATTCATTTTCCCTTTAAAGAAGATGAAATATGGACTCACCTGACCACAGCACATGGTTCTTCTGTTAAATAACAATTCCATGTACATTTAAAATTCAGATTTTTTGTCAAGTTTCTGTCAAAATTTGGAAACAATTCCAGCTTTTCTTACGATTTCTTTAAGATGATTTGAGTGCAGAACTGATGTCAGTGATCTGGTCATGCTGCCAGAACTCATATACCAAAGCTGACGTCTAAAGATTTTAATGTAAACAATACAATTAGATCTAATATAATGAGAAAAGACACAACGTAACAGTTCAAAAAAGAAAAGAAAGCGCAGCACCTGAGTAGGAGGAAAAGCAAAGATTATTAGGAGGACATAAACATACCAGCTACTGAGGTTCGATCTGAAAATAGAACACAGTGATATAATGCCTCGGCTTCCTTTTTAAGGAGGGAAATGTATAAGGTTATGAATCTCCATCGAAAATATTTTACTCAATCTATCGACAATATACAGTGTTTAAGTATAACACGTGGAAATATGTGAAGATGATCCTCCAGGAACTGGAATCCAAAGCTAATAATCAAGAGCTCGTGATGAGACCACAGCCTGCGTCCTACTGAGCCTCGGTGTATTGACTGTTTTCTTTATTTTAATTGTAACTAATGGGGTTCAAGTCAGCACTGATGACTTTGCATTTGTTTAGCGCTATCAAGCACCTCCTGCAAGACTTGCAGCCATTTTAGGCTCGTTTAAAAATTGCACTGTCATTTTCCAGAAACAAATTAGAAAATTACTCTCCTTACAGGAGGACATTTATTATTTTGGTGTGACACACCAAAATCCATTATTATAATACGGTTTAAAATAAAGAATGATACGAGGGTTAAATTACAATCTTTTTAATCTCTGGCTGAAATTCAAGTTATTTGTCTGCAGGGAATAAGCTTTTGTGATGTATATTGTGAGCTATATTCATTCATTCATTTTCTGAAATGTTTAATCCTAATTAGAGTCACAGGGAGGCTGGCGCCCATCTCAGGGCAGATTACAACCTGGGCAGCTCGCCAGGCCATCGCAGGGCAGGAACACGCTGACGGCTATGCAGCTACTCTTGTCAAAAGTCAGCAATGGTTCTTTTACCTGAACCTCACACCGTAGACAGTGACAGACATGGCTGGCCTTTGATAACCCAGTGCAATGGAGGACAGTGACAACCCGCTGAGAGTGGAGCTTGAACCCCCAACCTTAGGATCAGTGATCCAGCACCTTTACCCCAGGCCACCACTGCCGTATAGCTACATTTTTTTTTTCCTTTCGGTTGTTCCTTTCAGGGTCGCCACAGAGAATCCGCTGCCTCTATCTTCATGGAAGTCATATCAATGATGCTCATATTCGATTCGGGAGAGGTTTTTAGGTCGGACGCCCTTCCTGACCCAACCCTTTAGCAAGGGGCAGAAACACGCTGACGAAAGTCAGCACTGGTTCTTTTACATGAACCTCTCACCATGGACACTGAGAGACATGGCCGGCCTTTGATAACCCAGTTAGCTGCACCTTTAGTGACAACCCTGTGGAGAATGGGACTCGAACCCCCCCAACCCTAGAATCAGTGATCCAGCATCTTTTACCATATATATATATATATATATATATATATATATATATATATACACATTAATTCATTCAGTTGCCAAATCGCATAATCCTATCAGGGACACAAGGAGGCCGGAGCCTATCTCAGCTGACTCTGGGCAAATGTGTTGTAAACCCTGGACAACTTACCAATCCATCACAAGATGAACACTCAACCAAACTTACACCAAGGGGCAATCTAGAAAAAACAAATAGTCTAATGTGCTTGTCTTTGGACTGTTGGTGGTAATGGGAGTACCCAGGGGAAAACCCACACAAGCACAGGCAGAACATGTAAACTCCACACAGAACCACCCTGACCAAGCCCAAGGCTCCAACCCAGAACCTTCTGGCTGACAACTCTACCATTCTGCCACTTTAGCTATTCTGTGTACAGCTAGAGGAAAAAAATGAGACCGTTTTTATTGGGGATCCTGAGTCAAACTTTTTTCTCAATATTTGTATATGTATGTAACGTTAAGATTATTTCTTGACACAGCATGCAGATACCTGCCATACTATCTATCTATCTAGTTAGTACCTGAGTCGTAGGGCGACCATTGGCGACTTGCCATGAAGGATGACGCCCTGGTTATCATCTTCATGGAGGTTTTCTTGGCAGGATTAGTGCAGTGGTTTGCCATTGCCTTCTGCACGATGCGAACCTACGGGCAATTTAGAACGGCCAAGTAACCTACTGTGCATGTCTTTGGATTGTGGTAGAAGACTGGAGCACCCGGAGGAAACCCATGCAAGCACGGGGAGAACATGCAAACTCCACACAGAAACGCCCAGGCCGGGAATCGAACCCAGGCCTCCTTGCTGTGAAGCGGACGTGCTAACCACTACGCCACCGTGCCGCCACCTGCCATACATTAAGTGAAAATAATAAATTAACGACTTTGGCCCACAGTGTTGTGTTAAGTAGCACTTTGCTTTTTGCCGACAGAACCTGTCAGAAGTAATACATCTTAATAATGAAGGTTTCCAATTCAACATAAGCGAAAGAGTGATGACTGTGAAAGTGCGTATGAATAACAGTCCCACACTATTTTACTTTCTCTGAAGAGCCTTCAGCATATTAGAATATTATCTCCATGGCACTGTTGCACCAGTTGGTCAGGTCGAGGTTCAGCAAAATGAATGTGACCATAACATCAGTTAGGCTGATTACCTGAGTGCACTGAATGAGTTTATTACATCATTTGTGGACTCAAATAATAATAAAGTGGTTCAGGGAACGTGAAACATCATTTTCATGTATGTGATGCACCCCAGAGTTCTCACCTTAACCCTACTGAAGGATTTCGGGATGAGCTGGAGAAGACTTTATGGAATGGTTCAGCCCCCCCCCATTAAATCAAAACGATGATTCAAGAAAAAAAAAAAAAAAAGGAACCCAACACTGGAAAGAAAAGTTGTTGAAGTTTGTTGAAACAGTCACATGAAGATTACACATTGAGATCAAGGCGAGGCTAAAAGCTCTCCGGAGGAAAATTAGGCTTTTTAACATTTTTTCATTTTTTGGAAGTGCAGTATACACAGGCAAAAAAACATCCAACCAAACAACCAAAAAAACCCCAGAAAGATTTCATAATACAGTGGTACCTCATTATACGAAAGTCTCACCAAACAAAAAATTCATGTTACGAAACGCATTTTCATAAAATTTTTTTCTCTCAATACGAAAAAAAGTGCACGTTATGAAAGCACCATCTTAAAAATTCAAACGCGCCATTCGAACATTCAAACAATACTCGAGTTGCTTTCCCATTGGTTGTCTCCCAACACCCTAGCTAGGACGGAGCTGAATCTCCATAATACAGTACTGTACCCATAATGCTTTTCGTGTGCCTTCCACTCACTGTTTGACACACGTGTGAAGGAGAGTTGAATTGTTGGTTTGTGAGTTTCGTGAAGTTTGAGTGTGCTTATTGCAGCATTATTTTTCGTGATTAATCATGAGCCCGAAGAAAGTGATTCCCGGTGAGACTGAAAAGAAGACGCGGGCTCCGTTATCAATAAAAGTAAAACAGGAGATGATAAAAAAAATATGAAAGTGGGATTCGGTTGAGTGAAATCGCAAAGGAGTATGGCCGAAATAACATCATAGGGCTTATATAATCATTATATAATATTATATATAAATATTATATAATCATTAGCTACTACTACTACTTCCTTTAAAAACACACTAAAAAAATTTACTTCGCAATTCAAGCAGTCACGTTGATAACTTGTGCGCGAAGGAGAAAAAATAGAGGCATACACATCATCTGCAACCAATCAGCAGGAGGGAGAAACAAAAGCTCTCAGCCATTGGCTAAATTTGAATCACGTGACAGTTACTTCCGGGTTTGTCGGCAATCCGGGACTATGCAGGGGCGCGAGTGCTGAACCGCGACTGGTCAAGGGCCTACTGTACTTGTGATAATAATTTAGAAAATAAATAAACAAAGAAAAGATTTGTTGGTGAATTTCTTTTAACCCTATTTGTTAAGCAAACAACCCTGACCCAGATTATCACACAGCACTACCCATTTATAGATGAGTCTGCACACATGAATTCGATGCCAACCCAGCAAAGGTATAGCAGCCTGCACATTCAAGTTAGCTTGATATGCTTCGGGTAGAAATGGAATAGCAACTATGTTAAATTTGACAACATATTTTACTACATGATGTCATAAAGTTTAAATTACACAGACTAAGAATTAAACATGAGAAATATTAATTCCCATAATGATTTAACAGAAGATTGTGGAATTGAATTCGAAACACCCGATCCGTGCCTGTTGCTTCGACAGTATTTCTGTTGTGACTGATCCCACTCATCCACCCACAGAGTGAAAAACACATCAACTCAAACCTGTCAGATTTTAATAGACTGTTAATGAACTGACATTATAGACTGCCGTGATCATCACAGAGAGTCAAACCCTTGATCAGTACATTCGAACATCCACTGA
>CM045749.1:22649228-22661728 GCA_024760905.1 Plotosus lineatus | reverse complement strand
TGGATTAAAACATGTCAATACATTAAGCTATAGTACAGATGAAATATAACCCTCCACCAAAACCCCCAGAATAAATCAACTGATCTCAGATCAGATTACACAGCGAGATATACAGTAATAGTGTCTATTTGTGGCATGGTGTAGTATCTGACCTGTTTGCGCATAATGTCCATGGTCTGCATGAAGCAGCGAGGCATGAGGCCGTGGTTCCTAGCCAGGTTCATGGCCTGCTCCAAGGAGACGGTCAGGGTGCACCTGCGAGACACATATTCCAGGTTTAAGGCGTTCAGGGGATCGATGAAGCCGCACATAAAGCACACACTGCTTACAGTGGAAGATTTTCAAACCCTTCGAGCCCATTAACTTCAAGACGTTGGTTCTGCTCATGAATGCTCGCTAACTCAACAGAAGTCTAAAACGATTCTTCCCAGCTGCATAGATTTGATCAAAATCTTAAAATTGCTGTACGCGCTTCAGATCAACTCTGAACAGCGGGCTCATTTACTCCCATATCCACACTAGTTCTTATAGTAGCGACTGCCTTAGTTAAACCGGACTACCCGGGTAGAAACCCATACAAGTATGTCGGGGGTGGGCCATGCAAAACCCCCCCGTCGCCGCCAATATGTTCTGAGATTCGAACCCTGAACCTTCTGTGAAGTCATAGTGCTGACCACTGAGCCAATATGCCAGCCTTAAGGCATAACACCGTACAGATTTAATAACATCATGTGGTATCAGATGCAGCTCATTACCACAGCAAAGAAAACTAATGAGAAATACAATAACTTCCAGGCATCGTCAACTAGTCTCAAAAACATGAAATCTTTATATCTTAACTGTGTCGTGCCTCCTGAATATCAGGAGTTATATCACGACATGGCTTTCACACAAACGCAAAAGCAGGAAGGATACATTTCAACCTGACTGCGCAGACCACTTTAGGTCTCTCATGCACCTGAGCCTGATGTTATAATGATGTTATTCAATTAAATTGAATTACTATTGAACTTTTAACAACAGCATCACAAAGTAGATTTAAGAAAACCCGGATGTAGATTTTTTAATTTTATTTTACTCAGGTGCCTAAAGAACAGACCAGAGGCAACAGTGACACAATCGGGTTCCCGATTGGTGCATCGACAGGCTACGGGACTACAGGGATCCCTCACGTTCCACGGTTAATGGGGACCGAGACCCCCACCCCCACCCCGACCGTAGGATCGGGCCCACTTGACTTGACTTATACGTATATGTATATGTGTATATAATATCAATAAATATATAATCAACATTATAAATGCTTACAATAACAATTAAACATTCAAAAATAATGCATAAGATGTAAGGTAGGTATCTATTTATTTATTCAAAATTTAATAGTTTCTGATCTTCAAACATATTTAGCGTAGTAAAGTAAAGACCGTTGGGCTTTTTACTCCCGACCATAGCGGCTCATCAGGCCGGTGCTTATCCCCGGTTTCCGTAGTGTGAAGCGACCAGGAGTTCAACTCCTCCTGGATGGGACGCTAGTCCATCACAGGTTACCTTCCCAGTATATTTTTATTGGTACCCATTTGTACTGCTGGGTGAACAGCGGCACACTTGTGGTTAAGACCTTGCCCAGGGGTCTTAGCACAGTGGGGGTCCAACTGGGATTTGAACACACAACCTCCCGATCATGAGCCCAGCACCGTAACCACTACACCATCGGCCCCACACTGTATGTGTGTGTATTTATATTTAATTTACATCTTATTAAAATATGATGACTGAGAAATAGATATAAATAAATTTGGGAAAATTATGGAAAATCAAATAAATAAAGAAAGAAAGAAATAGAGAGCGAGAGATTACGATTTGAGAAAGAACCCTTAAGGTGGAACAAACTCAGAATAGAACTTGATCTAACTGACACTGGATTGGTATTATAAATTATTATAGGCTCTCGTGTCAGAAAGTAAAAGCAACAGTATGAATAGTGTTAAAATGATGAGTGCATCGCAAGTAAGACTCCTGGGATAGGACGTAAAATTCACAGCAAGAAGGTGCTGGGTTTGATTCCCAGGCTCAGACATTAATGTGGCTATTCTTGATGGTTGAGAATTACTAATTAATAATTACTAGTTAACAATCACTCGAGCATTCAGTGACTGTTACCTCTGCATGCCTGTGGCACACATGCTGATGTTGCAGGCGCCCAGACGGCTGCACAGCTCTGAGGACACCAACAGCACGCTGACTCCAGATGGGTGGCCCGCTGCACTCGGCTTGACGTTCATGTAAGTCTGCATGAGCCTACACAGGTCATCCAGGGTGTTGAGAGGACGAAGAAGCTGCCCAAGGGAAAAAAATGCACGGAATTAAAATGAGTCACATGGGCATGCTCTGGTTGTCCAGTTCAGATCAAAACCATAAAGAGATTCAATCAGAGTTAAAGCTCAAGGATGCTCCAGGCAAGTAAACAAACAATGCGATTCTCAGGAATGATTGTAAACTTAATCTAAAGATCCACACATCAGAGAAGTGGTCAAACAATGCGGGGTTTTACTTACGTGATCTATTTTCATGGCGGTGGAATTTGAGCCGGATGATAAATTGGATTTCTCTAAATAGAAAGCTCTGAGAGAGAAAAATATCCACAGGTTTATTGTAGCATTATTATTACTTACTATTATGCATGAAATTAACAAATTCTTAAAAATACAACTTCAATTCCAAAAAAGCTGGGATGCTACCGTCATTCATTCATTCATTCATTCATTTTCTGAACAGTTTAATCCTAATTAGGGTCGCGGGGAGGCTGGCGCCCATCTCAGCCGACTCTGGACGAGGGCAGAGTATACCCAGGACAGCTCGCCAGGCTATCGCAGGGCAGAAACATGCTGATGGCTATGCAGCTACTCTTGACGAAAGTCAGCAATACAGTGATCCCTCGTTACTTCGTGTTTCAGTTAATCACAGGTTTTTCAAAAATATTAATCGAAAAATAAAAAAATATGGAAACTAAAGGAAAATAGGGGGAAAAGTTAAGTAAAATGCTGCAAAGCAAGGCCAGTTATGCAAAAAAGAAAACCCCAAACAAACAAAAACAAAAGAAACAACCCAATAAAACTACTTACATTTTTATGTGAGGTGCACATCTGTGTGCGTGTGCGCACGTCTGTATGTGTATTTAAATTTTATTGACATTATATGCATTACTTTTGAATGTTTAATTGTTATTATAAGCATTTATAGCATTGAAGATGTATTTATTGATATTATATACACATATACTGTGGGGCGGTGGTGATCTAGTGGTATAGGTCGCTGGATCGCTGAGCCTAAGGTTGGGGGTTTGAGTCCCACTTTCCACAAGGTTGTCACACACACAAGTGCAGCTAACTGGGTTATCAAACGCCGGCCATGTCTCCCACTGTCTTTCGTAAAGACTAGGCTGCAAAGCTGTCAGCGTGTTTCTGTCCCTTGCTAAAAGGGTTGTATCAGGAAGGGCATCCGACGTAAAAACCTATACCATATCAAAACATGCGAATCATTCGCTGTGGCGACCCCGGAGAAAGGGAAAAAACCGAAAAAAAATCTCTCTCATACACATGTACGTATACTTCAGTCACGGAAATCGGCAGTTGTGGGGGTGTCTTGGTCCCCATTAACCACGGAAAGTGAGAGATCCCTGTAGTTCTTTTACATGAACCAAACACCATAGGCAGTGAGAGACATGGCCGGCCTTTGATAACCCAGTTAGCCGCAGTGGGGTGACAGGATGTAATATTGCGATCTGACAAGCAGGCAAGTGCGCTTTGAACACTTGTTGAGTACTCAACATTTACTCGTTTGCTTGAGGGATCAGAGGTCCGGATGAGCCGCGCCCCGTCGTGGGGGCTCCGGTGTCGGTCGTGACGCCGTCCACACTTGGCGGAGCGCGCCACATTTGTAGCGGTGTCACAGCCGACGTCGGAACTTTTGAGACGGGGCGCGGCTCATCCAGACCTCCGATCTGTCAAACAGGTAAGTGTGCTTTGAATACTTGTTTAGTACTCAACATTCACCTGTTTACTTGAGGGATCGGAGGGCCGGATGAGTTGCGTTTTGCCCACATTCGGCAGTGCACGCCACATTTATTAAACATTTACTGAATTAAACAACTTAAAAAATGAAGAATAAGCTGCAATGAGAACTTTCAAAAAAACTCACAAACCAACACTCCTTTACGTGTGTGACAAACAAGCATTATAGGTACAGTACTATGGAGATTCAGCTCCCTCCTGGCCAATGGGAGGCCAATGGGAGGCCAGCGGGATGTTGGGAGACAGCCAATGAGAGAGCAACTCGCGCATTGTTTGAGTGTTTGAATGGCGCGTTTTAATGTTTGAATGGTACATTTGGCGCTTTTCGTAAGAAGAACTTCTTTCGTATACAAAGGACAAAAATCTAGGAAAATGTTTTTCGTGCAGAAGATTTTTCGTGTTCAGAGGTTTTTGTAAGAAGGGGGCCAACTGTATTTAACATTTAAAGCACTTAAACACTTAAAGGCAGTGTGTGTTAAACAATACCTTAGTCTCCGGTAATAGAACTTGACTTTTTCAAGAGACACAGCGTTGATGCGTTGCTGAAACTCCTCCATGGCCACAAACTCCTGAGCTGCAACTCCTTCTGGTCTCTCCAAAGCTGAGATAAAAGACAACACATACATCTCATTGAGCAGATATAAAATATCCATCATATCGTCTACAAGATGTAAGATGTTTACATGTGAGATGTTTTGGAGACAAAGTCAGAGAGGCTAGATTGAGATGGTTTGGACATGTGCAGAAGAGGGACAGTGACTATATTGGTAGTAGGATGCTGAGGTTGGAACTACCAGGCAGAAGATTTATGGATGTGGTGAAGGAGCACATGAAGGTAGTTGGTGTAAGAGAAGAAGATGCAGAGGATAGGGTGAGATGGAGGCAGATGATTCGCTGTGGCGACCCCTGAAGGGAACAGCCGAAAGGAAAAGAAGAGTGCTGTATGGTGGAGGTGGTACTGGAGTGCAGTGGGCTTTCATTTGCTGCAGTATGCAAAATAAACCACTAGATGGAACCAAAGATCTATTCATTCATTTTCTGAACCACTTATTCCTAATTAGTGGGGCCGGTGGCGTACTGGTTAGGGTGCTGCTCAATGATCGAGGTTGTGTGTTCGAATCCCAGTTAGACCCCAACTGTACTAAGACCCCTGGGCAATGTCTTAAACACAAATTTGCCTCTGTTCACTCAGCAGTATACAGTAAATTGGTACCAGTAAAAAATATACTGGGAAGGTAACCTGCGATGGACGAGCGACCCATCCGGGAGGAGTTGAACTCCTGGTCGCTTCACGCTATGGAAACCGGGGATAGGCACCGGCCTGATGAGCCACTAGGCTCGGGTGTAAAAAGCCCACAGGACTTAACCTTAATCCTACTTAGGGTTACGGGGAGGCTGGTGCCCAGCTCAGCTGAGTCTGGGCGAGGGCAGAGTACACCCTGAACAGCTCGCCAGACCATCACTGGGCAGAAACACGCTAACGGCTATGCAGCTACTCTTGACGAAAAGTCAGCAATGGTTCTTTTACATGAACCTCACACCATAGACAGTGAGAGACATGGCCAGCTGTGGACGTTTCCTAGTTTTAAAGATAAAGAGATCTAAATCGTGCGAGAACAATGAAAATAAATGTAGAATCTCTTTGTTTAGTAGCAATTATAAAAAGAAAATGCACAAAAGAGAATGAAGGAGCTACACTAAGCTATACATGTACAGTCACATATTCACACATGCACAGAAGGGCGATGAGATTCCAAAGATGTACAGTATGATACACACCAGGTGTCACCGTCCATGAAGATAGCCTGGTCCAGATGGCTGGTACTAGTTGGTACTGAATCATATTTTTATCAAAACTTTAAGAGTCAGCCAGATGTGAGACAGTTTAGAAGGCCTCCTTCTACTCCACAAGCCTCCTTCACAGAGGACACTCCCAAACCATACTGCGTAAAGCACGAATTCAAACCGCACTCCATTATCTACGCACCTCTGGTGAAAAGAGCCGAGTGCAGTTTGAGGCTGCCTCCGTTCTGCAGACGCGTGGGAAGCTCACTGAAATGACAGCTGTCCAAGTAAAGCGTCACACGGATTGCCTGCCGACTGCCTTCCACCTGATAATGCACCGGCGTGTCTGAGGAGAGAGATCATGCAAAGATGGAGGAGAACTGAGAAGGCAGATTTCAAAAAAATAATACAGTAATAATAATAATAAAAAAAATTTAGGATGAAAAATGTTTTTGTATCGTGTGTTTATTGGCCCGCGAGGACTACATCTAAGCATGCACACTGGGGTAAGTGATATACAATAGTGTATATAACCACAACACCCTGTTTAAGAATCCCAAAGGAACACATTTTCTCAACAGGAGAAAACAAAGGAGCCGAAATTCAGCACTCGAGCAGGAAACACTGACTGGGTTACAAAATTCTTTTGCTTTGCTCCAACCAAAACACGGGCTTCGAGATAAAGAAACTACACTATCTCCATCTCTCCTAACCATGTTGACATTCCCGAATGGGACATCTGGAGGGTGTGTGTGTGTGTGTGTGTGTGTGTGTGTGTGCGCGCGAGTGTGTCTGTTTGTTGGTGTGTGTGTGTGTGTATATGTGTGTGTGTGTGTGTGTGTGTGTGTGTGTGTGTGTATTTGTGTGTGTGTGTCTGTGTGTGTGTTTGAGTGTCTGTGTGTGTGTTTGTGTGTGTGTGTGTGTGTGTGTGTGTGTGTGTGTGTGTGTGTGTACGTGTATTCATGTGTGTGTGTGTGTGTGTGTGTGTCTGTAGGTATGTATGTGTGTGTGTGTGTGCGTGTGTGTGTGTTTCTGTGTGTGTGTGTTTCTGTGTGTGTGGGAGAGGCGTCTTTAAAGAGAATGGGTTTGGAGCCCATCACACCACTGTCCACTCCTGCAGCTGTTCTTTACAGATAAACACATCCTTGGAGTTATTTATTAAATGTAGAATTGTCCACTGTCACTGAAACCAAGACTTCAAAAGCATACTTTCAGAATGATTTTTATCAGGATCTAAGATCTGAAACTTATGGTGCGTCGTGACGTTATCATCAAAGTAGACCCAGGCCATTCCGAGACGACCTTTCGTACCCTTGATGACACTGTGTTAAGTCTCATCAAACAGATAAACTAATAGAAATGAGTACGTAAAGTGCTCCACACTGGCACTGTGTGCAATTTAGATCGAAAGGAGCCTGCAGAGAACCAGCTGTTGTGTTAAATGGTATTAAACGGTTCTGTTTAGCACAACCAGATGCTTACTTGCAACAAGGCATTCGTTCACCAAGGGTCGGAAGAGCACGGTGACTTTATCCAGATCCTGCAGAGCTGCTTTTGTGTCTTCCAGCATGATGCGCTCCTCTCTCTGTGACATGGATAGAGATTCCCGATGAAAACTCACTTTACACTTAAAACCTCAGTTACAGTTGTTTTACTCGGTCACCAATAAACATTCATGACTGTTAAGATCTCTGAATATTCATTCATTCATTCAATCATTCATTTTCTAAGCCACTGAATCCAAATTAGGATCACCAAGACATGGAAGACTGTCTCAGTCGACTCTGGGTGAAGGTGGGGTACACCCTGAACAGCTCGCCGTATCATTGCAGGGCCAACACACATACAGCCATTCACACTCACAACGAGGGGGGGGAATATCGGAACAAGTTATCAGCCTATTGTTTATGGACTGTGGGAGGAAACCAAAGGACCCGAAGCGGTATTCAACGGGCACTTGCTCACTTGAAAAATCGGAAATCCGGATAAGCCGCGCTTCGTCTCACAACCTCCGTGTGTCACTTGCGACAAACACCTCACATTCAAAGAAGGACTTAAGCAGCGCGCTTTAATTGAGGTGAGCATGCGGTTTGTGTTTATAGGGAGTGGAAGAGAAGATTTAATTCAGGTGTGAACTGCATTCAGGCCGAGCAGCTCAGCCACGCCCCTCAGCCGGAGCGGAGAGAAAACAGACACACACAAACATTCTAAACATTAACTTGGGCACTGGACTAATAATTGAAAAAGACTTTAATACTACAGATTTACAACAGTTCAGATAATTATTCCTCTTCAGGCACTTCAGAGGAAACTATCGTTTCTTCAGGAGAAAGTTTTATTTCTTCAGAAGAGACATCCAACGTCATTACCTCTTTCTGGCGCTTAGCTGAAGTTTGAGTGGCATCATAGAGCTTAACTGGTAATACAACACTCAAAAAAAGGCTCATTGACAATTTGCGTGCGAATGAGGGAAAAAGGGGCGTATACATCATCTCAACCAATCAGCAGGAAGGAGGACAGCCATTGGCTAAATTTGAATCATGTGACAGTTGCTCGGCAATCCGCGAATAGTCAAGGACACGAGTGCAAAACCGTAAATAGTCAAGGGCTTACTGTATAGGGAAAAAAAAAACAACGCACAAGGAAAAAAACCCACGGAACTATGGGGAGAACATGTGGCTTGAACCCTGGAACTTCTTGTGCTAAACACTGGGTCACTAGTGCCACCTAAAGTTATTCAGATATTTCTTCAACAAAACAACATTTCATTCACATTCAAAGCTTAATTCACTTTTAATCCTTAATAGCCTAACACATCTGTACGAAGAGGCGGCACAGCGCCGTGGTGGTTCGCACGACTGCCTCACAGCAACAAGCTCCAAGGTTCAAGTCCCAGGCTCAGCAAGAACATTTCTGTGTGGCATCTGCATTTCCTTCCAGTGTTTGAGGTTTTCCACTTGGTACTCCGTCCACAGCCAATCATTTTACACAGTCCACGGTACACATGCACGCACTGCTTTAATTGGCTCTTCCAAATTGCCCCTAGATGTGAGCATGAATGGTTTGTTTGTGTGTGTGTGTGTGTGTGTGTGTGTGTGTGTGTGTGTGTGTGTGTGTGTGTTGGCCTTGTGATGGAATGGCTTTGGCAGGAGTCAGCTAAAATTCCAGCCTCGTCGTGACCCTGACAGGATTAAGTAGTTGGCAGATGTATGAATGAACATGAATAAAGAATTCATGCAAAGATTTAAACCGTACACTTCAGCACAGCTACTTTACATTTATTTTCAGGTTGTATGGAAGCTGAAGCAAGGTAAGCCATTATACAAACCCCACCCCCCATCGAGAAAATAAGTGTTAAGATCCTTTCTCAGGACTCCAGCAGTTGAAGCTTGGTGGGGTGTAAACCACCAACTGATCTGTAAACCAAAGCCTTCACCGCTGCGCCGCCACCCAGAGATTTCCATTCTCACTGTATTTCTGTTCAGTTTCCCAGCATTCTGTGGTAATTACACACTCACTTGCTCGCTGAACCACTTGACTCTACCATTAAAGGGATACTTCACTCATTAAAGCCCATTTTTTTCACTATCTCAGATGAAATAATCGACCAAGTACAGCATACTTACGAATTACGACAAAGAAAAGTAATCCCATTCCAGAGTTCAGAAGCAATTAACCAAAGAAAATTTATATTCCGTGGGCGCAGCCATTTATACCGGTCACGTGTTCAAAATTGGGTCTGTGCCGTCATTGGTGCTCCTCGTACTCCGCCGTTTTGCATGTTTTGTTGTGTACAAATGCGCTATATCGTCTCCGTGTTTCTGCTCCAATAATGCCCTATTGCATCGCTAAACACTGCAAAGTGTCCAACAACAAGAACATCAGGACGTCACACTTTCACAGACTGCCCTCTGGGAAGAAACAAGTTGCTCTTCGGCGGCAAAGAATGCACAACCACGAGTGTGTCGTGAACCCAGACGACTATGAAAATGTCCACATATTCGCGACAGTTAAATTATTATTATTACTATGAAGTACTATAAAGTTAGTACCAGTAACTACTAGTATTATTATTATTATGGATGCTTGTATAGCGCATATTTCATACACGCGTATGCTCAATGCGCTCGTCGCTATCGCTGATGCTGAGCACGCTCAATGCGCTCGTCGTTACCGCTATCATTTTGATGCTGAGTGCCAAGCAGACAGCAACAGCTCCCAAATTTTTACGTCTTATGGTATGACGCCACCAGATTCGAACTACGACCTTCCGGAGGATAAAGTGGACGCTCTACCAACTGAGCTAAATCCCCGGTATTATTACTATGAAGTACTGGTGCTGTATTGTGTTTTCCTGGAAAAATCAAATGGAAATTATAGAAGTGTTGGAGTAACCAAGATATGGAGGATAAGGATAAGGGACAGTGGCAGGTGGATGAAACCTGAAAACTTGTCGGTTTATTTACCAGTATAAGGAAACAAAGCTGGCTCAGTAACTTCAGAATCACAGCTTGGTCTGGAGATTACAGTCAGAATGTTGGGATAATCTGAATGAACATCAAAGGCACGTGTGTATTCGTCTGTGTACAAACCGAGTGTATGACGGCTTGGGTTTCCCCCGGCAGATTCGGCACCACTGACGTCACTGACCTTGTTTTGATCACGTGACTTGTAGAAAATGGCGGATACTACGAAGCTGCATGATAGGAGTAATAAAAGTCAAATTGTCTATGCCCTGCCGGGCAAATTTTGTGAAGATTTTGTTGTGGTAAGCAATTAAAGACATATTCTTCATGTTACATGCGCTTTTATTTTCTGTGGCTTTAAGTGAAGTATCCTTTTAAGGTCACAGGAGGCTGGAGCCCATCAAAGCCAACACTAGGATAAAGCAGGGTACACGCTAAACAGCTCCTCAGACAATTGCATTGCAATACATACACACATACACAACTATTGACAGCCACACTCACACCTAGGGGCAATCTGGAACAGCTAAACTGCTTGATGTGCAAGTCTTTGGACTGAGGGAGGAAACCGGAGTACCTGGAGGAATCCCATACAAGCTCGGGGAGTACATGGAAACTCCTCAGAGAAATGCATGTGCAATTACCATACATTGTATAAAAACATGTGTTGGGTACAGGGTAAATTAGAAAACTTCAAATATAGGGATCTTTCCGCGGTTAATAGATACCAACCACAACCCCCCGCGCGACCACCGATTTCCGCGAAGTGGGATCGATCCCCCCCCCCCCCCCCTGACTGACGTATACATACATGTATATGTGTATATAATATCAATAAATACATCTTCTTCTTCTTCTCTTTTTGGCTTTTTCCCTTTTACTCGGGAGTCGCCACAGCGAATTATTTGATTCACGCGTTTGATTTGGCAGAGGTTTTTACGTCGGATGCCCTTCCTGTCACAACCCTTTAGCAAGGGACAGAAACACGCTGACGGCTATGCAGCTACTCTTTACAAAAGTCAGCAATGGTTCTTTTACATGAACCTCTCACCATAGACAGCGAGAGACATGGCCCGCCTTTGATAACCCAGTTAGCTGCACTGGGGGGATGGTGACAACCTTTGTGGGGACTCGAACCCCCAACCTTAGGCTCAGCGATGCTGCACCCTATCCACTAGACCACCACTGCCCCAATATCAATAAATACATATTCAATGCTATAAATGCTTATAATAACAGTTAAACATTTGAAAATAATGCATATGGTGGAAATAAAATATAAATACACACACATACGGACGTTCGCGCGGACGTTCGCGCGCGCACACACAGATGCGCACCTCACATGAAATGCAAGTAGTTTTGTTGGGGGGTTTTGGGTTATTTTTTGTTTTTGTTTGTTTGAAGGGTTTTTTTGCATAATTGTTCTGGTTTTGCTACATTTTCCTTAACTTTTCCCCTATTTCTCCTTAATTTCTTTATTTTTTCTATTTTTCGATGAATATTTTTGAAAGGCCCGAAGCATGAAAATTGAAGCACGAAATAGCGAGGGATCACCGTATATTTATTTAATATCAGCCAGAATGTTGTTAAAGTATGACGACTGATGCTTTTGAAAGCATTTGTTGTGTGGAAGTAGGCGTGTCTGGAGGCTGGATGTTTTTTCTTCCTTATGTCTCAGTCACGCATTAATAGAATCACTTCACGGTCAGCAACAGCAAACAAACTTGTTTCTTCTTCTTCTTTCCAGAGGTCCACCAACATTATCCCATTATCCTCCAAGTGTTCCAGGCACTTCCCTAGAAATTCTCAAGAGTCCGGGAGCTATCTGGACAATTGGGAGGATGTAGCGTCCATTTCTCAGAAAGTTCAGTCACGTTGAAAAATATCGCGGGTCAAGCTGGAAAGCCAAATCAATTGCTTTTGTGACTTGTGTTTTGTTTTGTTTTTATCCCAAACAGGCTACTGTGTCTTCATTTACATATTTCATCCACCAATATTTGCAACAGACAGCCTCTGAAATCTGCTGTAATGAACATAGCGGTCCTCGATATACTTCTCACGGATGTGTAATTTTATTGTTAGCGTTTGGTGGATTGGTTACATTAAACCGCCACCGAGTCTGAATTAGTCTGTGAATGGGTGTGTGCTGTGATATACTCGGGCAGGTATTTAACCT
>CM045749.1:22621728-22644228 GCA_024760905.1 Plotosus lineatus | reverse complement strand
ATTAATTTAAAGAGAAGCAATATACAGATGTTCTTTATTACAATAAAGAATAAAATATGCTAATAATAATAATAATAATAATAATAATAATAATAATCTATGCAGACGATAGTCTCTACTATGTTAGTATTCATGTCAATGATTGTTATTATCATCATCATCATCATTAGTAGTAGGAGTAGTGCAGTATTAGTAAAGACCCAAAAATATTGGCAAACTTCACTGAAGTTTATTTTTGATGAATGCTGAGTGGTGGTGAGGGCATTGTGTGGCTTATTTTAGGATTGTTTTCTCAAAAATCTGTTTTCTCAATATGAAAAGCATCGCCTTTGACATTATGGACAAGGTTGGTATGTTCCTACATCTTTCCTGGGCAGAATAGTAACACTCAAACTCCCTCTGTAATCTGTAATTTAAAAAAAAACTTTGGAAAGTTAGATTGTGGGTGCAAATAATTTTGGAACCGCCCTGTACAGATCATTCTCGACTTACCTGTACACTTCAGCAAGGCCAACAAGAGCTCATTCCTTCCATCTGCAAAGCAAAGTAAAGCGACCATGTAAAATGGGTGCACAACAGATATATGTAGATACTGATGTGAATAGAGACTGTGACACAACAAGGAAACGAAAAGAGGCTTGGAACACACCTTCTACAAAGCGATGCAGACTGTCCACCAAGTCTTTGATGGAGCTGGGTAGGTTCCAAGGGTCCTCCTGGATGTTTTTGTGTAGGACGTATCTGCAACGTGCTGTCCAGTCGTCCGCGTGGCGGAAATCTGCCCCCACAGAGGTGTGACAGGAGGTCATAATGAAGGCTATTCAAACTCAAATGAAAGGGTGTGTCTCTACATATGTGTGTGTGTGTGTGTGTGTGTGTGTGTGTGTATTTTGTCTTTAATTCCTAACAGATCTCACAAGCACAGACACACACGCATGCCTTATTTGAATCTATACAAAAACTACTCAGCAATTCTCATGGGCTTGTATTGTAGAGATGTTTTTAATTATGACCCGTCTAGCACAGATGTGTGTGTATGTGTGCTGAGGCTCAGAGAAATAAGCATGCAGTCAAAAAAAAAAAAAAAATGAAAGAAAGAAAAGCGACGGGAATAAAGATGTGTTGTGTTGCTTCATTTCACAACATGGTAACGACTAACCACAAATACACACAAATACACACACACTAAACATTTTTCCAAACATGCCACACACACTAGTGTTTGGCTGACGACGGGCCGTACCTCGCTGAGTATGGTCAGGGTGGAAATGCTTGGTTTCCTCGCATGCTTTGCTCATGACCGGCCCTTTCAGGAGGCTGTTAATGGAGTCGACCTGAACGGGAAAAAAAACAAACACAGCATAGCAATGAATCCTCCTTTCAGTGCAGCCGGCTATAAGTCTGGAAAAAATGTAAACGCCGGGGCCAAGGGACAAAGATCAAAGGTTAATATAAGAAGGTAAGAAAAGGTGGACATGGTTATCTGTGGAAATGTGCTGTCATGTGAGAGAGGAAAGGACACGACAGAAAGATGGACTGAGTATCATGCGCAGATGGGAAGGAGACACAGAATGCATGAGAGGAGAGAAGAAATATCAAAAGCACTATGAAAATAAAGACGATAAAAAGGACATGTAATATATATATCAGACAATTCTCCAAACCTACTTGATTAAACAGATGCTCCAGACACCCGTGAAGTTTGTCCTGTTTGTCCAGAGGAATCTGCATGTCACAAGGCAGCTCATCTCCTGCATGGCACATAACAGTCATACATACAAGATGAGGTCACAAAACTCAAGGATATATATATATATATATATATATATATATATGTATGTGTGTGTATATATATATATATATATATATATATATATATATATATATATATATGTATGTATGTGTGTGTGTATATATATATATATATATATATAGGGATCCCTCACTTTCCGCTGTTAATTGGGAGAACAAAAAAAAAAACCATGAAGCGCGGTATAGCGAGGGATCCCTGCATATACACATACAGGGATCTCTCGCTACTTCCCGCTTCAATTCATGGGGCTTCAGTGCATCGTTTTTTTTCTGTTAAATATTCATCGAAGTAAAAAGGAAATTAGTGAAGAATGGGGGAAAGGTTAAGGAAAATGCCACAGAAACAAAGCCAATTATGTAAAAAGAAAAAAAAACCCAAACAAACAAAAAAACAGCCCAAAACCCCCCAACAAAACTACTTACATTTTTATGTGAGGTTCGCATCTGCGTGCGTGTCTCTATGTGTGTGTATTTGTATTTTATTTACATCTTATGCTTTTTTTTAATGTTTAATTTACAGTGTTGAATATGTATTTATTGATATTATATACACATGTATGTATACGTCAATCGGGGGGGGTGAACCTACTTCGCGGAATTCGGCAGTCGTGGCGGATCTCGGTCCAAATTAACTGCGGAAAGTGAGGGATCCCTGTGTGTGTGTGTATATGTATATGTGTGTGCATATATACACACACACACACACACACACACACACACACACACACACACAGACACACACACACACACACACACACACACACAGACACACACACAGACACACACACAGACACACACACACACACACAGACACACACCCATACAGTGGTACCTTGACTTACGAGTGTCTCTTATCACAAATTTTCCATGATACGAGCTTCAATCCCAATAAAAATCTGCCCAATACCACATGCAACATTGTGATTCTTGAAATGGCCTTCACGTGTCTTCCGTCACTCTCTTAGAATGCCTTGTGCAGTGCTTCTCAAGTATTTTCTGTGACGCCCCCCTCTGGGAAGAAAAAAAAAAAACATGTAACGCCCCCACCCACCCCCCACCCACCCATGTGCGACTATGACTATGACTATGACTGCACTTCCAGTCGTCTGCTCAGTGCTTTTTTCCAACACTATATCGCGACAATGAAAGCGACACTGCCAACTACTGTCGTGGATGCACAATTACACTTAATCCTAGTACAGTATGGCAAAAAAGCATGTCCCCCAGGGTCATATAGGCACCCCCCACACACACACACACACACACTATTTGAGAAGCACTGGCCTTGTGGGAGCACACTACGAGCCTTTCCTCATTGGATGCCCACTGGAATTCATAGCGTGCACACACACACAAAATTCTGCTCCTCCTCCTCCTCCTCCTCCTCTGCTACACACCACCTCCTGCCTCCCATTACATCTTCACCACAGTTGATGATCGGAAGGGTTAGTTGACTTGGTGTTTATTCTTGTTTTATTATTATTTATTCGTAATTATTATTAATGTTAATGTACATGTATTATTATTATGAAATGTTTATTGTTTTTACATGTTTATCTTTAATATATTAGGTCATATATACATGTTTATGGCAGGTTATATGCGTTTGGGAGGGGGCTGGAACGGATTAATTTGTTTTCTGTCATTTCTTATGGAAATCTTTGTTTCTTCTAACAAACCTTTTGCTTCCGAACTCGCTCTCGGAACAGATTAAATTCGTTAGATAAGGTACCGCTGTATATACATATGTATGTCTGTGTGTGTCTGTGTGTGTGTGTGTGTGTGTGTGTGTGTGTGTGTGTGTGTGCTTAAAGGTGTTGGCTCTTACCTGAGCCCATTTCGTCACTCCCCAGATATGAACTGTTGCTTCGTACACTCGTGTATGAAAGCACAGAGTCTCGGTTGCTGTTGCATTCACTGAAACACACAGAAAACACAATATGTTCAAATTCATCATTCAGCGCTTATCCATCGACCGTCGTACTTCAAGTTCAAATTACTTTTCTAAGTGTTAGACATGCTGAGCAAACAATCTTTATAAATATGTGTTTATTATCTGGAGTTCTCTAAACTCAAGTCTGTCTGAAAGTAATTAAAAAAAAAGTATGTGTGTGTGTGTGTGTGTGTGTGTGTGTGTGTGTGTGTTGACACAAGGCCTAAATTCTTGAATCTTGGATTTGTTTGGGTTTATTTTCACATTGACCCAAGACATCTATTTCAGCAATTTTTATTCTTTATTAATGGACTTTCTTTACATCGGTTTTTCTATCTTTATTTTAATTATTGTATTGATTTTATTTGACTTTCCTCTTGGCGAGTGATTATCATTTGTCATCACTCAGCTGGATTACTGTCTTGCACTTTATATAGGGATTAGTATGTCGTCTATCACTCATCTCCAGATGTTTAAAAATACTGCAGCTCAAAAAAAAAAAAAAAAAAAAAAAAAAAAGGAAGAAACAATAGCTCTCAGCCATTGGCTAAATTTAAATCATGTGCCAGTAACTTCTGGGGCTGCCGCTAATCCGCGAGTATGCAGGGCCTCGACCAGTGAACCGCGAGTGGGCGGGGGTTACTGTATTGAATAAAAGCTGAAACTTGTGGAAATACGGTTGAGCGCATTGTTGATGATGACCCCATTTGTTTTGTGCTCTCCTCAGGACCGGTGCGGTAAGTCGATAAGCAGAGGCGGGGCATCTAAAATTGAGCGTGGTGGAATTCCGTTGTATTAATCGTATTGTGATCTCGTCTTTTTCTCTTAATATTCAGTGTAGACCAAATCAGAAGATAAAACCTAACAACGCCTTTGGTCCTTCCTACCTCTCAGAGATGATTTCGCCTTGAAGACCCAGCCACACTCGCAGGTCAGCTGATCAGCTTCTCCTGACTGTACCTAAAACAGCGAGTAAGCGCAGAGGCGACCGTGGCTTCCGCTCTCGCAGCTCTTTGGCTGTGGAATGACTCGCCATCACACATTAGACAGGCCGGACTTCTGTGTCTGGATAAATCACATCTCAGAACCCATCGGTTCTTCGTGGCTTTGGGAGAGTCTGTGATGTTCAGGTGTCTTTGAATTCAAATCTTTTGCCGTGTTCCAGGTGTTTTAAATGTATTTTTATATCGAACAAACAATAAATAATAATATATAATGAAATAAGATATATCTCTTCATCATTTTCATCTTCATCCTCCTCCTTCAAATCATCCTCATCATCATCCTCCTCCTCATCATCATCATCCTTAGCCTCATCATCATCATCATCATCATCCTTCTCTTCCTCATCATCTTCATACACCTCCTTCAAATCATCCTCCTCCTCCTCATCATCATCATCATCCTCCCCTCCTCATCATCATCATCCTTAGCCTCATCATAATCATCATCATCATCATCCTTCTCTTCCTCATCATCTTCATACACCTCCTTCAAATCATCCTCCTCCTCATCATCATCATCCTCCCCCTCCTCATCATCATCATCCTTAGCCTCATCATAATCATCATCATCATCATCCTTCTCTTCCTCATCATCTTCATACACCTCCTTCAAATCATCCTCCTCATCATCATCATCATCCTCCTCCTCCTCCTCATCAGCAGCAGCCTCATCATAATCATCATCACCCTTCTTCTCCTCCTCATCTTCATATACCTCCTTCAAATCATCCTCCTCCTCATCATCATCCTCCTCATCCTCCTTATCATCATCATCAGCCTCATCATAATCATCATCACCCTTATTCTCCTCCTCATCATCTTCATACACCTCCTTCAAATCATCCTCCTCCTCCTCCTCCTCATCATCATCGTCATCATCAACCTCATCATAATCATCATCACCCTTCTCCTCCTCATCATCTTCATAGACCTCCTTCAAATCATCCTCCTTTTCCTCCTCATCATTTTCATAGACCTTCAAATCATGCTCATCATCATCCTAAGCCTCATCATAATCATCATCATCATCCTTGTTCTCCTTCTCATCTTCATCATCGTAATCTTCATCATCATCCTTAGCCTCCTCATAATTATCATCAGCCTCCTTCTCCTCCTCCTCATCTTCATACTCCTCATCATCATCATAATCTTCATCCTACTCCTCATCATCATCATCTTTAGCCTCATCATCACCCTCCTTCTCCTCCTCATCATCTTCATACTTATCATCATAATCATCCTCCTCCTCATCATCATAATCCTCCTCATCTACATCATCAACATTATCATCCTCATCCTTAGCATCATCATCATCATCATCATCATCATCACCCTCATTCTCCTCATCATCATCTTCATACTCCTCCTCCAAATCCTCTTCCACCTCATCATCATCATCCTTAGCCTCATCATAATCATCATCATCATCCTTGTTCTCCTTCTCATCTTTATCATCATAATCTTCATTCTCCTCCTCATCATCTTCATACTCCTCATCATCATAATCGTCATCCTCATCATTATCATCTTTAGCCTCATCTTTATCATCATCATTATCCTTTTCCTCCTCAACATCTTCATCCTCCTCCTTCAAATCGTCATCCTCCTCCTCATCATCATCGTCATCCTTAGCTTCATCATATCATCATCATCATCATCATCCTTCTCATAATCAACATCCTCCTTCTCATCCTCATCATCCTCGTTCTCCTTCTCATCATCGATATTATTGAATTTGTGTATTTCTTGATTGAAACCTGATGTTTTTGCAGCTCAGTGATTTGGATGAAGGTGTGAAGTGAAGAATTCTTGACGTTTTAGGTTAAACATTGCTTGCGATGTAGTCAGAGCTATTTGAATGTATTTTCATTTCCTGTCTCAGCAGTGGGTCAGTCGTTCATGCTGATGTTTCACAGCAGGACTTCTCTTGCTTTGCATGTTCTCCGTGTGCGGCTTTCTCCGGGTAATCCGGTCTCCTTACACGGTCCAAAGACGTAGTGATCAGCTCAACTCACAAACTCATTCATCAAACTTCCCAATCCTCCTGACCTATCACAGCTGATTCTGAGCAATGGTGGGGTATCCCTGAATATCCCAGGACCACTGCAGGACCAACACACACAACCATTTACAATCACCCATTTACATTTGTAACAGCCAATTAGCTTAAAGCGCACGCATTTGAACTGTGGGAGGAGAACGGAGCACCCAGACGGGTAAACACAAGCACGGGGAGAACGTTTAAACTCCACACACAAACCCCGAGCTCAGGAATCAAACCCATATCCTTCCTGCTTTGAGGCGGATGTGCTAATCACTGCGCCACTGTGCCGCCCACTTAGCTCAACTGGCTTCACGAAATTGTCCTTTTGCGTGAATGAGAACACGAATGGCTATCAGTGCATCTGCATTAGCCCCGTGATAGACTGCTGACCTGTCCATGGTGTACCTGCACAATGTCAGCTTTTGTCCAATGTCAAGTTCTACTGCAACCTGCAACAGATAAGCTATTGAATTATGAATGAATGTCCCCTTCGGTCTCCGGTGCAGATCAGAGGTCCATCTCCCAAACGACTGTAAATCCTGAAGGAATAAGCACCGTGACGAGAAAATCATCTGAACTCAATACCAGACCACCGTTCCAGGTGGACAACAGATCTGCGCCCCAGAGAGAATATGCCCTGGGGCGGCGTTAACACGAGTGCCGTACTGAACATGAATAGCAGACGCGTCACAGTTCCTCTGGATGTAGATGGACCTCCCGATAACGGCCAGGTTTGTGTGAGGTTCCTGAATCACAGATCAGTCCAAGAGAGCAGAAGACACCAGAACAGCAGCAACACTTTATCCAACAACGAACACATAGCTACGTCCTGACACTGATCCTCCCACACCAGGGAGTGAAACATATAGCAGATGGACCAGGGAGAGAGAGAGAGAGAGAGAGCAAGAGAGAGAGAGAGATAGCAAAAGAGAGAGAGAGGGCCTGTGAGACATCAAAAAGAGAAAAAGATAGAGAGACAGAGAGAGCGAGAGACAGAGAGCAAGTGAAGGAGAGAGAGAGAGAGAGATATAGACAGAGGGAGAGGGAGAGAGGGAGAGAGAGAGAGAGAGAGATGAAAGAGATAGAGAGAGTGAGAGAGAGAGAGAGTGAAAGAGACAGCAAGAGAGAGAGAGAGAGAGACAGGGAAAGAGAAAGAGAGAGAGAGAGAGAGAGAGAGAGAGAGAGACAGAGAGCGAGAGAGACAGAGAGCAAGCGGGAGAGAGAGAGAGAGAGAGAGATAGACAGAGGGCAAGGGAGAGAGAGAGAGAGAGAGAGAGAGAGAGAGAGAGGAAAGAGATAAAGAGAGAGAGAGAGTGAAAGATACAGCAAGAGAGAGAGAGAGAGACAGGGAAAGAGATAGAGAGAGAGAGTGGGAGAGAGAGAGAGAGAGACAGCGTGTGTGAGACAGAGAAAGAGAGACAGACAGCGAGAGAGAGAGAGAGAGAGAGAGAGAGAGAGAGAGACAGTGAGAGAGAGAGGGAGAGAGAGAGAGAGAGAGAGAGAGACAGAGGGAGAGAGAGAGAGAGAGAGAGAGACAGCATGCGCACGAGTCAGAGAGAAACAGTGACAACGGGAGAGAGAGAGAGAAAGCAAGAGAGAGAGTCAGACAGCAAAAAAGAGAGAAAGAGAGAGAGACAGAGAGCAAGAGGGAGAGAGAGAGGGAGACAGAGAGAGAGAGAGAGAGAGAGAGAGAGAGAGAGAGAGGGAGCGAGCGAGAGAGAGAGAGGGAGAAAGCGAGAGAGAGAGAGAGAGAGAGAGCACTTAGGTAAAGATGAGATGAGTACCATGGAAGGCGTGAATCTCACATATTCAATTCATGCATGAAACAAGATTAAAATAAGTAAAGTGTTTGTTTTTTTTTCCACAGACAGCCCCAGAAGCTGATGTAATTTCTCGGCAGCGGGGGGCGAGTGATGTATGAGGTCACCCACTCAGAAGGGAGCAGGTTTTAATGCTGGGCGGGTGTATAATGGGAGAGAGTGCATGCACAGCCAGGCGTTTGCAGTTCCTGCAGTGAACATGCTGTTAGTGGTCAGTGTGTGCGTGAGGCGCTCTGCACACCAGCAGCTCCTCATATCATGAACCCCACATGAGCAACGACGCCGAGAGGAATGAAGATGGCGTGAGATTCTAGTCATGGAGCAGAGCAATGGGGCGTCTCTGCACAAGGTGCGGAATGTGTTGTGAATTTGCCGGAGCAAAACATGTCAGGTTTAAAAACATCTGTTCGACAGAAGGAGCGTCTACTGTAGCAAACATTATCTACCTGAGGGCGTCGACTTCATCGATATACAACACGCGGTTTTCAGACTGCTGTTTACAATCGGCTTGAAATGTTTGAAACAAGTTTTCATTCAGATTTAAATGCATTTAATGGAATAATTTTATCGCTGTAATAAGAAACAGCTCGATGGTGTAGAGATTCGCATGTTCGCCTCACAGCGAGAAGCTCCTGGGCGTTGGCCTTTCTGTGTGGCGTTTGCATGTTCTCCCCTGACCTGTGTGGGTTTCCGTCGGGTACTCGAGGTTCCTGCCGCAGTTCAAAACATGCACATTAGTCTAAATGGTAAGGTAAAGTCCGTTGGGCTTTTTTCCACCCGAGCCCAGTGGCTCATCGGACCGGTGCTTATCCCCGGTGTCTGTAGCATGAAGCTACCAGGAGTTCAACTCCTCCTGGATGGGACGCTAGTCCATCGAAGGTCACCTTCCCAGTATATTTTTACTGGTACCCATTTATAGTGGGTGAACAGAGGCACACTTAGGGTTAAGGGTTAAGCACAGTGGGGGTCTAACTGGGATTCGAACACACAACCTCCTATATCCCGCATCCCACTTTCATTTTTTTTATTATCTCCTGCTTCACTTCGATTGATAAAGGAGCCCACTTCTTCTTTTCGGTGTCACCGGGAATCACTTTCTTGGGGTCCATGATGGATAACGAAACATAACGCTGCAATGACCACTCTCAAAAAAACTCACGAGCCAACAGTCCTGTTCAACTCTCCTTCACGAACAAACAGGAAGTGACAAACAGGAAGTATGGGTACAGTTCATCTCTCTCCTGGCCAATGGGAGGCCAGCGAGGCGGGATGTTGGGACACAGCCAATGAGAGAGCAACTCGCACATTGTTTGAATGTTTGAATGGTGCGTTTGGCGCTTTTCGTAAGAAGAGGTTGTTTCGTATACAGAGAATGAAAATTTCGGAAAATGTTTTTCGTAACCTGGATTTTTCGTATTCAGAGGTTTTCGAAAGTAGAGGGCCGACTGAATATGAAGCTGAAACTGTGTTTGGCGTATTCAGTCACTAAGTTGTACAACTGGCAAAGTGAAAAATGATCCTGTCTTCTTCTTCTTCTACTTCTTTTACTTTCGGCTGCTCCCTTCAGGGGTCGCCTCAGCAAATCATCCGCCTCCACCTCACCCTGTCCTCCGCATCTTCTTTTCTGACTCCAACGACCTTCATGTCTTCCTTCACCACATCCATAAATCTCTTCTTTGGTCTTCCTCGAGGCCTTCTGCCTGGTTGTATAGTTCCAACATTCAAAGTCCCCACTCTCAGTCCTAGACTCATGCCTTTCCTCTTCTCTCTCTGCCTACGGACACGCCTCCCACCTCTCCTTCGTCGACGTCTTCGACCAACAGTAGTCCAATTTCCATCAGCACCCTGTTGATTGACAGCACTGATGGCGGTCGTTGTTAACCTGGGCCTCGACCGATCCGGTATGGGGGTAATACTTCTGATTTGCATCATAAATGTTTGGCATTGGTTTTACGTCGGATGCCCTTCCTGACACAACCCTCTGCATTTCTCCAGGCTTGGGACCGCCATGGGGGGGAGAGACACTGGTTAGTGCCCCCCCCCCGAAAAAAAAGTCAGAAAATAATACAAAATCTATATTTCTTGTAATCCAGCGGCTGTGGATAGAATAAATAATTTATTACATTCGGTTGTACATGACTCAGCGTTAAGTGCCCTGATGGATATCATGTGCTTGTGCATGACTTGATTCTGTGGAATGACTGCTCGATATTCATTTAAAATAAAATGCAATGTTGGTTAATCACATCAATGCAAGTTCTTCTTTCAAATAATTTAAAATTTGATGCTTTGATGATATGCTTTGCTAAACAGTCATTCCTTCTGTTTACTTACATCCACTTACACGACTCTGACCGCCTCCACCAGGCCATCTCCGGCACATTACATTCAGGAGAAATCAAAGGTGGATGCTTTTATAGAGAAGAACAAATACTGGATGGGCAGTGGTGGCCTGGTGGTAAAGGTGCTGGATCACTGATCGCAAGGTTGGGGGTTCAAGTCCCACTCTCAATGGGTTGTCACTGTCCCCCCCAGTGCAGCGAACTGGCTTATCAAAGGCGGGCCATGTCTCTCACTGTCTATGGTGTGAGGTTCATGTAAAAGAACCATTGCTGACTTTCATCAAGAGTAGCTTCAAAGCCGTCAGCGTGTTTTTGCCCTGCGATGAGCTGGTGAGCTGTCCAGGGTGTATTCTGCCCTTACCCGGAGTCTTCTGGGATTGGCGCCAGCCTCCCCGCGACCCTAATTACGATTAATCGGTTACAGAAAATGAATGAATGAATGACAACGACTGGATATTAAAAAACTATTTCCCCGTTCAGAGTAACAAATACTATGTGAGAGCTCATGTACAGTTGTACAGTGAGCCGGTACTGCAATAATCAAAAAAAAAAAACCCTAACAGTGGGAGCAGGACCCTGATATGCATTTGAGTGGACTTGTATCGCTATAAAACAGTTTATTTTCCCGCTAGTGACTGGCTCAGTGTACATTATACTTTTTAAAACATAGTTATTATTGATTTAAAGGTACAGACGCTCCCCGACTTACGTTCATCCGCTTTACGTTTTTTTCGATTTTACGGGGTTTTTTTTTTTTCTTTCAAAAAAACGTAGCACGCTCAAGTAATGGCGCAATGACGTAATGACGCTGCGTCCATTGTTTACAAACGCCAGACTGAACGTGCCCTGCTGCTTCCCAGTTCACTGCGTGTTACCCTTGTGTTAAGACGTCGTCTCTGTGGTCTTTGTGTTTACACTGTTTTGTGGACTTTTGTAACCCTAAGCAAATATGGTTGGTCAGAAGCGTAAGCCTACTAGCATGGGTGCAAGTTTTCCGACATATGCCGGAATTTCCAGTTTTCCCAAGACTGAATTAACTATTTGCTTGGATCAGCGCAATCTACCATGCATACTCAGTTAAGCAAACAGAGTTGTAAAATGAATTCTTCCTCGTTGTACTCTGGTTTCCTCCCACAGTCCACAAACATGCACAATAGATTAATTGGCTGTTCTAAACCAGCCCTAGGTGTGAATAAGAGTATGAATAGTCCTGTGAGGGTTGGCCCGGTGATGGCCTGGTGAGTTGTCCAGGATGTACCCTGGAGTCGGCTGAGATGGGCGTCAGCCTGCCCGCCACCCTAATTAGGATTAATCGGTTGAGAAAATTAATAAATTATTATTATTATTATTATTATTATAATACTCTAATTTAACTACTAATTTCTACAAAAAATAAAATAAAATTGAAAAAAATGTCTTTTTTTTTTCCTGCCAGTCTCACATTGCTGAGTTATCAAATAATTTTAAAACCAGAATCATTATAATAATGGATCATAATTTTTTGAGTCAATCTGGACTTTTAATCAGAAGAAAAGCTGCATCAGCACTTATCACGTGGATTTGGTTCTGGATCATCACTGAGGGTTTGTTGTTTCTGTCTGACCTGTATGAGTCTCTGTAGCTCATGGTGTCGTGTCCAGAATCCTCCTGATCATCTTCATTTACTTTGAAGCACACTCTTTTTCCCTGAATGGACTCCTCATGCCCAGGAGAAGTAGACGGCACACTGTCATATGATGGAGGCTCAGCGCTCTGAGGTTGTATAGGGCCGGTGATGGAGGACAGGAGCCTAAAGCACATCAACAACAACATATGTTAGAAATACAGCACTGCCTTCACCTCCAGCTTGATTATAATTGCAGGTAATGTATCGATTGCAATATTATAGTGCAAGCAGTCTGTCAAAGAGAACTTTTAGAGCAGGAGCTAATAACATGTTAAAGTTCTTTCAAAGTGTTATCGAAATACATGAGAAGGAAAAAACAGTGGCAAAAGGGAGAGGAAGGGAAACAGTGTCTCCGCCACTGGAGTGTGTTATGGCTTCAGCCTTGGCTGGCTCGGCCCCGCCCTTTCATATTTTTAGCAATTCAGAAAAGGCTCCCTGATGTAGGAAGGAGAAGTAGAACAGAGCTGTGGCTGGTGGGACTCGCTGTTCTATGGTGTGGTCGAGACACACCCTGATGTTAAAACATGCTATTCGGGAAAAAAAAAGAATTTCCCACATCCACACACATCCACATGGGGGGGTGAGAGACGGGGAGAGAGAGAGAGAGAGACAGACTGAGAGAGGGCGAGAGATAGGGAAGGAAAGAGAGAGGGGGGGGGAGAGAGGCAGAGAGAGAAAGAGAGAGAGGGCGAAAGAGACAAATGTGTCCTAAATGTAAAAAAATAGTCAAAGTCCAAAAAATGGTCATCACGTCTGCCTCACAGCAAGAAGGTCCTGGGTTTGATTCCCAGTTCGTGCATTTCTGTGTGGGGTTTGCATGTTCTCCCTGTGGCAGTTGTGGCTTCGTGGATAAGGCAATGGGTTGCTAATCTGAACGTCAGCGGTTCAGTCCCCACTGTCACCACTGTTGGGCTCTTGAGCAAGGCCCTCAATAGCTCAGTTGTATAAAAAAAAAACATAATTCTAAGTAAGCACAGATCATCAGACAAAGGCTGTAAATGTAATGCGTGGGTTTCCTCCCACACTCCAAAAACATGCACAGAAGGTTAAGTGGCTGATCCAAATCCCCCGTAGGTGTGAATGGGTGTGTGATTGTTGGCCCTTCGCTTCTTAAACACATTCTATCGCCAGTCTTACTCATTAATACAGTAATAATGCAGTAAAATGTAGTAATGATTAAATAAAAACGTTTTAATTTGTACTGTGATAATAGAGGGATCCCTCACTTTTCGTGGTTAATTGGGACCGAGATCCCCATGCGACCATCGAAATCCGCGCAGTAGGATCACCCCTTCTGACTGACGTATACGTAGATGTATATGTGTATATAATATCAATAAATACATATTCAACGCTATAAATGCTTATAATAACAATTAAACATTAAAAAAAAAGATGTAAATAAAATATAAATACACGCATATACAACTGGTATTGCATAAGACGACGACGACACACATACATACGCAGATGCGCGCCCACACAACAGATGCAACAATGGAAGTAGTTTTGATGGGAGGTATTGGGTTGTCTTTTGGTTTTTTATTTTTGCATAATTGGCCTTGTTTTTGTGGGATTTTTTTTAACTTTTCCCCCTATTTTTCCTTAATTTCCTTATTTTTTTTAATTTGATGAATATTTATTTATTTATTTTAAAAACTGCGATGCACTGAAGCTGCATGAATTGAAGTAGTGAGGGATTCCTGTATTTATGAATAAAGCGCGTACGCTCCTTACCAGAAGCTAGAGAAGATGCAGGGCGTTTGAGTGACATCATCGTGTAATAATAATCATAAAAACACACTGCATAATACAAACACGCAGCATAATAATCATTAAAAACACACGAAAAATATGTGAATTCACAATTCAAGCAGTCACGTTGATGACGTGTGCGAAGGAGGAAAAAAAGAAAGACAGGTGTACACATCATCTGCAACCAATCAGCAGGAGGGAGAAACAAAAGCTCTCAGCCATTGGCTAACTTTAAATCACGGGCCAGTAACTTCCGGGTTTGCCGAAAATCCTCAATTATAATAATTATAATAATAATAATTATTATTATTATTGTTGTTATTATTATTTTATTATTATTATTATTATTATTGTTAGTATTATTTTATTATTATTATTATTATTATTATTATTATTATACAGTAATAATACAGTAAAATGTAGTAATGATGAAGTAAAAACTTTTTAATTTTATACTGTGAAAATATTTATTAATGAATAAAGCGCTTAAGTTCCTTAGCAGAAGCTAGAGAAGATGCAGGGCGTTTGAGTGACATCATAGCGCTTAAATAATCATTAAAAACACACGAAAAAAAGTGAATTTCTAATTCAAGCAATCACGTTGATGACGTGTGAAGGAAGAAAAAAAGGTGTACATATCATCTGCAACCAATCAGCAGGAGGGAGAAACAAAAGCTCTCAACCATTGGCTAAATTTGATTGACGTGGCAGTTACTTCCGGGTTTGTTGCCAATCCGCGAGTATGCGGGGGCCCGAACGCTGAACACGAATGGCCAAGGGCCGACTGTATACTGGATCAGATCACATTTTTAAAGCCTTCATTTCTCACTGTAGGATCTTTCCTTGCCTGTCACCATAATTGATTTCTTATCTTTTAAGACTTACACATCAATTTGACCCACGTAGAGTTTCATCTCCCTGACGGCGATGTCCAGTCGGTTATACAGGCAGATGTAGTTGTCCTGACTCTCAGTGTCCTCCTGCTTGAGAAGAAAACTGAGACCCCCTTCACCCTGTGTGCGTCGCCTGCATGCCTCGACACCTCCGTCTATTCCTTCCGCATCCTCGTTATCCGTGACCGTGCAGCTCCAGGACGGGGCAGCCATGCTGGTTACACAGTAGACCGTGTGGGACATGGGGTTCAGATTGGCTGAAGAGGAACAAAAAAGTAGACGGAATGTATTTCTGAAGTTTTTATGCTTCTGTTGATGAGGTGAAGAAACAGGAAAGAATAATTCCAGGTACCAATCCTTTCACATATTTTCATATATCAGTTTCAATTAAAAATATTATCTCCATAACATAAACTTTTAGAGATATGTCATCCAAGCAATAAATATATAAATATACTGTCCAATAATAACACGAAAAAATAATTGCATAAATAAATCTCTCAATTTATTATTAGAAAATGTACTTTAATGTACAGTTCAAGATTTAATGGCACATTCTCTGACGGATGACAGATGAAAGGATATGGATAGAAGATATTGAAAGACCGATCAAAGGGACAGGAAAGAAACTGAAAAAATAGACTGAATGACTAAAAAAATTTCAAATTAGGGCTGCTTCAAACACGTCAAGAAATCTTTGAACATGAGCTTCATTAAATTCAATAAACCTCCGCGACAAGGTCGAGATGGAAGCTGGAAAAGATGAAATATAAATTTGTAATCGGTTTTTGTAATAAAAAATGTAAAGATTTATTGATGTATTTAATTAATTACATATTCATGCATTCATTTTCTGTAACCGTTTAATCCTAATTAGGGTCATGGGGAGGTTGGCGCCCATCCAGCCGACTTCGGGGGAGGGCAGAGTACACTTTGTACAGCTCACCAGGCCATCACAGGGCGGAAACACGCTACCGGCTATGCGGCTACTCTTGTCGAAAGTCAACAATGGTTCTTTCACATGAACCTCCCACCATAGACACTGAGAGACATGGCAATATCACTCGAGCCGGTTTGTGTGTGTGTGTGTGTGTGTGTGTGTGTGTGTGTGTGTGTGTGTGTGTGTGGACCATGTCTTCTTAGCAGAGTTATAATCTTACAAATGTTTATGCAAGATTAAAAGCCTGAGCCAAAAAAATAAAGTTGCAATGAGCACACTCGAAAAACTCATGAAACGCATCATAGGTATTACGGGGATGCAGTTTCATAATTGCCAATGGGAGGGAGTTGCGTCGTCCCTCCTAGCCAATGGGAGGCCAGCTGGGCGAGATGTTGGGAGATAGCCAATGGGAGGCCAGCGGGTCGGGATGTTGGGAGCCAGGCAATGGGAGAGCAACTTGCGCATTGTTTGAATTTTTGAGATTGCGCTTTCGTAACGTGAATTTGTTTCGTATCCAGAGACGGAAATTTTGAGGTAAATGCGTTTCACAACCTGGATTTTTCTCGTTTGTTGGGACTTTCGTATAGTGAGGTGCCACTGTAATACCAAACAAAACACAAACTGCTGAACAGACGTGAAGGGAAGCACCTAAGCAAACCAAAAATTCTCAACAAGAAGCCATAACTAATAATAATAAACAGTGTCATACCATCAGATTATTTCTAAACCTAATCAATATTTTCGTACAGAATAAACTTTGGTTCAAAAAAAAAAAAAAAAAAGAGTAGCACCCAACAGTCCTCATACAAAGATCTTACAAGGACATATACACAGCATAACTGGCAGGAAACGTGATGTCCCCATATAAGGACAGTGGGGTCTTAAACGGTTAATATTACAACTCATACTATAAATTATTCTTGCATTCCTTCGCATATATTAATACCAAACACAAACAATGCACTGAAATCAATGAATAAGATACACGTGGCACTGTTTAACCTGGAATTTTATTGGATGTAAAAACATACAGCAATCCGTGAACAAGATAAAACAAAAAAACAAAGCCTCTGCTTTAAGCCGGAGGAAATGGTAGCGCTTGCTCTTCAGGGAATGAGGTGGGATGACATCACCGAGAGTCACTCAACGTGGTCTAATGGAGCAGTAATGGACGGCTGATGGAAGCAATTTTAACCTGAGAGCTTTAAAAAGGCTTTGATTTGCTGCAGGAGTCGTCATTACAGCGAGGCATAAAATTTACAAGGCCCTCGTGGTATACACTGTATGTTTTAATTATTATTTCATGATGTTTGAGTGTCAGCAACGGGGGTTCAGTCCAAAGTAATCACTGTGTCAGGGATATCATCTATTTAATGGCTGTGGCAGCCATGATGTGAGGTGCATTCTTTAATTTTATTTTTTTATGTATGTTGTTTGTTATTATGGGTTTTTTTTTCAACTTGCTACATTTACCAGGTAAGAAGCATTGCATTTTTCTATTCTGTAAAAACCTGGGTCGAAACAATTCACCCCACCCCACCACCGGACACTACCAAAAAAAAAAAAAAAAAAAAAAAAAAAAAAAAAGTGACAAACCCAGAATATAAAGTCTTGCATATAAACACCAACCTTGGTCAGGATCAAGGCCAAAAAAGGAATTCTTGCGACCAAAGCGGATGCTGAAGGCTCGGCCGGCGGATGTGCTGCTCTTAGGGCAAGAAACCTGCATCAGGTTCAGGTGGCAGTTGGTAGGCACAAAGTCCATGCAGCCCAGGGTGTGAGGTTTATTGCTCGCCTGTTTAAACATGGGCGAGCCCTTATTCTGTAGCTCATCTGAAAACTGAAAATGGGAGAAAATGGAACCAAAGATGGGGGGGCGGGGGGCGTAAACTTTTGGTTATGTCTGAAAGTAAAAATGAAGAGACTGAATGGATTTGTCAGCACCTGTTTGTAGCTGGAGATGCGCGAACGTATACTGTCCAGTTTGGTGTAACAGATATTTCTGAACTCGTACTGCGGCATTGACATGACACGCTCGCTCCGAGCAATCAGGTGACTGCAGCTCGTCACAAAATGGTTGTCGTCTTTAGAAAAGGCGTCTAAAATCTGAAACAATACAAATATTGTAAATAAATAAATAAATAAAGACACATACATGTAAATACAGTGATCCTTCACTACTTCGTGCTTCAGTTCCTGTGGCTTCAGTGCATCGCGGGTTTTTCAAAAATATTCATTGAAAATTAAAAAAATAAGGAAATTAAGGGAAAATGGGGATAAAGTTTAGGAAAATGCCACAATACAAGACCGTCCTTCTTCTTATTTTCCTTTCAGCTTTTCCCCCCCAAGACCAATTATGCGAAATAAACCCCAAACAAGAAAAAAAAAAAAAAAAAAAAAAAAAAAAAAAAAATCCAGCCCAAAACCCCCCAACAAAACTATTTGCATTTTTCTGTGCGGTGCGCATCTGAGTGTGTATTTATATTTTATTTATATTATTTTTGAATATTGAATTGTTATTATAAGCATTTATAATGTTGAATATGTATTTATTTATATTATATACACATATACATGTACATATACGTCAGTCGGGGGGGGGGGGGGGCGATCCTACTTCGCGGAAATCGGCAGTCGTGCAGGGGGGGCTGGTCCTCATTAACCGCGGAAAGTCAGGGATCCCTGTATTCTCATCCTTATACTATTATGATTTATTACCTTTGCTGTCAGGTTAAAACACCCCTTTGGTTCCACCATCTTCTCCAGAACATTGTGTTTGATCCCAGCTGAGCTCACATACTCGTACACAACACCATGCTCCAGATACACGTTATCCACCATCATATTAACCAGAGGGACATCTCCAGATAGGGACAAATACTGCAGACCACCGACTACAAGGTATAAAAGAAAAAGGAAAGGATAAGGCATATTATTTTGGGGTATATATTATAATCAGGGTGGATGTGGATCCAGAGCCAATCCTCAAAACAACCTGGTTTCATCCATGCTATATTTTCATATCAGTCCAAATTCATTTACACATCATCCAAATCCTGGGACAAGTTAGAGCATCCATTCCATCTACCTACGTGTTTTAGGAAGTAAAAGGAAGCCAAGCAACTGGGAGGAAATGCATGTGGACAGAAGGAAAATATACACAGTGCTGTTTGCATTAGTGATCAGCTTGGCATAATGAGTTTGACTTAGGATTATTCAAACTAAACAAACACGCACATATACACACACACACACACACACACACACACACACACACACACACACACACACACACCTACAACTGCCACAGCCATACCTGTTCCATTAGCACAACCATTTTCCTCCGTGTCGGAGCCATTCTCAGTGAGGCACGCGCTGAAGGTCTGTTCCTCCACACCGTCATACACTCGATATGCCCACGGACTGCATCCCTGAATTCATTCATGTAGACCAGAGAAGAAATTAGAAAGTGACAAGAGCAGTGAAAGAGAAACAGTGATAAACCTGTTGTAGAATAGATCTAGCTGCAGAAATCCAAAGCCAACTTTTTTTAGCTGTTGTTGTTGTTATAAGACATTCAGTCGTTCATTTTCTGAACCGCTTGACGCTAATTAGGGTCGCGGGGAGGCTGGTGGAAATCTCAGCTGACTCTGTGCGAGGGCACAGTACACCCTGGACAGCTCGCCAGGCCATCGCAGGGAAGAAACATGCTGACGGCTATGCGGCTATTCTTGACGACAGTCAGCAATGGTTGCTTTCCATGAACCTCCCAGCAGAGGCCGTGAGAGACGAAGCCGGCCTTTGACAACCCAGTTAGCTGCACTGGGGATTGTTACAAGACAAGGTAAGATAACACAAGATATCCCTTTACTGATCCCAAAAGGGAAATTTATATAGTGCAGTAATACAAGAGCAGAAATAACATGCAGAAACTCAAGCAATACGATAGCTAGGTGAGAGCAGTGTCTGTCTGTCTGTCTTCTTTTCGGCTTTTTCCCTTTTACTCGGAAGTCGCCACAGCGAATCATCCGATTCACACGTTTGATTTGGCAGAGGTTTTTACGTCGGATGCCCTTCCTGTCACAACCCTTTTTAGCAAGGGACAGAAACACGCTGACGACTTTGCAGCTACTCTTTACGAAAGTCAGCAATGGTTCTTTTACATGAACCTCTCACCATAGACAGTGACAGACATGGCCCGCCTTTGATAACCCAATTAGCCGCACACTGGACCAGTGACAACCCTGTGGAGAGTGGGACTCGAACCCCCAACCTTTGGATCAGCGATCCAGCGCCCTATACCTCCAGATCACGCAGGTCTGGTCACAGCTAGGTGAGAGCAGTATATATAAAAATAAAATACAATAAGGGTGGAGAGAAATCGTTAAATGTTTTGAATGGAGGTAAAAGTGGGGGGATAGGCATTACATGCATTTATAAAATATGCAAATCAACCACACAAACCTAACCCAACCAATAAACCGCCAGCTTTAGCCTGTACAGCAGGCCCCCGTTTTTTGCGATGGTTCAGTTCCGGCCCGTCCCGCGGATCAGGAAAATCCATGAGTTATTGACGCGGTTTTAATACCCTATGTATGATATTCCATGCGCTAAAATATGCTGATTAAACACATTCTATAGCCAGTCTTATTCATTAATACAGTAATAATGCAGTAAAATATAGCAATGATTAATAAAAACTTTAATTTTGTACTGTGATAATATTTATGAATTAAAAAAGCGCTTAGGCTCCTTTCCAGAAGCTGGAGAAGGTGTTACAGGGCGTTTGAGTGACATCATAGCGCTTATATAATCATTAAAAACACACGGAAAAATTTACTTCGCAATTCAAGAAGTCACGTTGATAACTTGTGCGCGAAGGAGAAAAAATAGAGGCGTACACATCATCTGCAACCAATCAGCAGGAGGGAGAAACAAAAGCTCTCAGCCATTGGCTAAATTTAAATCATGTGCCAGTTACTTCCGGGTTTGTTGCCAATCTGCGAGTATGCAGGGACACAAGCGCGGAACGGCGAATGGTCAAGGGCCTACTGTACAGCGAGGCCAGCTATTTCACAGAGTACGAAATAATGTTTACTTCACAAGCATAATACACTGAGTGGCAGGGACAGCCTATTATTCGTTACGTGAACAGCGTGAAGAACACGTAGCCCTTCATTATAGATATGATCTCTCACTCTCTCATACACATCGAGCAAGAACATGTAGCTGAAGCTATTATCTGCTCATCCATCACTAATGCCCTGTGTGTGTGTGTGTGTGTGTGTGTGTGTGTGTGTGTGTGTGTGTGTGTGTGTGTGTGTGAGATAAAAACAAAAAGAGAGAGGAGTGTAAAAGGTGGATTAGTCATCACACCTTCACCTCATGCATGTAATTCCCCGTCCAACCCACTCATCACTAAAACATATCAAATATATTCTAATAATAGGGGCAGTGGTGGTCTAGGGCACTGGATCACTGATCCAAAGGTTGGGGGTTCGAGTCCCACTCACCACAGGTTGTCACTGCCCCCCCCACCCCACACCCCCCCTCCACCCCAGTGCAGCGAACTGGGTTATCAAAGGCCAGCCATGTCTCTCACTGTCTATGGTGCGAGGTTCATGTAAAAGAACCATTGCAGCCGGGAGTTGGCTGTGATGGGCGCCAGCCTCCCCGTGACCCTAATTAGGATTAAGCGGTTACAGAAAATGATGATGATGATGATGATGATGATGATGATGATGATGATGGCGTTCTAATAATCTAAAAGTTGAGGCCGGACAAAAACAAAGCGTTTAACCTTCATCTGTGACCCTGTCCGAGTTGAAGACCTACCGAAGAAGAATGTGTTGCGTCTGAATGATAAAAAACGTGTCAAGCAGGAACAAGCACAGAGCTGAGCTACAGATGTATGGGTCACTAAAACACCATAACTGGAAGCATGCTTGAGTCATGAAATAAAAAATAAAAAGAAAATACCATGTGTGATATTCAGACTAAATTTCTTTTTGGTCCAAAACCGAAGTTTTTTTTTCTTGCTTTCACACTGTAGTGTCCCATTATTTATGGAGCATCTTACCTGCTCCTTCTCATCCTGTTCAGGCTGATAGCTGCTGAAGTGCTCCAACACCTCCTCAGAGCTGCTCTGGCTCATGTTGGCGCCATTTATTTTGAGGATACACTGACCAGGCTGAAGACCTGCTGCTGCTGCCTCTGACCCTACACACACACACACACACACACACACACACACACACACACACACACACACACACAGAAATGAAACGTGAT
>CM045749.1:22606728-22616728 GCA_024760905.1 Plotosus lineatus | reverse complement strand
TGCTTAATATTCCTGACCCTGGTGCTCGAACAACACACACTTTCTGACTGGTGTCTATTTAACCCCTGGACCTGCCAGAGTTTTTACTGGTCAGCTCTGGAAGAAGAGCACAGACGGAGGCCTTGTTAGATTTTAGGACAGAAAGAGATGAAAGAGGAGACAATCAAACTGGTGGACAAGAGGAGATCGAGAGGGGCAGATTCAGGAATTCTGGGGTGTGTATTCGACACCTTTAACTCAAATCATGGATTTCAAACATGTCTTTTCGGTCAATGTTGCCGTCTTACCCTACACTACCGGCTTTTACTATCCAGTCGGCCCCCGTTTTTCACGATGGTTCGGTTCCGGCCCTTTCCGCAGATCATGAAAATCCGCGAGTTATTGACGCAGTTATAAAACCCTATGTATGATATTGCATGCACTAAAATATACTCCGTAACACATTCTATAGCCAATCTTACTCATTAATACAGTAATAATGCAGTAAAATGCAGTAATGATCAAGTAAAAACTTTTTAATTTTGTACAGTGATTAATATTTATGAATAAATAAAGCGCTTAGGCTCCTTACCAGAAACTAGAGAAGATGCAGGACGTTTGAGTGACATCATAGGACTGAAATAATGATTAAAAACACACTAAAAAAACACATTGATGACTTGTGTGTGAAGGAGAAAAAAAAAAACAGGTGTACACGGCATCTGCAACCAATCAGCAGGAAGGAGAAACAAAAGCTCTCAGCCATTGGCTAAATTTGAATCACATGGCAGTAACTTCCAGGTTTGCCGTTAATCCAGAAGTATAATAATAATAATGCAATAAAATGTAGTAATGATTCAGTAAAAACTTTTTAATTTTGTACTGTGATAATATCTGGTGGTCTAGTGGTATAGGGCGCTGGATCGCTGATCCAAAGGTTGGGGGTTCGAGTCCCACTCTCCACAAGGTTGTCACTGTCCCCCCTAGTGCAGCTAACTGGGTTATCAAAGGCGGGCCATGTCTGTCACTGTCTATGGTGAGAGGTTCATGTAAAAGAACCATTGCTGACTTTCGTAAAGAGTAGCTGCAAAGTCGTCAGCGTGTTTCTGTCCCTTGCTAAAAGGGTTGTGACATGAAGGGCATCCGATGTAAAAACCTCTGCCAAATCAAACGTGCGAATCAGATGATTCGCTGTGGCGACTCCCGAGTAAAAGGGAAAAAAGGCGAAAGGAAGACAGAAAATGAATAAAGTGCTTAGGCTCCTTTCCAGAAGCTCGAGACGATGCAGGGCGTTTGAGTGACATCATAGGGCTTAAATAATCATTAAAAACACACTCAAAGAATTTACTTCTCAATTCAAGCAATCATGTTGATAACTTGTGCGCGAAGAAGAAAAAGGAGACGTACACATCATCTGCATCCAATCAGCAGGAGTTAGAAACAAAAGCTTTTAAGCCATTGGCTAAATTTGAGTCACGTGCCAGTTACTTCCGGGTTTATCGCCAATGCACAAGTATGCAGTAACCCAAGCGCTGAACCGCGAATGGTCAAGGGCCTACTGTTCTAGCAAGATATATACCACTAGGCCACCACTGCCCCCAAGATACAACAGGCCTTTTACAGATGTTTAAAAACTGATTCTATTGTCTATTATTAAAATGTACAATTTACATATTATTATACGTATAATGTTATTAGTATTACGTGATTCAGCAACAGCACAATCTCATTGGTTCACAAACAGGGGACACGTTATCCTGAGTGGGAATTAAAACAGTTGATAAACATTTAAGAGGTTGCCATGGTCAGGGATTCTGGTGTCCTAAAAATCCTAGTATATACTAAAACTTTAAATGCGGAAAAATAAATAAATAATCACTTTTTTTTTTTTTTTTTTTTTATGTGACACAATCTTGGATGCACATGCCTTGCTTCTGTCATACTTTAACCATTCATTCATTCATTTTCTGTAACCGCTTAATCCTAATTTGGGTCACGGGGAGGCTGGCACCCATCCTAGCTAACTCCGAGCAAGGGCAGAGTACACCCTGGACAGCTCACCAGGCCATCGCAGGGCAGAAACACGCTGAGGGTTATGCAGCTACTCTTGACAAAAGTCAGGAATGGTTCTTTTACATGAACCTCCCACCATAGACAGTGAGAGACATGGCCGGCCTTTGATAACCCAGTTAGCTGCACTTGGGGGGGACAGCAGAGACAACCGTTGACAGTGGGGCTTGAACCCCCAACCTTAGAATCGCCAATCCAGCACTTTACCACTGAGCCACCACTGCTCGAATCACCTACATTTGTAAATAAATTAATTTCTCATCCACTAGAAGGGAGAGACGAGTTAAAATATTTAATCAGTTGCAAGATCTTCTATTTTTGTAACTCAGCAGCTCTGTGAATAGAGGCTTCATCTCAATGTGCTTCTCGATATGAAGTAAAAAAAATAATAAAAAGGTGCGCGAGGCGTCAGGACTCAGAGGGGAATGTGATGAGGCATGTCTAAGTTTCTCCCCACCATGCAAAGTGAGAGCGAGACAACAGAGAGGACGTGAAGCCTGGCCTGCACCCTAATCATTTGAGAGCCGAATGACGCAAGGTGTGATGACAAACGGATCCGGAATAAACTCTCCTCATAATAAAAATGTGTTGCTCTCAATGTCCTGATGGCGGTGATACAGGGCAGATCATGTTTTAATGATGTTCTAACAGCAAGCTAAGATTAACCTCCTTCTGTGAACAAGTCCTCTGAGTCATCCAGTGCCCGTAAAGCAAATCTGAAATGGCACAGTGTGCCCAGATGTGTGCAGATGTTTCACTATTGAGAACATTGGTCTAATGGATGAAAATGGTGTCGCTATGATTAAATACTCAGCTAATAATCAAATCAAATAATATGCTGTATTAGTAATCAGACTGATGGTTTAAATGGAGTAAAAGCCTTTTATAATCATAGTCCATGTCTATTTATTTATAAACAATAATGAAACACAAGATTAATTGCTTTACAAATGTTAACATTTTTCACGTAATTAAAAAAAATGATGGCTTGAGAGAAGATTAAAAAGGAAAGAAGTGCATTTGATGGCAAGTGACAGCGACAGCATCCCCTCCAGTTCCATGAGTTTAGTTGCATGGAAACATTCATTCATTCATGTGCAGTGCTTCTCAATTATTCCCTGTGATGCCCCCTATAGGAAGAAAAAAATACACATTTCACCCCCGCAGCACCCAACACGTGACTATAAATAGTGTTTACTGCACTTCATATCATTTGATCGGTACTTTTTCCCTACACCATAGGGAACACAGTGAGAGTACCACCGCCACCTACTGTAGAGGATGCACAATTACACTTAATTCTAGTACAGTATGGCAAAAAAGCATGTTCCCCAGGGTCATACGCACCCGCCGTGGTATTACACCGCCCCACTATTTGAGAAGCACTGGCCAACCACAAGCCAACCACAAGCCTTTCCTCGCTGGCGTCCGTAGTGTGCACATGTACAAAATTCTCCTCCTTCTCTGTTACGTACCACCTCACGCCTGTCCATGTGAAATCTTCACTCCTATGTGACATCTTTGCCGCAGTCAATGATTGCAAGGGTTAGTTGACTTATTGTTTATTCTTGTTTTATTATGCATTAATTATTATTAATGTAATACACATGTATTATTATTATTATTATAAATTATTATTATTATTATTATTATTATTGTTATTAAATATTTATTGTTTTTACATGTTTATCTTTAATATATTAGGTCAAATATACGTGTTTGTGTCAGATTATACGAGTTTGGGAGGGGGTTGGAAAGAATTAATTAGTTTTCTATTACTGTATTTCCTACTGGAATTTTTATTTTATCTAACAAACATTTTGACTTATGAGCTTGCCCTCAGAACGGATTAATTTCGTAAGTCAAGGTACCACTGCATTTGGATTGTGGAAGAAAACCCGAGTACCTGGAGGAAACCTACACAAAGCCAGTATCACTTTAATTGACATGGAAAAAAGCATATGACGGACTGAAAGATTATGGTCGGCTGAAACCCTGTAAGAAAGCATGTGGCAAACTGCAATCTCACTCACTGGTTGGTCGCTGATTGTTTGTGTGATAGGACAGAGATGAACCGGCCATGATGATTACATTTTCTCTGTGTTTTTGCTGAGGTACACATGCTACTTCTGAGATACCTGTGGTCCTGATCCCCCTGTCTTCTGAATCTTGTGATCTGTCCTAATTTGCTATTACTGACTAGAGTTCTAATCTTAGAAGCCTCTCGCTAATGCTGGTGATGATCCATATGGATCCATATATGCACACAGAAACTGTGAAGATGACTTTTCACTGCTGGTGATTTGAACTGTTTTATTAAAATTATTTAGGACTACGATTACCATTACAGTACAGTTATAAGATTTCTTCTTCCTGTCATCTGAGGAAGTTTTTCCATGCCACCGTCATTGTGGACTTGCTCACTGGGATGTGTAGGATTTACAGAGAAATGTTTAAAATCATTATCAGATTTGTTGTATTATGTAAAGCTGATATTGCCAATGTCAGTTATAAAAGGGACTATACAAATAAAACTAAATTAAATCAAATTGAAATTCGTAAGAAAGATCATGCTGAAAAAAACGGACAGGATCTGAGAAGAAAGAAAGTTGTCTGTCCATGACCTGGCTAATATTTACAACAACAAAAAAAATAAAAAAATCTTGGATGTGACTTTTTCTCGTCACTCCTCTTTTACAAGGATTTTGTAAAGAATAATACAAGTCCTGGTCTACACTTAAACTAATAATATCCAGCTGTGGAACTCTGACAGTGCTTATAAAATTCTGCTTATTCTAGTATTGTTGACATTGCATACTGTTCCTCGCATGCAAACACTCCTGGCTCAAAACTTTGAGTTTGTCCAGTGTGTAATGTTTAGGGCATTGCAAACCGTTCAGTCAGCTTTGCAAAAACTTTTGTATGAGAACATAACATCTGCAATGGCTCTCGAAAAGTATTCGTACCAAATTCTTTTCAACATTTGAAGCATTGCTGGATGTACATGTTGTACATTGCTTTACAAATTCAAGTAACTATTCTTACCTCAGCATGGGAGCCCCGGGTTACACTCTTCACTATGATGGCCTTGTTCTTTTCCTCAATCACAAATCCATAGTCTTCCTCCTCTGGATGAATCTGCCGAAAAAAAAAAAAAAAAAAAAAAAAAAAATCCAGGGTAAGCTCTTTGACCTTCAGAGACAAAACTAGAAAGGAAGATGAAGTTGAAATAACTGAAATACACAAAAAAAGGCAAAGGGAATCCCTCATCCCTTCTAATTTAGTCACATCCAGCCAACAAGCAATGATGCCACCTGCCTCTTTATGAACTGCTGTGCATGCATGCACATTTGAGGGCAATTTAACACACTCTGGCCCTAGTATAAATACGTTCAGCTAGGCCCATGATTGGCTGGTGACTGTTGTGAGTGACAGGAAAGTTTCCCTCCTGTGAAAGCCTGACCAATTAGCTTCTATAAAATCCCATTCGTGGATGGCTGTGGCATCAACCCGGGTTCGAACTGGTGATCTCCACATTGATAATCACGTATGTAGTGGTAATCGCATATGTAGTGGATGCACCACTGTGGAGCCTGGGGATTTCAATCACAAACTGCCTTTCCATAGAGTTCTGCTCTGGTTGCTGTTTATTCTATAAGCACCTCCCACTGAATCGAATTCATCCTAAAGAAAAAAGGCGCCATAATGAATGTGTTTGTTTTTGATGGCGGGTAAATACCTCGAATAAAGTTCAGTGTATTTTCCACAGCCATCTGTGACCGGGAGTCCATGGAAGGTAATTGGCCAAGCTCTCACGAGAGAGATGGTGTCTGCTCACTTCCCTGTCACTCACAGCCATCACCAGCCAATCATTGATGACTGTGGGCTCATTAATATGAGGGGGCGGAGATCGCGTTCCCTCGGAGTGTGTTAAACCGCCCCCAAATACACATGGCGTCGCAGTTCGAAAAGAGATGGATGGCTAGCAATGCATGTCACGTGGGGTTCCATGTTTTCGACCCTCCCTGATTGGTGGTGGTCATGTGATAGGAAGGGCACTACTTGATGGGTGGGAATTGGATACGACTAAATGAGGGAGAAAATGGGGAATGTGTTTAATCCGCTTCTGTTTGCTGTATGCTGGGAGGAGGAAAGCGCAGTGTGTAAATGTCAGGGTGATTACTGGCGGATGAAGAGGATCCACTCTCAGCCTGAACTCACACAGACGAGAAATCAGTGAACATTCTAATCACACACAAACACATCGTTAGACTTTCTCTCAGTATCCTCAGTGTCTGTGATGATCAGTAGACGCACCACTAAGGATTTAGCCATGATATTCTCAATCAGCTTAAAGTCGTTGCGAAGTTGCTTGGTTTTAGCGCCGGTGCCCTCCGTCTCCTCATCGGCATGGAAACGGAAGAACTGCGATTCGTCCTTGAACTCGCTCTTTTCCAGGACTGCAGCACAGGGAAAAGACAACAGGAAACATGATCAGTGAAGAAAAAAATAAACTGGAAATTGATATAGTTTATTAAAGGAATAGTCCAAAGTTCAATTTTGAGTTTCAGTTTCATAGCATGTGATTATTCGAGTAGAAAACTGAGTCGATAAACATCCAAAACGTATATTCCCCGCATACTCGTGGATTAGCGGCAGCCTCGGAAGTTACATGACCACATTTTACTACATTATTATTATACTCGCGGATTAGCGGCAGGCCCGGAAGTTACTGGCACGTGATTCAAATTTAGCCAATGGCTGAGAGCTTTTGTTTCTCCTTCCTGCTGATTGGTTGCAGATGATGCATACACCTCTTTTTTTCTCCTTCGCACACACGTCATCAACATGATTGCTTGAATTGCGAATTCATGTTTTTTGTGTGTTTTTAATGATTATTTAAGCGCTATGATGTCACTCAAACACCCTGCATCTTCTCTAGCTTCTGGTAAGGAACCTAAGCTCTTTATTTATTCATAAATATCATCACATTACAAAATTAAAAAGTTTTTACTTCATAATTACTACATTTTACTGCATTATTACTGTATTAATGAGTAAGACTGTCTATAGTACTTGTTTAAGAAGCAGATTTTAGCGCAGGGAATATAGTACATAGGGTTTTAAAACCGCATCAAAAATTAGCGGATTTTCAGGATCCGCAGGAAGCGTGAAAAACGCAACCCCCACAAATAATGGGCGGGGTTTACTGTACTGATTCAATTTATTTATAAGTTACAGTAAACAAGTATATGCCCTGAAATGTACTGGAAGTATGAAATTATTTCTTTGAAGGACATTCAGAGCCTGTACTTGTTTTCTTTTACTTACAAATACAGACGCTCCTCGACTTACGTTTTAGTTACGTTCCGAATGGCCGAACGTAAGGTGAAAAAAAACGTAAGTTGTTGCTGTAAATTCCAGTGAGAGAGAGAGACCGTTCATACTGTACTATACATCCATAAATACTATTACTGTATCTCATAAAACACCCCTAAATCAATTATTATAAACATAACATTGTAAAATAATCTCAACTTTCATTTCAAATTAATGAAATTCAGGCAAAATAATTTAAAATAAATAAATTTGAATCAAATTCACTTATTAAAACTGATTCTGATTACCACTATCACTAGCAGGCTTACGCTTCTGGCCAATCATATTTGCTTTGGGTTACAAATACGCTAAACAGTGTAAACGCAAAGATCACAGAGACGACGTCTTAACACAAGGGTAACATGCGGTGAACTGGGAAGAAACAAGGCACGTTCAGTCTGTCGTTTGTTTACAATGAACAATGCAGCGCCATGTAAACAATGGAAGCAGCGTCATGCGTAAGTCGCGTACTACATCTACATACTGCGTAAGAACGTCTAGTACTATGGAGAGCGCGCTATAATCAAAATGACTTACAAAAAAAATTTTTTTTTTTTTTACAAAAAACGTAAAATCGAAAAAAACGTAAGGCGAATAAACGTAAAGTGGGGATCCTCCAGTTTTGAGAGCGAGCAGCCATTTTCTCGCTAGACTGCTCTGGGTGTAGCGAAAGAGGAGGAACATAGATAGTTCTACACCTGACAGTGTTGTTGGGTAGCGGAACGTTGCATGTGGTCTCGATCGCTGCTTCCAGGCCAATGATGTAGTCATTAGGGTCCTGGGTTCACTACCTTATCTTCTATCTTATGATATTATATGAGGAGGAATATTAGCACCACTGCAATTCATGCAATAATTATTCAACTTATCCGGTGTCAGTGATGGATAAGTCAGCTTCTCGAAGAATGCCCATAATTTGCTGGTGGCTTTCGACCAATCGGAAACAAGAATGTAGTTTGGATAATAATAGACATTGTCCACCTTGCAAACTCTGAATAAAACATGAATTAAAATGGTGAACAGAAGCTGAGGGTTTGTCATTGTCAGAGATTCTGAAATCCTAGAAATGAAACAGAATGCAGTCCAAAAACATAAAAGGAAAGCTACACAATGTTCCCTTGTTGCTTTTCATGAACTTTTTTTGAATATGATGGAGTTCAAATTGATGGAGTGTGCTTGATAACTTTCACACTTCAATAATAAAAAATATATATTTATATATATAAAATACATGTATACATACATGTGTATATAATATCAATAAATACATATTCAATGCTATAAATGCTTATAATAATAACAATAATAATTAAATATTAAAAAATAATGCATAAGTACACACACACACACACACACACACACACACACACACACACACACAAACAAACAAATGTGCACCCAGACGCACACACACAGATGCGCACCTCAAATAAAAATGTAAATAGTTTTGTTGGGGTGTTTTGGGTTATTTTTGTTTGTAGTTTTTTTTTTTTTTTTGCATAATTGACATTGTTTTGTGGCATTTTCCTTAACTTTTTACCTATTTTTTCTGAATTTCCATTTTTAAAATTTTCGATGAATATTTTTGAAAAACCCACGATGCACTGAAGCTGCAGGAACTGCAGTGAGAAGTACTGAGGGATCACTGTGTATATACTGGGGCAGTGGTGGTCTAGCGAATAGGGCGCAGGATCGCTGATACTAAGGTTAGGGGTTCGAGTCCCCACAAGGTTGTCACTGTCCCCCCCAGTGCAGCTAACTGGGTTATCAAAGGCGGGCCATGTCTCTCATTGTCTATGGTGTGAGGCATGTAAAAGAACCATTGCTGACTTTCGACAAGAGTAGCTGCAAAGCCGTCAGTGTGTTTCTGTCCCTTGCTAAAAGGGTTGACACAGGAAGGGCATCCGACGCAAAAAAACCTCTGCCAAATCAAATGTGCGAATCAGATGATCCGCTGTGGCGACTCCCGAGTAAAAGGGAAAAAGCCAAAAAGAAAGAAAGATATATATATATATATATACACACAGTATGTGTGTGTACTATATGTACATACATGTAGTGTATGTATATGCACTTAGATAACTTTATGCATATATATTAGTTGCCTTTTGTGCACTTTCATAATTGCTGAGAAATTGATTTTCTATGTCCATGCAACGGTCACAAAAGTTGACAATAAAGTTCTGTTTATCCTCATCTTTACTTCTCAATACTGATGATATCAGCTGATTTTATAAACCTGAGCTGTGGCTGTTTAACTCGCACAAAGCATTTGCTGACCTTTCATATAATCTTCAGAGCTTTTGTGATACAAAACCAGAAGAGGCACTTCGACAGTAGGGCTGTTTATTTACTGGCATTCAAATCACATGATAATAAATAGGTCTCTGTGTTACTTCAGCTCTGGCCTCGGCTGATGACCCGACGTCGCAAGGTTGCTTTATTTCCACCGTACACTGGATTGGGGGGGGAAATCTGTGTGCTTTCCAGTTAAACAGGGTTACTGTACTTGTTTTTGTTAGCGGGCACCAGATAGAAGCAGAGCTGTTTTTGATTGAACAGGAAGTGCGTG
>CM045749.1:22566728-22604228 GCA_024760905.1 Plotosus lineatus | reverse complement strand
AAAAAAAAAAAAAAAAATTATACTAATAATAACAATTTCTACAGTTTACACTTTACACTTACAAAAGTAAATACAGTACAAGACATGCTGTCTCCTAATTTAGTTACTGCCAATCCCTGACTCTGCGGCAAGGTCTGACCTCTCACACATCATCTACTGATCTTGGAAAGTTGTAGATGCTGATGTGCATCTTTCTGACAAATTAACGCATCGAAGTTGGTGTTAATGTCCTGATATTATATACATCGGCTAACATACACCTACACGTGCAGGTGTCAATGTCATCAACATGAAAGAGAACTAGCATTGTTCCAACGATGTTCTCCTGGGTTACTCACTCAATCATCTTGGTGAACACATTCAACTTATTAGGGGCCCATTGACCCTAACATAGGGCAAAGGTGGAATCCACTCTGAACAGATCACCAGCCCATCACAGGGCAGTACACACACACACACACACACACACACACACACACACACACACACACACACACACAACTACTTTTACACTTACACTCATGTTCATGTTCATCTTCTGTAACCACTTCATCCTAATTAGGGTCGCGGGGAGGCTGGTGCCCATCCCAGCCAACTCAGGGCGAGGGCAGAGTACACCCTGGACAGCTCGCCAGGCCATCGCAGGGCGGAAACACGCTGACGGCTTTGCAGCCTACTCTTGTCGAAAGTCAGCAATGATTCTTTTACATGCCTCACACCATAGACAGTGAGAGACATGGCCGGCCTTTGATAACCCAGTTGGCTGCACTGGGGGGCTTACACTTATGCCGAGGGGAAATTTGGAACAACCGGCTATACCCCCATTTCACTGGAGCACGGCAGACTTACGGAGGTAAAAATGTTGTTATCCACAAACGTTCCGCAATTATTCCCTCATCTTCCGTGTCATCCCGTGTCATTCCGTAATTATTTCTCAAGTCTTCCTCTACTTCCATATGCTGAATGTTCAAAAGCACTTTCCCGAAAAAAAAAAATTCCGTGAGTGTTCCGTGTCGTCACTTTAAGCCGGAAATCGAACCCAGGATCTTTCTTGTTATGAGGCGGAGCTGCTAACCATTACACCACAAAGCCTGGAAATGCCACCTTATTTCTTCCGCCACTTCACACACAACAAACTAGTGCAATAAATCATTTTAAAATCATTTTTCATTTTAAATCAGAATAAATCATTTTAAAATCATTGTGTACAACTTTCAAATTGAAATCTACAGCTGTTTGAGATCTCGGGGTCTTGGAGTTTTGATTATCCTTGCAATGAAACCATTGAAAGCTGGTAGACGTTCAGACCGACCATCAGGAATCTTTTTTCTACAAATATTTAGTGTCATAGACAGATTATATTAAAAAAAATAAAAAATAAAAAAAAATAAAATAAAAAACAGAAACACCCAAGACTTGTAGCGTGTCAAGAAAAGCAAGCTTTGGACAGTGTTCCTGTGAACATGTTTTATTCTGACCACAGTGACACAAAAGCTGGAGTGCGTTCCTCTAAATAGTGAACCACAAACAAAGCTGATAGTCCACCACAAGGCATTGCAGATTGTGGACAACTCTTTGTGCACTCGGCAGCAAAGAGGAAGTGTGGTAAGGCGAATGCATTGCTGAGTTTAAGGTAAGCTAAAAAGAAAAAGGAAGGACGTGGTGGAATGACACAAACAACCTGTCAGAGTCAGCCGAGGCAGCGCTGCTCTGACGAGGACATTTCTAACTATACTTTTGTCCACAATTTGTCCAAATACACATGGAATCACACTTTCAGGCATAACAAAAATACTCATACAGATCAGCATCTCACCAAGGAGAAGGTGAACTTCTAGTCACTTCAGGCAACAAAAACTGAGGATAAGCTTCGGCCTGATGAGCCAGTAGGCTCACATGTTAAAAAAAAAAAAAAAATCCCAACAGTCTTACCTCACCTCAGACAGACTGACATACATGACAAACAAGTCAGAGGCAATAATCCTGGAAGGAGCCAGGCTAAACTAAAGAAAAAAATAGACCACAGGTGTCCAGACCCGCCTGCTGGCAGGAACATCTGACAAAGCCGATATAAGTGACCTTATGACCTTGAAACAAGGTCAAAGTGACCCACATGTGAGACACTCCATCAATGTAGACGCTTGTCGCAAGTGACGTATGGTGCTTGTTAGACAAAGCGCGGTTTATCCAGACTTCCGATCTTGCAAGTGTGCAAGTGTGCCGTTGAATACTTGTTTAGTACTCAACCTTCACTTGCTCACTTCAAAGATTGGAAGTCTGGATAAACCATGCTTTGTCTCATAAGCACCATACGTCACTTGCGACAAGCGCCTACATTCGGTGGAGCGCCTCACATATACAATCCAACCCTATTCGCTCGAGAGAAGGAGTCATACACCATATTTGGTGATCTTATGTCATGTCCTTCAAAAGTTATTAACAAATCATACAGATGCAGAAATATAAATCAGCAACTGCATTTCGAGCCATTTTATTCTCCAATAAAAATTGTGAAAAACATCTGGGTTGTCAAGTAAGCTGTGCAAATCTAACAATGGACAACATCTGAATGATGTAATACTTACTTAATTACAGGTGTGAACAGGCTGTGGAGTCGACAGTACAGTCTTACACCCTACATACATCCCAGATAGAAATACACAGTTATTCCCACATCGCAATTTCCTCTGGACAGCTTATCAATCATAACATCATCACATAACAAATAATACACTGAGACACAAATGTATAATGTGTGTGGTAATTGAATTTAAACATTACGGAATGTTAGATCGATGAAAGGAAATACCTTGGATACGATATCCTCCATTTCGCTCCTGGCTTTGTACGTTCCATCATCATATCGGAACCGATACAGTACCTGCTCGTTCTTAAACTGGTGTTTATCTGAAACTACAAAAGAAACAACCCTTAAAGTAATTGCACGCCACGTTCAAAGTTTCAGAGAAAATAAAACGGGACATTAGATGCATGTGTCCCTAACAGTCCTTACAAGCCAAGATTTAAATTCAGTGAGCTGAAAAACGAGAGTCGGGTCCACCATTTTGTGTGTGAAAATTATTTTTCCTGACCAATCATATTAAGGTTTCACCATGTGTGATGTCACACAACAAAACAACCAGAAAAATAGCCTCAAATCGACTAAAAAAATGTCACACAGTCTCACGTGTTCATGGAAAGCCTTGATCGCAGCATACGATTTAATCTCCGTTGCGTTGACGTTCCAGTTGGTCCGTTTGAGGCAGGATAATGTGGTAGTATAATTAAGTGAGCTGAGGACCTTAATTGTACTGAATAAGTAGGTTATCACATCAATGGACGTTTTTCCTTCCCTGATGGCATGGATATAAAATGTTGACTCAAATAATAAAAATAGACCACAGGGGCCGAGATGTTCCTGCTGAAAGGACCATTTCATAATATGCTTAAAGCAAGCATGGCAAGTTTGAAATCCTCAGCTTCGCCGGCCGCGCAGCAAGTAGATGTCCGGAAATCGGAAAAACAGTTTTGCCTCTGTGACCTTGAAAAGTAGGTCAAGGTCACTCACACACAAACATCCTAGCAATCATTGTAGTGAACAAGTATAGCAAGTCTGAGGGACCCAGCTGCAGTGCACTGCAAGTAAATGTCTGGAAAAGAACACGCGACGGACAGACAGACAGATGAACCCCATTCCTATAGCTCCTGAGCTACTTTGTAGGAGGGAGCTAAAATAAGTGGTTCGGGGAGCGTGAGGAATCATTTTCATATATGTATTGGCACCCCAGTGCCATGACCTTAACCCTTCTGGAAGTTTTTAAAATGTGCTGGAGAAGACTCCACGGAGTGGTTCAGTTTTTCCCTGATCAATTCAAGATTTCGGTGAAATATGAACCCAAAACTGGATGGAAATAAATGTTAAGTTTGTTAAAACAATCCCGTGTAGATGCCGTGCTATAAGGACGGCTAACGACGGAACAACAACATATTCGTAGGTGCCACTTGTATTTCAGCTGGAAGTGTATATTTATCTGATACAGGAATTTTATGTGAGTTTTTCCGACAGAAACATTACATTACAGTTCCAGCATTCGGCAGACGCTCTTATCCAGAGCAACTTATGATTATCATCTATATACAACTGGGTAACTGAGGATTAAGGGCCTTGCCAAAGGGCCCAAAAGTGGTGACGGTAGGAATTGAACCGATGACCTTCAGATCAGAAATCTGTCACCTTAACCACTAAGTCATCGCCACGAAACCAGGAACACAAAACTTTCCAAATGATTAAATATTAAGTCAGGATGGTGTTTCGACAATTTTTTTTTTTCAGCTGGTTCAGCTTTGGAAATAATGCAAACTCTTCACCCATTACTCATGACAAGGTTGTTTTCTGTCACAACACTCTTCTGTGGATGGAGAGCAAATCTTTTTAATGAGCTCAGATTACAGTACAGTGGTGACGGTTCCAGGACATTTGCTCACTGGACAATTGCTCACAGGACAAATGTCCACGACCTGAATGGAAAAGCAGACATTTGCTCACAACATAAAAAAATTTGTTCAATTTTAACCCGAAAGCCTAATCCTAACCCTAAACCTAAGCCCTAACCCCTAACCCTGAACCCTAACCCTAACCCCTAACCCTAATGTATAACGAGTTAATTTAGCATTATGTATTAAAAAGAATAAAGAATTTTTCTAACACATTGTGATCTTTTTGTATTATGCATTTATTAGAACAAAGAAAAAAAGATGTGAGCTTTGACTGTGGACTGGAAAAAAAATGACTGTTTTTTCATTAAAGTTGTGAGCATTTGTCTTGTTCGCAAATGTCCGCGCACCGTGGTGACATATGATGTACTCCAATATTTAAGGACAGACCTTTTTTGGGGCATTTTAACTTTTAAATACAAGATATACAGACGGAACGTCCACAAGAGAACAAATGATACAGTCGTATTTTAAAAGTAAAAACAGAAAAAATAGATTAAAGACTCTCACCATGGTGGATGAGACCATTCTCCAGCAGTGCTTGACCCAAATTGATCCCTTCCTCTGATTTACTGATCTCTCCACTCTCTAACAGCCAGGCAACAAACTCACTGCAAGACACACACACACACACACACACACACACACACACACACACACATCAGATAAGGCTCTATAGAATACGACTCACCCTACCACACCATTTCTTGTTATTCATGTGTTCATGTAATACAGTAGGCCCTTGACCATTCGCGGTTCAGCACTCACACCTCCGCATACTCGCGAATTGGCGACAAACCTGGAAGTAACTGGCATATTATTCAAATTTAGCCAGTGGTTGAGAGCTTTTGTTTCTCCCTCCTGTTGATTGGTTGCAGATGATGTGTGCACCTCTTTTTTTCTCCTTCGCACACAAGTTATCAAAGTGATTGCTTGAATTGCGAAGTAAATTTTTTTAGTGTGCTTTTAATGATTATTTAAACCCTATGATGTCACTCAAACTCCCTGCATCTTCTTTAGCTTCTGGTCAGGAGCCGAAGTGCTTTATTAATATTAATAAATATTATCACAGTACAAAATTAAAAAGTTTTTACTTAATGATTACTCCATTTTTACTGCATTATTATTATACTCATGGATTAGCGGCAAACACAGACGTTACTGGCACATGATCCAAATTTAGCCAATGGCTCAGAGCTTTTGTTTCTCCCTCCTGCTGATTGGTTGCAGATGATGTGTACACCTCTGTTTTTTTCTCCTTTGCACACGTCATCAATGTGATTGCTTGACTTGCGAATTCATGTTTTTTAGTGTTTTTAATGATTATTTAAGCACTATGATGTCACTCAAACGTCCTGCATGTTCTCTAGCTTCTGGGAAGGAGCCGAAGTGCTTTATTTACTCATAAATATTATAACAGTACAAGATTAAAAAGTTTTTACTTCATCATTCATCATTACAGTGATCGCTCGCTACTTCGTGCTTCGGTTTCTGCGGCTTCAGTGCATCGCAGGTTTTTCAAAAATATTCATTGAAAAATTTAAAAATAAGGAAATTAAGGAAAATAAGGGAAAAGATTAAAGGAAAATGCCACAAAACAAGGCCAATTATGCAACAAAAAAAAAAACCCCAAACAAACAAAAACAACAACCCAAATCCTCCCAACAAAACTACTTACAGTTTTATGTGAGGTGTGTGTTTGCGCGCATCTGTACGTGTATGTATTTATATTTTATTTACATCTTATGCATTATTTTTTAATTTTAAATGTTATTGTAAGCATTTATAGCATTGAATATGTATTTATTGATATTATATACACATTATACATGTACGGATCCGTCAGTCAGGAGGGTCGATCTGACTTTGCGGAAATCAGTGGTCGTGGTGGGGGAGCATCTCGGTCACCATTAACCACGGAAAGTGAGGGAACCCTGTGCTTCAGTTTACTGCATTATTACTGTATTAATGAGTAAGACTGTCTGTAGAATGTGTTGAAGAAGCATATTTTAGCGTACGTAATATCATATATAGGGTTTTAAAACCGCGTCAATAACTCGCAGATTTTCTTGATCCACGGGAAGGGCCGGAACCGAACCATCACGAAAAACGGGGGCCGACTGTACTTGTTCCTACATTCATTAATTAAAAATGCACCCTGTGGTTGATTGGCTGGATTTCTGTTGTGGGGCTCATCGCAAACCTCATATTTTGTCTCCTATCTCTACAGCGGCGGCTAAATGAAAGCAGCAGATTTTTTTTTGGATGATGATGATGATGATGATGAAGTTTTTATGGTGACTCCTGGTGACTGAACACTGTCACTTTATTCAACAATCTGTTGGCTTTCAAGTATATGTGATCAGTGAAAGAAAAGTTTCGCTGGAGACAAAGTGTGTCACAGGACAGTTAGGCTCATGAAAGAAAATAAGGAAACAAAAAAGAGAGGAACAGACAGCAAGTCTGCTCTGCTTATGTAACCCTCTAATCCAAACTGGTGGGGGGAGAGGGGATGAAGCCTGAGGGGAATTAATGAGTGTTTATGTAGCTCATTAATATTCTACATTTCCCAAGCACATACAGTTTCTCACATGGGGAAAAGGTGTGAAAGAATCACACACACACACACACACACACACACACACACACACACAAAACACACACACACCCACACACACACACAAAACACACACACACCCACGTTCAAAAAGTACAGGATTTTTCATTTAAATTACAAATAACAGAAGGTTGATGCATTATGGAGTATTAGTAGTGTGTGTGTGTGTGTGTGTGTGTGTGTGTGTGTGTGTGTGTGTGTGTGTGTGTGTGTGTGTATGTGTGTGTGTGTGTGTGTGTGTGTGTTTTAGAATAAAGCAGAGATGCACAGTGCATCAAAACCTTGCACTCAAGTAGCACAAGCTGACTTTGCTTACACGGGCAATTAAAACAACAAAGCAATCAGGAGAACAAGGAAGGAAAAATCTCTCCCATTAATCACAGTAACAAACAGGGAATAGCCGTTTAACAAACACACCCACACACGAACAGATTCCTGGACCTTCTCCAGCCTGTACGCAATCATATTGTTTTTGTTTATTTGTTTTATTTAAAACTGCAATGCTAAAATTCTTGATAAGATTCATTGATGTACCCGTGCTTCCGGAGCTCAGCTGTCTGAACCTGATGAAGCAAACCCAAGTGTGAACAGAAACTGCGCGAGAAATGTGAAATCCATCCAGTCGTGTTTAAAGCCTGCGACAACACAGCTGAGCATACGGACTATACACCTATATGGATCTGATCACCAGACTGGTACTGAAATGTGCAACACTGACCTTGTACATTTTCTGCAGATTTAGAAAAAACAGTTTTTTTTTTCCATTTTTAATCTATGAGGCCAATATATACATTAAAGCCTGGTAGATGCAGGATTATATTCCTTGTAGAAGCCACATCATCACATTATCAGTAGGAGACTCAAAAGGACAGTATGTAACATGGACAGAATGAACAGCCTTCTATTCACCAATAATAGCTTCAGCTAATAATCATGTGATCATTTACACTGTTCCAATTGACGGTGCTTGATATGTTCAACTTTTATTTATTATCTACAGTTAATAAATTCCAATCCATCAGTGATCATTGGAAGCACAAGATACACCGTGTCATGTGGACATAAAAAGTTAGGTATATCATCGACCCTGTTTAAAGTCTGGTGGTTAGTTATTAATTTTGCCCCACACATACATGCAAATTCCGTGGTTCGTTGTACATGCACCTGTGCGCCGATGTGGTTATTGGATCTGTGGGAGACCTTAGCAGAGGCTCAACAGGAAGTGAAAATAATGAGATCTTTCACTTGTCAGAAAATGAAAAGGGTGTAAACTAGGAAGTATTAGAATTATCTGAAAAACTGTGTTCATGTATACATACTATATTTTGATATGACATTATTTCCCAGGCATGCACTAAAGATTTTGATGTACTGATTCACAAGTAAACTTAAACATTGGAATATTTATTCAAGTTTGAAGTTGGGTAGTTGGAAAATGTATAAATTTCGTGATCAGACCCATCTACAAACCATTATACATACAGTATATGGTGGATAGTCTGTATAAAGGTGTATCTAGGTCTGTATGCTCAGTTATCTAGACTTATATTCACATATGCACAGATCTATATGCACATATATACAAACTATACAACTGCATACACCCTATATTGACCTAAATGCACATATATGTACTTATATACATATCTATTGTCATATGTTTTGTATATATGTGGTGGTCTAGTGAATCGGGCGCAGGATCGCTGATCCTCAGGTTGGGGGTTCAAGTCCCCACAGGGTTGTCACTGTCCACCCAGTGCAGCTAACTGGGTTATCAAAGGCGGGCCATGTCTCTCACTGTCTATGGTGAGAGGTTCATGTAAAAGGACTATTCCTGACTTTTGTCAAGAGTAGAAACGTGGCAAAGCCGTCAACGTGTTTCTGTCCCTTGCTAAAGGGTTGCGACAGGAAGGGCATCCGACGTAAAAACCTATGCCAAATCAACTGTGCGAATCAGATGATTCGCTGTGGCGACTCCCGAGAAAGGGGAAAAGCCGAAAGGAAAAGAAGATACATTGTGTGTGTGTATGTATGTATGTATATATATATATATATATATATATATATATATATATATATATATATATATACATACACTAATTTTTAACATCATGGTTTAAGAGGGGGTGTAATGCAAGTTTAGTTCCCCAAGAAGGCCCACATCCTTTTAACTTCTCAATCAGCGCAATTGTGCAAAGCAAATGGGGGAATTTATATTGTTCCGAGGAATCTTGCTCACAGAAACACACTTGAGTTGGGCAAACACACACACACACACACACACACACACACACACACACACACACACACACACACATACAGAGGGGGGGGCACGAGAGCAAGAGACGGAGGGAGGGAGAGGGGAGGGAGGGAGAGCGAGAGAGAGAGAGAGAGAGAGAGAGAGAGAGAGAGAGAGAGAGAGAGAGAGATTTCAATGCACAGAATCCATGTGTGTGTGTGTGAGTGTGAGAGAGAGAGAGAGAGACTTTAATGTAGAAAACCTTTTCTAATGAAGGATGTTTGCTGGGAATGTCTATGTCTGATGGGGTGCTTGGCACTAAGCTTGGGAAAGCATTTCCAAGCATTGTGTGTGTGTGTGTGTGTGTGTGTGTGTGTGTGTGTGTGTGTGTGTGTGTGTGTGTGTGTGTCAGATTTAAGGTGACTTAAAAAAAAAAGAACTGTCAAAACCTTAACTCATGTAAAATAAAAGGCTTGTCTGGGTCCTATGGTTCCGCTGGGGCCGATGTGGAAAGTGTTTCACTGTGGAAGGGGAACCATTACATAGTCAGTAGTATTTCCCAGCGTAAGGAACACTCCTCGTTCTACGCTTTTATAATCATGAATGCAGGTGAATTATTTGCTGAACGACTATGACACGACTGAATTTTCCAGAAGGTGTCGATTGGTTACTGATGAGCGCACAGTTCAGAGGATTTCACCTGTAAGGCAAATAACAGTTTTATGATTATATACGTGGACTACTCGATTTCGTGGTGGTGATATTTATGGTTCCAGTTCAGAGTTTTGTAGAAACCAGAAGCCTTTTATTTCAGCTTACATAAAAATATCTTTGCACTTCAGTTTCTCTGTAAAACACTCAACCGTACATACTTTCCTTTTTTAACCGTCAAGAAAGGAAATAAAAGGCAGGAGGCGGGGACAAGTATTTATATCTGCTATAATTAAAATTAAACCTGTTCTGTGGAAGCTCCATAACTCAAAATGGATTAAGAGTATGACAAAAAAGTTCTTTAGTACAATAAAATAACAAAGATTTTAAAAAATCTATTATTCTGCTGTTGTATAAGGGATATACTGAGCTGTAGAACATGGCGTTATAGCAGTGCTTCTCAAATAGTGGGGGACGCGGTGTGATGCCGGGGGGGGGGGGGTCACGTATGACCCTGGGGAAGATGCTTTTATGGAATAGTGTCTGTCTGTCTTCCTTTCGGCTTTTTCCCTTTTACTCGGGAGTCGCCACATTCAGAATTATCTGATTCGCACGTTTGATTTGGCAGAGGTTTTTACGTCGGATGCCCTTCCTGTCACAACCCTTTATAGCAAGGGACAGAAACACGCTGACGACTTTGAAGCCTACTCTTTACGAAAGTTAGCAATGGTTCTTTTACATGCCTCTCACCATAGACAGTGAGAGACATGGCCCGCCTTTGATAACCCAGTTAGCTGCACTGCACTGGGGGGGACAGTGACAACCTTGTGGAGAGTGGGACTCGAACCCCCAACCTTTGGATCAGCGATCCAGCACCCTATACCACTAGACCACCACTGCCCCCAAATTGCTTTTATGGAATAGCGTATGGGAATTAATTATAATTGCACCTCCACTCCACTAGTTGGCAGTGGCGCTCTCATTGTCGCGCTGTGGTTTAGTGGTATTTTGCACGAGCAAAAGATATGAAGTGCAGTAAACAACCCCTCAAGAAAAAAAAACACAGAAAATTTTCTAACAGAAACAAAGAGTGGAGAGAGACAGAGATATTAAGACATAAATAAGTTTATTGAGTTTAAATAAGGATTTTTTTTTTCAGGCACATTGGTGCACTTTATATCTTTTCTATTACAGATTAAAAAACAATGTTCATGAAGTTTTTCTTTATTGTAAGTTGAACTATATTTCTTTCTTTTTTGTTTTTAATGTTAATAAAGATACAATGTTATGCAGAGGTGTACTAATAACAATTTTATAGACAAATAATACTGTTTATAGTCACTTGCAGGGCGGGGGGGGGGGGGGGGAAATGTTTTTTTTCCTTCCTAAAGGGGGCACCACAGAAAATAATTGAGAAGCACTGCGTTATAGATAAATAATCAACTCTGGCATAGCTAAATTACTCTCTCCTGTCACGGCATGTTTTTTTTTTTAATGTGTCCCCCCACCCAGAAAAAATATATGATTTGGTGCCACTATACACAAAGTATGTTTAAAAGCTCATCACTCATCAAACACTCAATAAGGTGGTATGTGGAGGACTCACTTTCCGTAGAAGCACTTGGGCACAATGGTCAGCTTCCTCCTACGGTCTTTGATCAGATGGCGGCTCTTGGTCATCATCATGTGGTAGAGCTTTTCTCCTTTCTCTGCAATCATGACGTAAGCGTCCCGTTCCATTCCCAGTTTGAGACCTGGACACAGGAAAGTTCATTACAAATTCCACAAAAAGACACAAACCTTATGAGTGGCGTTATGATTTTCCTAATTTTATGAGTAGTGCTTTGATATCTCTCATCCTTTCTGCCACTTTTTCTCTTTGGGATGCTTGATGAGTGACAAGTGTATCTTTAAACGCACACACCTGGGTTCTCTTTCTCCCAAGTGAGAGCCATTCATGTAGCTGATGTTAGGAACATTGTGTTATTTTGTATGTGTGCTCGGTAGCAAAACAAGAGCAAACACTCAGCTTGCTAAATATAGCGACGGCACGCTTGGGAAATGCATGAAAATATGCACAAAATCCCCAAGGACAAAAAGGCAGGAGGGCGAAAAAGCCAAAACAAAGCAAGCCAGAACTCGAGAGTCCATCAACTTGACACCCAACTTATAGAAGGAGCTGAACTTGTGAACGTGACCTGGGTCAGACTGTGGGAGAGGAAGAGTCAGAAACAGAAAGCAGCTGGAGCTGAAAAAAGGAAGCAGCTGTTCACTTCACATCTCCAGGTGGACTGAAAAGAGGCACTTCCATTTCCTAATCGACGTCTGCTGCCGTTTCAGTTTCAAACCCCTGCTGCACTTGCGCCCCTGCAGTACGTACAGTTCATCTGTACTAATCAAGTCAAATCAAATCAAATCAACAAAACGGGTATAATTCATCCCGCAAGGTGATTCTGAAAGCATGAGTGTAATGTATCAAGTCAACTTTGACGCGGAACCGCTACCCATTTTGCTCCTGCAAGCCTTGGCTGACGGCCTGCAAGTGGAAAATGAGACTGCGGTAACATTACAATTATGAGGCTTATTACTGCAGGATTGAGGGCAATAACATCTACACCACAAAGCCACCACCCATAATCTTTGCTGAAGGTACACCGGTGCAGAAACATAAACAAAAACATGCATTTATGGAAACAAGCCTAGCGCAACCCTACTAAAGTTACACAATACAACTTCATTTGAGGTTAAAATCCAGACCAACAAAATCACAAACATGGTCAAAACGTCTCGTCTTGAATTACTGCCATAAATATTTAGAGTCCAGTGAGAACTTTGATAATATGAAGAGGAGAGCAATCCTTTCTTTGGGTTACGAGAAGGATTGGAGTCCATCCCAGACAACACTGACCAAAGGCAGGATTTCACCTTGAACAGCTTGCCAGAATATTGTAGGGCACATTCACATCTTGGGAAATTAAAGAATATCCAATTAGCCTAATGTGCACGGCTTTGGGCTGTATGGGGAAACCTGAGCACCCAGACATAACCCATGCAAGCATGGAGAGTACACACAAACTCCACACAGAAATGCAGTTGAGGGAAACAGGGCTCGTACTCAGGGCTGTCTTGCTATGGGGCAAGTAACCACTACGCCTCCATGGTAGCCCACAAAAAAATAAATATTTTAAAGATGGCCAGATTTCTGTGACACAAAGTTCAACAAGGTGGCTGACTGTTCTCCCAGGGTGTGAGGAATGGAATTACATTACATTATTATGACATCAGCCAAAGCGATTCTAGCCAATCATGGTATGTATGTATGTATGTATGTATGTAAAAGAGGGCGGTTAGTGCTTCCTCTGATGTCTGTGAAAATCTATGGCGAAGCCTTTCTGCATGACCGATTTTTGCTGATGCACTGGCAGATCTGCTCTGGTCAGTTTAAAATCCTCAAACGGATTTCAGATCAGATTTGCCCATGCAGATGTCCACGAACATAATAACAAGTGATCTGTATTTAACTGTAATGTGAATACAGCTGTAATCCGCAGCAATGACAACACATGTTCACACTACCGCTGTAGTCACCTCTCTCACCATCAGAGGTTTTTTTTAAAGACACAAGGGATTCACACTGATGCTTTAGTAGTAGCAGTTCGTAATGAAGTGCATTTTGCTCTGGAGTATAACAAACAGTATGTGACAAGACAGCCTTGAAAACATCAGATCTGTATCACATTATGGTCGTATAGTGCGGTAGTAATCAGCTGGTCTGAATCACAGTCGGACGGTTTTGGCCTGGTGGTAATGGTGCTAGATCACTGATCCGAAGGTTGGGGATTCAAACCCCACTCTCAACAGGTCGCCACTGTCCCTCCAGTGCCCTAACTGAGTTATGAAGGGCCGGCCATGTCTCTCACTGTCTATGGTGAGAAGTTCATGTAAAAGAACCATTGCTGACTTTCGACAAGAGTAGCTGCATAGCCATCAGGGTGTACTCTGCCCTGTGATGGCTTGGCAAGCCATCCAGAGTGTACTCTGACCTCGCCTGGAGTTGGCTTGGATGGGTGCCAGCCTCCCCGTGACCCTAATTAGAATTAAGCGCTTACAGAGAATGAATGAATAAAGGATGAATCATAGTAAGAAGGTCCTGAGTTTCTGTATCAAATTTGCATGTTCTTCCGGTGCTTGTGTGGGTTTCCTCCGAATACAGTGATTCGTGCTTCAGTTTCTGCGGCTTCATGCCAAAAAACAAGGCCAATTATGCAAAAAAAAAAAGAAAAACCCAAACAAAAACAAAAAACCAACCCAAAATCCCCCAACAAAACTACAGTGGTACCTCACCTTACGATAGTCCCAACAAACGAGAAATCCAGGTTACGAAAAACATTTTCTGAAAATTTTTGTCTCTGGATACGACACAAGTTCACGTTACGAAAGCACCATCTCAAAAATTCAAACAATGCACGAGTTGCTCTCCCATTGACTATCTCCCAACATCCCGTCCCCCTGGCCTCCCATTGGCAATCTCCCAACATCCCGTCCCCCTGGCCTCCCATTGGCAATCTCCCAACATCCCGCCCCGCTGCCTCCCATTGGCTCGGAGGGATGACGCACCTCCCTCCCATTGGCTATCTTCCAACATCCCGTCCCGCTGGCTTCCCATTGGCTAGGAGAGATGTCGCAGTTCCCTCCCATTGGCTATTATGGAGCTGTATCTCCATAATACCCATGATGCTTTTCGTGTAAAGGACAGACTTACTGTTGTTTCATGAGTTTTTTCCCGAGTGTGCTCATTGCAAGTTTATTTTTTGGCTCAGGATTGTAATCTTGCATAAACATTTGTAAGATTATAACTCTGCTAAGAAGACATGGTCAACACAAAGTAAGTACCTTAAAAGGTATGCTTTTATCATTTTTAAAGGGTTTAGGGGTAGTATTGGGGGCCTTGGAGTGAATCACGCATTTTACATGTAAAATGCATTTCTACTTACGAAAAATCGAGGTTATGAAACCGCCTCTGGAACGGATTCATTTTGTAAGGTATGGTACCACTGTACTTACATTTTTATGTGAGGCGCGCATCTGAGGGTGTGCGTGCGTCTGTCTGTGCGTGTATTTATATTTTATTTACATATTGTGCATTATTTTTGAATGTTTAATTGTTATTATAAGCACTTATAGCGTTGAATATGTATTTATTAATATTATATACACATATACATGTACATATACGTCAGCCACACTTCACGGAAATCGGTGGTCACAAGGGAGTCTCGGTCCCCATTAACCGTGGAAAGTGAGGGAACCCTATAATCTAGTGTCCTCCCACAGCTCAAAGACATGCATGCTAAGCTAATTGGCTATCTGAAATCACAAGTAGTTGTGAATGTGAGTGTGAATAGTTGTGTGAGTGTTGCTCTGTGATAACCTGGCGAGCTGTATTGAATGAGATGAACTCCAGCCTATCTGAGACCCAAATAGGATTAAGCCGATCAGCAACTGAGTGATGAGTGAGCCTGCAACATTCAGCGTGAATATTCAAATTGGTAAAGTAAAAATAGCATAACAAGATAAAGATCACTGAAAATATTCTTTCCAGAGTTTTTTTTTTTTTTTAATTTTCCATTGCAAAGGTAAAACTTGTGTTACTGTATGCAGTTTACTTTCCATGCCTTATATCATGTATGCAAATCAAATACAAGTGGCCATGGATTTTTCTTTGAGTTCTACTATAAACACGTCAGCAGGTATTGTTATATGATATTTATGTGATTTTCACTTCCACCCCACCATTATGAGGTCACCATGGGTAGCAATTTAGTTCTGATTATGTGATATGACTGAGATGGCTTTGGGGCCGAAAGGTGAGCAGCTGGTGTGAGGACACAATACACGTCCACACACAACATGGTTTGAGGCCTTCACACTGAACCTAATTGCTATTAAGACACCATACGGCAGCTATCAAATTGTGCTACGTCAATGCTACATTAGAACATAACAGATAACAGGGACACTTGAAAATGGTTTATGACTAGCGCTTGACCTTGTCTGTGCCATCTATTCCCTAGCAATCAAATCATGCTCTGTGCTTATGATCACTTGCAACCGTTGCTGAGTCAACTATAATCCAATGAAAAATTCATAACCATACAACCCAATCCTATTGTTTTTATGACATCACAGCGGTAAACGCATTTGCTTTGGAAATTTGTTGACGGTACGTATAACGGTTTCTCGCTCTTTTGTACCCTGATGGCACGGTCTCAACAAACCCTGGCAAAAACTATGGAATCACCACACTTAAAGAATAATTCATATCAAATAAGTAAATCACACATACAAGGCCATGGTGTGATGCTCAGGTTACGCGACAAGAAGACTATTCATAAGGACAAGATCAGCTCTCCAAGGATTTCAAGAGATCTAGTCAGGCTTTTCCACAATGTTGTGGCAGGACCTGAAAAGGGCAGTTCAAAGGTGAAAACCCTCCATTATAGAAAAGAGGTGCCAACATTTCTCCACTGCAATAGCAATGACTGAGCACCTGTTACCAGAAGCATTTGTCTGAAGTAGTGAGTTTGGAGGCAATTATTATTTTCATTCCAAGATCATCTACATCCTGAGTACAGTATGTACTTACTCAGGTTGTCCTTTGATTATACTATATAATGTTTGTAGAAGGGCAGTGGTGGCCTGGTGGTAAAAGCTGCTGGATCAATGATCCTAAAGATGGGGGTTCAAGCCCCACTCTCAAAAGGTCGTCACTGTCCCCCCCCAGTGCAGCTAACTGGGTTATCAAAGGCCGGCCATGTCTCTCACTGTCTATGGTGAAAGGTTCATGTAAAAGAACCATTGCTGACTTTCGACAAGAGTAGGCTGCAAAGCCATCAGCATGTTTCTGCTCTGCGATAGCCTGGCGAGCTGTACAGTGTACTTTGCCCACACCCGGAGATGGCTGGGATGGGCAGCAGCCTCACGTGTCCCTAATTAGGATTAAGCGGTTACAGAAAATGAATGAATGAACATATTCTGGCATAGATTTAAACTTATATGCATGGATCCCTCACTTTCCGTGGTTAATGGGGACCGAGACCCCACCCACCCATGTGACCGCCAATTTTTGCGAAGTAGGATCAAACCCCCTGACTGATATATATGTCCATTTATGTGTATATAATAACAATAAATACGAAGACGGTCGAAGGTCGAAGGTCGAAGACGTCGAAGAAGGAGAGGCGGGAGGCGTGTCCGTAGGCAGAGAGAGAAGAGGAAATGCGTGAGCCTCGGACTGAGAGTAGGGACTTTGAATGTTGGAACTATGCAAGGAAAAGATAGGGAGCTGGCTGACATGATGCAGAGGAGGAAGGTGGACATACTGTGTGTTCAGGAGACAAGGTGGAAAGGTAGAAAGGCTAAAAGCTTAGGAGCAGGGTTTAAACTGTTTTATAATGGTGTGGATGGGAAGAGAAATGGAGTAGGAGTCATCTTGAAGGAGGGGTTTGTCAGGAATGTTCTAGAAGTGAAAAGAGTGTCAGACAGAGTGATGAGTCTCAAGTTAGAAATTGAAGGCGTGATAGTCAATGTTGTTAGTGCTTATGCCCCACAGGCAGGATGTAAGCTAGAAGAGAAGGAGAGATTCTGGAGAGAGTTAGAAGAAGAGAAGCAGAGTAGCGCAGAGGTGAAAGAGTGGTGATAGAAGCAGACATCAATGGACATGTTGGTGCAGGCACCAGTGGGGACGAGGAAGTGATGGGCAGGTTTGGTATCCAGGACAGGAACACAGAAGGACAGATGTTGATCGATTTTGCAAATAGGATGGAAATGGCTGTGGTGAATACTTTCTTCCAGAAGAAACAGAAGCATAGGGTGACTTATGAAAGCGGAGGTAAGAGCACACAGGTAGACTACATCTTGTGTAGGCGATGTAATTTGAAGGAAGTCAGTGACTGCAAAGTAGTAGTGGGTGAGAGTGTTGCCAAACAGCATAGGATGGTGGTGTGCAGGATGACACTGATGGTGAGAAAGGTGAAAAAGGCAAAGGTAGAGCAGAAGACAAAGTGGTGGAAGCTGAAAAAGGAAGAGTGTCGTGTTGTCTTCAAGGAGGAGTTGAAACAGGCTTTGGGTAGTCAGGAAGTGCTTCCAGAGGACTGGACAACCACAGCCAATGTGATCAGGAGACCGGTAGGAGAGTATTTGGTGTGTCCTCTGGAAGGAAAGTAGATAAGGAAACTTGGTGGTGGAATGAGGAAGTGCAGGAGTGTGTACAAAAGAAGAGGTTAGCCAAGAAGAAGTGGGACATTGAGAGGACCGAAGAGAGTAAACAGGAGTACAGGGAGACACAGCGTAAGGCGAAGGTAGCAGTGTCAAAGGCCAAACAGAGGGCGTATGATGACTTGTATGATAGGTTGAACAGTAAGGAGGGAGAAAATGATCTATACAGGTTAGCACAGCAGAGAAATAGAGATGGGAAAGACGTGCAGCAAGTTAGAGTGATAAAGGACAGAGAGGGAAATGTATTGACTGATGACAGAAGTGTGCTGGGAAGATGGAAAGAGTACTTTGAAGAGCTGATGAATGAGGAAAATGAGAGAGAAAAAGAGTAGAAGGGGTGACCGTTGAGGAGCAGGAAGTAGCAAAGATTAGTAAGGGAGAAGTGAGGAGGGCATTGAAGAGGATGAAGAGTGGAAAGGCAGTTGGCCCTGATGACATACCAGTTGAGGTATGGAAGTGTCTAGGGAGGTAGCAGTAGATTTTCTGACAAGAATATTCAACAAGGTCTTAGAAAGTGAGCAGATGCCAGAGGAATGGAGGAGAAGTGTGCTTGTGCCCATTTTTAAGAACAAGGGCGATGTACAGAGTTGTGGCAACTACAGAGGGATAAAGTTGATGAGCCATACAATGAAGCTATGGGAAAGAATAGTGGAAGCAAGACTAAGGGCAGAGGTCAGCATTTGTGAACAACAGTTTGGTTTCATGCCAAGAAAGAGCACCACAGATGCAGTGTTTGCTTTGAGGATGTTAATAGAGAAGTACAGAGAAGGTCAGAGGGAGCTGCATTGTGCCTTTGTGGATCTGGAGAAAGCATATGACAGGGTGCCGAGAGAAGAACTGTGGTATTGTATGAGGAAGTCTGGAGTGACAGAGAAGTATGTTAGAGTGGTGCAGGACATGTATGATAGATGTAAGACAGTGGTGAGGTGTGCTGTCGGTGTGACAGAAGAGTTCAAGGTGGAGGTGGGACTACATCAAGGGTCAGCTCTCAGCCCCTTCTTGTTTGCTATGGTGATGGACAGGCTAACAGATGAGGTTAGACAAGAATCTCCATGGACTATGATGTTTGCAGATGACATTGTGATCTGTAGTGAGAGCAGAGACCAAGTGGAGGAAAATCTAGAGAGGTGGAGGTATGCCCTGGAAAGGAGGGGATTGAAGGTTAGTCTTAGTAAGACAGAATACATGTGTGTGAACGACAAGGACCCAAGAGGAACTTTGAGGTTACAGGGGGCAGAGATAAAGAAGGTGGAGGATTTTAAGTACTTAGGCTCAACAATCCAGAGCAATGGAGAGTGTGGAAAAGAGGTGAAGAAGGGCGTGCAGGCAGGTTGGAATGGATGGAGAAAAGTGTCCGGTGTGATGTGTGATAGGAGAGTATCGGCAAGAATGAAGGGAAAAGTGTACAAGACGGTGATGAGGCCAGCAATGTTGTATGGTTTAGAGACAGTGGCCCTGGGGAAAAGACAGGAGTCAGAGTTGGAGGGAGCAGAGATGAAATTGTTGAGGTTCTCTTTGTGAGTAACGAGGATGGATAGGATCAGAAATGAGTACATCAGAGGGACAGCACATGTTAGATGTTTTGGAGACAAAGTCAGAGAGGCTAGATTGAGATGGTTTGGACATGTACAGAGGAGGGATAGTGAGTATATTGGTCGTAGGATGCTGAGGTTGGAACCACCAGGCAAAAGGCCCAGAGGAAGACCAAAGAGAAGATTTATGGATGCAGTGAAGGCGGACATGAAAGTCGTTGGAGTAGGAGTAGAAGATGCAGAGGATAGGGAGAGATGGAGGCAGATCATTTGCTGTGGCGACCCCTGAAGGGAACAGCCGAAAGGAAAAGAAGAAGAAGAAGAAGAAATACATATTCAATGCTATAAATGCTCATAATAACAATTAAGCATAAAAAAATACATAAGATGTAAATTAAATATAAATACACACACATACGAATGCGCACCTTACATAAAATTGTAGTTTTGTTGGGGGGGTTTTGGGTTGGGATTTTTTTTGTTTGTTTGTTTGGGGATTTTTGCATAATTGGCCTTATTTTGTGGTGTTTTCCTTAATTTTTCCCCCATTTCCCTTAATTTCCTTTTTTTTTTTTCAATGAATATTTTTGAAAAACCCACGATGCACTGAAGCTTTTTTTTTTCTGGGTACATCAGTTTCTAAGTGGCTAATGGTTAAACTATTCAGGATGTACCCCAACTTCGGCCCGTGTTGGCTGAGATGGACTCCAGCCTCCCCCAGACCCCAGTAGGATTAAGTGGTTCAGTAAATGAGTGTGTGAGTAAGTAATTTGTTCATGGGATGTTTCGTAAAGTTTAAATGCTTAGAATTTTTTTTTTTTTCATTATCAGCTGCATATTTGACACGGGGCGGGGTGGGGCGGGGGGCATCATCTACTGTATGTCAGGTGAAGACACTCATTTTTCCCAGGGTTTATAAATTACATACGGCCTGTAGCCTGGAATTCTAGCGTACGGACTAATTTTCATGTCGGCACAAATCTTTCAAGCAAAGCGTGCCTGCCAATGGCAGATGCTCATCCACATAATCAAATTTACATGCTGCTTCCTTCAACCTAAAGTGCCATTGATTTTAATTAAACAGAAAGGACTGGGAAAGGCTGTCAAAATAAGGTTAGCACTTTGACATGTCAATCAAAGCATCAAATGAACGTGTAATTAACAACCGTGTTTAAAATTCAGACCTGAGGCTTTCAGACAAGAATAGAGAGGAAGAGAGGTGTGACTGATGGGCCACCTTCTGCTCTGGGCTTCATTTCAAATGCGTGAAACACTATCTACTCAAAAACTAAATTAATTAAAAACAGAATGAGAGTACAACGTTATGTACTGGCGATTAAGGCAAGGTTTTGAATGCCTAGACTGCTCTGCATTTTCAAACTGCCAGCTAGGAAGTGATACTACAGAATGATGAGAGATTTACTTTCGTTTTTTCTCTTTATCAGGGTCGCCACAGCGAATGATTCGCACGTTTGATTTGGCATAGGTTTTTACGATGGATGCCCTTCCTGTATATACCGTATTGGATGTGGTAAGCGCCCAGGGCGCTTAAAAAATTGGGATGGGAGGGCACTTATTAAAATGCTTACCAGCGGAGTGGAACAGTAAGTGCTTATTACCATAGAGGTGGAAAACATGAACAATAACAGAACAATAAAAGAGTTTTACTGGTATTTGTGTTATTCATTTTGTGTTATCAACCAAATTACTTACACGAAAGCTGAAAATAAACAGAAAACAGCATACTTTAAAAAAAAAAAAAGACCCTTTAATTTTCCCTCCTGATGCTGTTCCTTTAAATACTCCCCCCATGTAAAATCGAGCCAATCAACATGAACGTCAACTTCAGCACATGGCACATTGAACCAATAAACACAAAGGTCAACTTTAGCACATGGCCCATTGAAAAGCACATGGCCAGGAACATCTTTAAATTTATGAAGTTAGTGAGCAGGAGTATCAGGTGAAAAATCCTCGTCATCACTTTCTGATGGGTCCATATCTGGCTCATCGCTCCATTCATTCAGAACATCCCATAGTTTTTCTGTAGCAGTTTCTAATGGTTCATCAATTGTTAGACATTTACCAAGAGAACACAGCAAAATATTTTCCCGTTTTTAAAGCACAACGATCAAATATGTTGTTACTGGTGAACATTATAGACATTCCCCAGTGGCAGGGGGTCTTGAAATACCGTGTAAACTCACTTTTACAGGCAGTGAATGCCTCATTTTACCGTTACAGAGACTGATCCAATAAAATTGGTAAGTTTGATCTACGATTTTGCTCCCAGTACACATGGGCGGTTATTAGATGTAGGATAAAAAAAAAAAAAAAAACACCGGGGTGGTGGTGGTGGTGTGCTTATTGGAGCAGGGTGCTTATTACATCGAATACGATAGATTGCTCTATTAAAAAACTCTGGAACGGACATCAAACACCAAAAATATCAATAAGTGTCCCATATGAGACAGGGGTTACAATTCTGCAATAAAAACAAAGTGAAGCAGTTCATTAAAAAAAAACATTAGATAGAGGAGAGCAATGAAGTGCTTTATAATCTAAATGAAGGAGCCTCTGATAATGTTCAGAAATATCCAAACTCTGACATGAGTGCAATTGAAACCCACCAACATGTTGTAATTACCATTTGGAAACTAGTGTTTCTCAGAGCCCTCACGCCCGGGTTGGGAACAGTTCAATAATAAAAAGTCAAGGTAGCCGGGAGAGTAAGTGTGACGCCTGCAGCATAGGGTGAGATTTAAGTTGTAACTTTACACGTTACAAAAGATGTTCTCTATTGCCCTTCGTTTATTCTTACACTGTCTAAATTTTCCAACAAAACCACTTGAACCACAGCATGTCATAATCTTTTGAGCGAGTATGCATGACAAGGACATGAAATCATTGCGGGTTACAAGCAGGACTCGGCTACAATCATTTTCAGCCGTATAAAAAGGAACAGACCTTTGTTTGAAACAATGATTTCAACATGAATTTCGCTTGATGTGTTCATCATTGCTAACCTTTTAAGTAAAAAAAAAAAAGTTTGGAAATCAAGTGTGTCCTTAAAATAATTCAAAATAAAACAACAAAACAAAGAACTTACTCTCCCTCTGTTCACGCTCCTTTAAAATGGCATCCAGCCATTTTTGCTTGTCTTCTGCATTCTTGGCCATGCACACAAACCACTTGTTTTTGGCGGTGTTGTGAATCTTCCATCCGCTGGTCACGGTGTAGTTGTTGCTGTGATAATCAGCTGAAAGAGCAAAAGAAAAAAAAAACACAGGTTAAAAATTCAGCTGAACAATTATTTTATATTTAAATAACAAACAGCCTGAACCTCTTAATCTTCATTGCAGTCGCAGGGAGGCTGGCGCCCATCTCAGCCGACTCTGGGTGAGAGCAGAGTACAGCCTGAGCAGCTCAGAGCAGAAAGAAAGTCAGCACTGGTTCTTTTACATAAACCTCACCATAGACAGTGAGGGACATGGCTGGCCTTTGATAGCCAAGTTAGGTGCACCAGCCTCCCCGCGACCCTAATTAGTATTAAGCGGTTACAGCAAATGAATGAATGAATGACTAGATGAATGACTAGTTATGAATAAACCCTGAACAACCGTTATACATTATTAAACAAAAACTACATCTTAATTAATTAACCGCCTATGTGTTCAGGGTTGTTGTTTTTTTATCATTAAATGTTACCAGTGTTTTTGATTGCATGAGGAACAAGTCATACTTTTTCATACAGGGGTTTAGAATCTAAAGGTCACTGGTCCGATTCCCAAACCATCAGGGAAAATATGTGGAGGTGAGGGAGTGAGCAGCACGTTCCCTTCCTCCACTTTTATGGCTGAAATGCCTTGAAGCAAAGGACCTAACCCCCAACTGCCCTTGGGGCGCCACCAATGTGAGTGGCAGTCCACTACTCAATGTCTTTGGATGGGTAGGATACAGGGATCCCTCACTTTCCGCGGTTGATGGGAACCGAGACACCACCCGCGTGCGACCGTTGATTTCCAAGTCGGATTGACTCCCGTGACTGATGTATGTGTACATGTATATGTGTATATCAATAAATACATATTCAATGCTATAAATGCTTAAAATAATGCACAAGATTTAAATAAAATATAAATACACACAGAGAGAGATGCACGCGCACACAGATGCGCACCTCACATAAAAATGTAAGTAGTTTTGTTGGGGGGTTCTGGGTTGTTTTCGTGTTTTTGTTTGTTTGGGGGTTTTTTTGCGCAATTGGCCTTGTTTTGCAACATTTTTCTTAACTTTTCCCCCTATTGTTTCTTAATTTCCTTATTTTTTTATTTTTCATTGAATATTTTTGAAAAACCCGCGATGCGCTGAAGCCGAGGAAACTGAAGCACAAAGTAGCGAGGGATCACTGTATAACAAAGTAAAAAATACTTGAAATACCAACTTGCATTCAACATTTTAACAACCAGATCCACGACTGATAGTTTATGAACGTTGGGGAAATGGCTGTAGTGCCAGATGAACGATCCCAAAGGGCTGAACTCTTTCTCTTAATTAATCATGGGTGTGTTTGGGATGTCACGTTTCATTTGCTTTAAAAGCCAGGTGCGTTTGCATTTTGGTAGTCTGCTGTCGTAATGGAGAATCTGCCTGGTGATAGGAAAAACATTTTCTCTGCAGAGGAAACCGATCTGCTTGTTTACAACATGAAAGCCTGCAAGTAGACCATCTAAGTGTACCATAACCCCAACCATGCTTTCACATTGTAATCTGTTACTTGCTTGTGAACAGCTGCGTGCTCTGTGCGTGTAACAAGCAGAGCGTTTGCAACTTTGCACCAGCCGCTTTAGGCTGATATTACCATCTTGACAATGCATCTCTAAATATCCTTAAAATACTGTGCCAATGACTTCAGACCTGGTTTTCGTTAGTAAATCAAGTAATTACTTTCTTGCCCCGCCCCTCCTTTATTTTAAGATCAACATCACTCATAGGTGCTCAGATAGACTGAAGTATAATTTTAAATAAAATACGAGTGTATTTATTAATTGTTTTTTCTTCATGAAGTAGATTCTAATAACAATAGTGTGTTTTTATGTGCAAAGACATATGACGTATAAAAGCTTTTATTAAGTTTGGGATCAGTTTCTGTTTAATTATCCTTATTTCAGTCACACCCATAATGCTACATATACCTCAATTATTTCTACATTCACACATCATTTTTTTTTTTTTTTTATTTCAATTCATTATTACAGTAGGCCCCCGTTTTACACGATAGTTTGGTTCCGGCCCTTCCTACGGAGCAAGAAAATCCGCGAGTTATTGCTTCAGTTTTACAATCCTATGTATGATATTACATGCGGAAAAATATGCTTGTTGAAGCCATTCTATAGACAGTCTTACTCATTAATACAGTAATAATGCAGTAAAATGTAGCAATGATTAAGTAAAAACTTTTTAATTTTGTACTGTGATAATATTTATGAATAAATAAAGCGCTTAGTTGCCTCAGTGACCTTGAAAAGTATATCAAGGTCACTCACACACAAACATCCCAGCACTCAAAGTGGTGAGCCAGCAGACCAAGTTTGAAAGCGCCTGCTCCGGCACATGGCAAGTACCGTATTCGATGTGATAAGCGCCCAGGGCGTTTAAAAATTGGGGTGGGTGGGTGCTTATTAAAATGTTACCAGCAGAGTGGAACGGTAAAGTGTTTATGAGCATCGAGGTGGAAAACATGAATAATAACAGAAAAATAAAAGAGTTTTACTGGCATTTGTATTATTCATTTTGTGGTATCAACCAAATTACTTACATGAAAGCTGAAAATAAACAGAAAACAGCATAATTAAAAAAAGACCCTTTAATTTTCCCTCCCAGGGCTGTTTCTTTAAATATTTTTCCCTAGATGTAAAATCGAGTCAATCAACATGAATGTCAACTTTAGCACATGGCACAGTGAACCAATCAACACAAACAAGCACATGGCCAGGAATGTCTTTAAATTTATGAAGTTAGTGAGCAGGAAAATCGAGTGAAAAATCCTCATCATCACTTTCTGATCGGTCCATATCTGGCTCATCGCTCCATTCATTCAGAGCATCCCATAGTTTTTCTGTAGCAGTTTCTAATGGTTCATCGGTTGTCGGACATTTACCAAGAGAACACAGCAAAATATTCTCCTGTTTTTGAAAGCACGGCGGAACAATCAAATGTGTTGTTACTGATAAACATTATTGACATTCCCCAGTGGCAGGGAGTCTTGAAATATCGTGTAAACTCACTTTTACAGGCAGTGAATGCCTCATTTTACCATTACAGAGACTGATCCAATAAAATTGGTAAGTTTGATCTACTATTTTGCTCCCAGTACACATGGGCGGTTATTAGACATAACATAAAAACACGGCGAGGGGGGGGGGCAGCTTGTTGGAGCAGGGCGATTATTACGTCAAATACAGTAAATGTTTGAGAGCTAGTGTGACGGACAGAAGGACAAAACCCATTTCTATGGCTCCTAAGCCACTTTTTGGGGGGGGATTATTCCATTAATGCAGTGTGACGACAAGAAAGGGGAACTTCATTCAGCACATCTAAGGACTATGAAAACTTCCTCTGGGCTGAAAGCAGCATATGATGCTGCATTCTTCAACTGTAGTATTAATTTTGACATCCTTTAAATATAAGCACACATATATGGGTGAAGTTACATCTAATTTCAAGCTGTGAAAATATTAAACAATAATAACATCAATAAATTTTTTAAAAACAGTTTCTGACTACCCATAATGCTCAGCTATTTGCCTTTTAACCAGAACATATAAGCATTTGTGTGCCTGTGTTTGATGGTGCATAAAAAATATAGGTAGCAGTTTCAACCCTCAAGCCACAACCCAGTTTTATCCCTCATTTGACAGAAGGTAAATGAGGTGGAGTGGGATAAATAAAAAATGAGTTTTTATAATGGGCAGCGGGTTAATGTGGAGATCGTGGAAACAGATTTGGGAGCACTCAGAGGCATCAGGTAAAGCTTTTAGTTCATTCGAAATAGGATGGGAGCGAGCTGACCGCTAAATCGTGACTGAGTGGAGGTTAACGGATAGCTCGACATCCGGGGCAGCCTGATAAGGGTGCAATTAGGGTAATTAAATGAGAGCTCTGGAGTGTGAGAGAGGGGGGGGCGGTGAAGGAGTTAGGGTCTGGGAGCCAAAAAGCATTGCTAAGTACTGGAGGCTTACAGTGTTTACAGAGGCTTCCACATAGCCATCTATAATGTACAGGGGAAGTCAGGTGCGGAGGAGTTTCCTTTCACCACAGTGCTGTCCAAGTCCTAAATCTGACTTACCTGAAGACACTGAATACAAGGATCCCTCACTTTCCGTGGTTAATGGGGACCAAGGACGCCCCCACCACCACCACCACCATTTTTCGCAAAGTAGGATCGACCCCCCTGACTTACATATACATGCATGTACTGTACATATAATATCAATAAATACATATCCAACGCTATAAATTCATATAATAACAATTAAACCTTCAAAAATAATGCATAAGATGCAAATAAAATATAAACACACACATATAGACACGCGCGCACACAGATGCGCACAGCACATAAACATGTAAGTAATTTTGTTGGGGGGTCTTGGGTTTTTTTTTGTTTTTTTTTGGGGGGGGGGTTGTTTGTTTTTTGCATAATTGGCCTTGTTTTGCAGCGGTTTCCTTAAATTTTCCCATATTCGTCCTTAATTTCCTTATTTTTTGATAAATATTTTTGAAAAACCTGCAATGCACTGAGGCCGCAGAAACTGAAGCACAAAGTAGTGAGGTATCACTTTATTTGCATAAATATGAAGCTCTGCTATTATATTTACATATTTTATCCATGACAGACAGGTCATGTGAGCTCGACACACTGCAAGATGGACGTCCCAGTAAATGTAACAATCGCTAATAAGTGACGTGGTACAAGAGGAATAAAAACACCTCAAAATGCGCTGGTATTTTAAAATAATCCACTTTGGTGTGACATCACTCCGCTCACGTCACAGATTATTTCATTCCGAGAACAGGCACATCGATCCCTTTCATACACCAAAGCAGATTATAAAAATCAAAGTGCAACCTAACGAACGCAGAACACCAAACTGATTTTGTTTCTGTTAAACCGTATACACAGTTAAACGATACGTGAAATCGCCACACCCTGGCTGCTGATGTGTATGAGAACTGCTGTGTGGTTTAAAATGAGCCTACTGTTTGAGCATCATGTGACCACAACATCATGTGCAGACATTTCTTCCCTAACGTTAATTCTCAGTCTGTAGAGATGTCAAACAGAACCACACCCAACACGCGCACACACACACACACACACACACGCACACACACACACACACACACACACACACACACACACACACACACACACACACACACACACGTACCCAGCAGAGGTGTGAAACTGAACATTGCTTTCAAACAGATTTTCATCAGCACATGGGTGTTCATGTTTATCTCAACTCAGTTTCCAGATTTTTTTTCTGATGTCATGCTTGTGTAACTGTCTTGCCGTAATGGGTGTAACTGTCATCGCTATGGTTTGACGGACGTACCTGTTCCATCTTCAACATTTTCCACCTCCATCACTTCAGTGTTGATACGGCCTCGAAAAACATACAGTGGACCATTGATGGACTTCGTCCTCTTGGAGGACTTCTTCCCTGAAACTCTGCGAGAATTACCAAAAGTGGGGGGGAAAAGAAAAAAATTTGTCAACAGGCTTTTCTTATATCTAATGTCCTTGATGTCTATTCAATCCGTGCTTCAACCACAAGGCCATAAAAAGTAAAAAGAAAAAAAAAAAAAAAATCACATGTTTAACGGAAAAGAAGTTTGGAACCAACAACACCAGTAACGCAGACACTACAGCAGAATGTAACAGTGATGTTCTCTAACCTGGACTTCCTCTTGCAGTACACCAGAAGGTTATCGAACAGGAAGAAGACCCTCTCCTGAATGTTTCCTGCTGAGATCTTCAGCAGATTGCCATGGAGGAGCAGCTCGGTACAGATATCAGTCAGATTTGTTCCCTGGTTTAAAAAAAAAGTCCGTATGAGAAAAAAAATCTGCTAATTTGTTTAAGTTTATTTCCCTTATAGGCAAGTATATAATAAAAGCACGGAGCCAGTGACGGCTGCTGTAAGATAACACGGGAAACTCCAGTTCATCCAAAATGGAACTAAAGATTTCGACAAATATCTGCAGCTCTGCTCACATTAATATTATAAAGAGACATGTTTAAATTAATAGAACATGTTTGAATTAATGATTAATTGTGAGGCGCTCGACTGAATGTAGGCACTTGTCGCAAGTCACGTATGGTGCTTGTGAGACAAAGCACGGCTTATCCAGACTTCCGATCTTTCAAGTGAGCAAGTGCGCCATTGAATACTTGTTTAGTACTCAACCTTCACTTGTAGTGCAGTGGTCAGTACATCCGCCATACAGCAAGAAGGCCTGGGGTCTGAATCCCAGACTCGGGGGTTAGGGGAGGGGGCATCTGTTTCATGTTTTTTTTTGTTTTTGTTTTTTTTGCATGTTCTCCCCAAGCTTGTGTGAGATTCCTCTGGGAACTTCTGTTTCCGCCCACTGTCCAAAAACATGCATAGTCGGCTAATTGGCTGTTCCAAATCACCCCTATATGTGAATGTGACTGTTGGTGTACTCCACCCTCGACCAGGGTCGGCTGAGGTGGACACCAGCCTCCCGGCGACCGGCATTATGATTAAGGTAGGTAAGTCTGTTGGGCTTTTTACACCAGAGCATAGCGGCTCATCAGACCGGTGCATATTGGCAGTTTCTATAGCATGAAGCGACCAGGAGTTCAACTCCTCCTGGATGGGACGCCAGTCCATCGCAGGTTACCTTCCCAGTATATTTTACTGGAAGCCATTTATACTGCTAAGTGAACAGAGGCACACTTGTGGTAAAGACCTTGCCCAGGGATCTTAGCATAGTGGGAGTCTAAGTGGGATTTGAACACACAACCTCCTGATCATGAGCACAGCACCATCACCACTACGTCACCGGCCCCACCATTAGGATTAAACGGCTTAGAAAATGCATGAATGAGCAGTTAATAAGTATCATCAAGCAACAATTCACCAATTTTAATTTATTTCATTCCCCAAAAAATACATAGCATGTTATAACCGACTGACATTATTTTCATTGATTACTTTTGATAATGGGCAGTGGTGGTCTAGTGGTATAAGGCGCCGGATCGCTGATCCAAAGGTTGTGGGTTCGAGTCCCACTCTCCACAAGGTTGTCACTGTCCTCGCAGTGCAGCTAACTGGGTTATCAAAGGCCGGCCATGTCTCTCACTGTCTATGGTGTGAGGCATGTAAAAGAACCATTGCTGACTTTCGACAAGAGTAGGCTGCAAAGCCGTCAGCGTGTTTCCGCCCTGCGATGGCCTGGCGAGCTGTCCAGGGTGTACTCTGCCCTCGCCCTGAGTTGGCTGGGATGGGCACCAGCCTCCCCGCGACCCTAATTAGGATGAAGCAGTGACAGAAAATGAACTGAATGAACTTTTGATTATTTATTTTGGGGCAGTGGTGGTCTAGTGGTATAGGGTGCTGGATCGCTGATCCAAAGGTTGGTGGTTCGAGTCCCACTCTCCACAAGGTTGTCACTGCCCCCAGTGCAGCTAACTGGGTTATCAAAGGCGGGCCATGTCTCTCACTGTCTATGGTGAGAGGCATGTAAAAGAACCATTGCTGACTTTCGTAAAGAGTAGCTGCAAAGCCGTTGGCGTGTTCCTGTCCCGTGCTAAACAGGGTTGTGACAGGAAGGGCATCCGACATAAAAACCTCTGCCAAATCAAACGTGTGAATCAGATGATTCGCTGTGGCGACTCCCGAGTAAAAAAAGGAAAAAGCCGAAAGGAAGACAGACAGACTTTTGATTATTTATTTTGATTATACACCTTCCCATTAAATCTTACTGAGGAACTTGTGGGAAGAGACAAATCTGACGGAGCACTAAATAAACATCCAGACATCCTCATATACAATATTTGCTGTTTAGCTACCTTTAAAAAAGGTTTTATGTCCCAGTGGCAAGGTACAAGACTACTGATCCCAAGGGTGGGGGCTCCAGTCACCCTGTCACCGGGATGTCACTGCTGTCCCCCCAGTGTATCTAACGGGGTTATCAAGAGCCAGCCATGTCTCTCACCGTCTATGGTGACAGGCTGTAAATGAGCCATTGCTGGCTTTCGACATGCGTATGCTGCATTGCCATCAGAGTGTTTTTGTTCAGCGATGGCCTGGTTAGCTGTCCTGGGTGTACTCTTCCCAGGGTCGGCTGAGATGGGCACCATCCTCCCTACAACCCTAATTAGGATTAAGCATTCCAGAAAATGAATGAATGGAAATGTTATTTCAGAGGGCAGTGGTGGCCTGGTGGTAAAGGTGTTGGACCACTGATCCTAAGGTTGGGGGTTCAAGCCTCACTCTCCACAAGGTGGTTACTGTCCTCCCCCAGTGCTGCGAACTGGGTTATCAAAGGCCGGCCATGTCTCCCACTGTGTATGGTGTGAAGTTCATGTAAAAGAACCATTGCTGACATTCGACACGAGTAGCTGCATAGCCGTCAGCGTGTTTCTGCCCTGTGATGGCCTGGTGAGCTGTCCAGGGTGTACTCTGCCCTTGCCCGAAGTCGGCTAGGATGGGCGCCAGCCTCCCCGCGACCCTAATTAGGATTAAGCGGTTACCGAAAATGAAATGAAAATGTTACTCCAGACTAAAGATACTTTCATAGATGTGTTCTTTCAGTCCTGAGACTCGTCTATGATTACTATTTGGATGCTAAAGCCAAGAAATTCAGATTTACAGGAATCCCTCGCTACTCAGTGTCTGCGGCTTCAGTGCATCGCGAGTTTTTCAAAAATATTCATTGAAGAATAAAAAAAATAAGGAAATTAAGGGAAAATAGGGAAAAAGTTCAGGAGAATGGCGTAAAACAAGGCCAATTATGCAGCCCCCCCCCCCCCAAAAAAAAAAAAAAAAAATTCACATCTGTGTGTGTGCGCACGTGTCATGTGTGTATTTATATTTTATTTACATCTTATGTATTATTTTTTAATGTTTAATTGTTATTATAAGCATTTATAGTGTTGAATATGTATTTATTGATATTATATATACATGTACGTATATGTTAGTCGGGGGGGGTCGATCCTACTTCACGGAAATCGGAGGTCGTGGGGGGGGTCTCGGTCCCTATTAACCGCGGAACATGAGGGATCTCTGTATTTTACTGTTAAGAATTGAACGTGACAGCGTAAATTCAGACTGAATACACGTTGGGTTAAACTGGAGTGAACTTATTGCGTCGTATCAGAATCCAGCGTTTCTCATTTGTGTAGATTATTATAAGACAGCTTTCGGTTATTTTCTTTCTGCTCAAACCGTGCACTCCGTCCCAAAGGAAGTGCCGGCGTTCATGTTTGTTTGATGTCATGGAGTTGAACCTGCACAAGGCTTTTGACCATTAATAATTGATTTCATCCAGGGGAGAATGTTCCAGGCTGCCTTTGAACAGGATGTGATTTTCCATGCTTTGCAGGTGTGTGCACACAAGTCTGAGACTCCACTCAGTCTCCTTAATCAATGGTATGTCTAAATGGGTCGATGGCAGCGCTGGTAAGATGTCTGTTCTTAATTCTGCACTTTCCGTACATTAGAGATGATTTAAATTGACCTCGACAGAACCTACCTGATGAAGCACTTACAGCAGACTACTAATCGCCTGGAAAAGTCATCCTGCACGGCGTATTCAGCACCACTTAACATGACATAAATCCTACAGCAGCACTTCCACCGGCGACTTTATCTTGTAAAATACACACGGAGGCCAAAATTCAAGGTTTGATTACATACTATGTGATGAGTTCATGAGCATGAAAATTTCAGCGTGTTCCCGCATGCTTTAAAAATCTTCAGTCAGCTGGCTTTTGATAAACCGTGGCACACATGCGTCTGGACTGGAGCATAATGGTGCTCTGTTGTAGGCTGGGTAACATACTGAAAGGGAGGACAGTGAACCACTGTGAGCGACGCTGCTAAATAGGAAATAAAACAGCACGCACTGCCACTGAAAACTCGCCAGAAAAGTTCCCAAAACCAAAAAAACATGATGAGAAGTACAGGATTTTAATGGGAAAGAAGCTGGAATGAACCTAAACACACACACAGAGAGAGACAGAGGGTAGAGAGACATAGAGATAGAGAGAGAGAGAGAGAGAGAGAGAGAGAGAGAAAGCAGTAGCATACAGTAGCGTGTTTTGAGGGATCAGCTGATTGCCAGGGTAACCAGTTGTCTTTCTTACATTAATGCTTCCTGTTTTTGTTTTTTTTATAGTGTTTGAAAGAAAATGTCACCATGGAACCAGTCTGAGGAAACAATGAAATGCGCCAACACTACATGCATAACTGCAACCAGAATACCTCATCGTGAATACTTAAACAGGAAACTCTGACCTATTAAAGGGTGCACATAGATGTATGCATGTGCCACATCCTGTGCTATTCTATAGAATCATCTGACCGGGACGAACATCAAACATGACGCAGTTTCAAGGTAAAGTATCCGGTAATGATGCTTTCAATGTCTCTGGCATCCTAGACAACACAAACACACTCGCACCGTGCACTGACCTCCCAGCCCTCTATGTGGGACTGGAGCTGCTCGAGAGCCTCCAGTTTCTCCATCTGTCTCTTTGTCTCATTGATATTGGAACACACTTCTTTCATGGCCTGCAGAGCCTCCTCCACGGCTGGGTAATCCGTGTGCTTCTTAGGCGTCCTTTTTAATAGCTCCTGCAGCAGACATGCAATAAGTGAGTGGAATGCAAGGAAATCAACGGCAGACACACGCCCGCATGTTCTGCCCATACCCACAACAAACCAGACAGATAAACAGACAGTCACAAACAGAGAGACAGACTGTCCTACACAGACACAGACATACAGTGATCCCTCGCTACTTCGCGCTCAGTTTCTGCGGCTTCGGTGCATCGCGGATTTTTCAAAAATATTCATCGAAAAATAAAAAAATAAGGAAATCAGGGGAAAATCGGGGAAAAGTTAAGGGAAATGCTGCAAAACAAGGCCATTTATTCAAAAAAGATAAAAAAAGAAAAAAAAAAAAAAAACAATCCAAAACCCCCCAACAAAACTACTTACATTTCTATGTGAGGCGCGCGTCTGTATGTGTGTATTTATATTTTATTTACATCTTATGCATTATTTTTGAATGTTTAATTGTTATTATAAGCATTTATAGTGTTGAATATGTATTTCATTTAATTTTCTGTAACCGCTTAATCCTAATTAGGGCCAGCCTACTCAGGTCGAGGGCAGAGTACACCCTGGACGGCTCGCCAGGCCATCACAGGGCGGAAACACGCTGACGTTTTTTTCCAGCTACTCTTGTCAAAAGTCAGCAATGGTTCTTTTACATGAACCTCACACCATAGACAGTGAGAGACATGGCCGGCCTTTGATAACACAGTTCGCTGCACTGGGGGGACAGTGACAATGTTGTGGAGAGTGGGACTCGAACCCCCAACCTTAGGATCAGCGATCCAGCGCCCTATACAACTAGGCCACCACTGCCCTTTGAATATGTATTGACTGATATTATATACACATATACATGTACGTATACATCAGTCACGGGAGGGGGGGGGGGGGGTCGATCCTACTTCGCGAAAATCGGAAGTCACGGGGGGGGTCTCGGTCCCCATTAACTGTAGAAAGTGAGGGATCCCTGTATAGACCCCTGAAAGATAAACAGACATACAGGGAATTACACAAACAGATCTAGAGACATAGACAATTAAACAAAGAAAAAAAATTAGACTGAAACAAACTGAGAGACACACAGAAAGACAGACAAATTGACAAAGTCACTGTTTGATAAAGACACAGTCCCAGACTGAGAGACAGACACAGCAACACGGACAGACAGATAGACAGGTAGAGTTACAGAGACAGAGTCAGATAGACAAACGCTGAGAGAAATGACGGGCAAAAATAGAATCACTGAATGAAAGATAGAGACACAAATAGGCAAAGCAATCGCGGTAAACCGACTGACCGACAAACTGACAGACAGGCAGAGACACATACAAAGACATAAACTCACAGACAAGCAGACAGACACTTACAGAAAGACACAGACAACCAGACAGGCAAAATGGCAAAGTGTCTGATAGACAGACAGACATAGACAAAAACCCACAGACAAGCAGACAGTCATGCAAAAATGGCAAAGTGTCTGATAGACAGCCAGAGAAAGACAGGGACAAAGAGAGACAGCAAGACAGATACACTAAAAGACAACAAAAAAGCACAGATCGAGAACTAGACAGACAGACATTGATGGATAAATAATTAAAACGACATTCACAGACAGATGGGTGAAGCCGAAAAAGACAGATAGACAGAGACACAGCAGACAGACAATCAATAAATGTACAGATCATGAGAAGAGAAGGACAAACCTAGGCAAAGACAGACTGAGTACCTTGAGCAGGAGAGGATACTTGCAGATCCGTTGAATGGGTGAGAGCAGGTAACCCTCCAGAGGAACATCTGTGCTCTTCTTACCTCCCAGCAACATGCAGTGCTACAACACACACACACACACACACACACCCAGTCAATCACGTCTCCATAAATCAGCTTTACGACAAAACCTTAATTCACGTTAAAGATTATTCTGCAGTCGTAAGCTGATGCAGTATTTACCAATAAGAAGGTGCGGATCTGGGGGATCTTATTGAGCTCCATCAGCAGCCTGAGAGCTTTCTCGTGGTTACTACAGTATTCTCCATAGACTGAGAAGCGGTCTCTCTGGATCAGGGAGACAACACAAAGCAGTCCATCAGCACAATCACAGCTTTTATTTCGGAATCGTACTCGAAAATTAGGACTGCGCATCTGTGTGCGTACACATGTGGGAGTGGGAGATATATATATATATATATATATATATATAGAGAGAGAGAGAGAGAGAGATGCACTGCCAGGCCCAACTCAGCAGATTTGCTAATTTTACACACCGTAATTATCAGCACTCTAAATACAGCTTTGATGAAAAGTAATTACTTCACTAATCCCATAATGCATTGCAAGAGAGTTTGAACATGTTTCGAATCTCTGTATTAGAAAATTGCTGCTAGGTCTAGAACAGTGGTTCCCAACCTGGGTTCGATCGAACCCTAGGGGTTCGGTGAGTCGGTCTCAGGGGTTCGGCGGAGCCTCTGCCACGGAGGTCAGGACACACCCGACTCATCATGTCAATTAGTGATGACACGCCCCGCTTGGCCATCACTGGCTGCAGATGATCACATTACATTGCTTGGCCAATCAGTGCCGCGGGGAATTTAGCGCACTCAGTAGTCAATGTGTGAAGTCGTGAGATTTTTTTCGGAATATTTTCATCCATACTAACTATATCGAGCAAATAAAGAAAGTGGTCGGACGAATATGTACAACATGGATTCACATGCATCACGGAATGTGATGGGACTCAGCATCCTATCTGAATGATTTGCAATGCCAAGTTGAGCAACTCTAGTCTCACACCGGCAAAACTAAAGGAATACTTCGTGAAACTGCATGGAGACGGGAATACAAGAACACAACAGTACCGATGTCTTGAATTTGTAAAAAATCATATTTTTATTTTTCACTGATGAAGGGTTCGGTGAATGTGCGTATGAAACTGGTGGGGTTCGGTACCTCCAACAAGGTTAAGAACCACTGGCCTAGAATACATTTTTTGCTCAAAATATGGTGAATCTATTGATGCAGGTTGTGGTTGCCAGATAAACAAAGTGTCGTATTGCAGAAAGAATAAGTTACCACCCACCCACCTATCTATCTATATACCTACCCATCATCAACCACCTACCCACCCATCCACCCACCTACCCACCTATTTATCTATCTATCTCTGTCCATCCATCCATCTATCTATCTATCTATCTACCTATCTATCATCAACAACCCACCCACCCATCCACCCACCTACCCACCTATCTATCTATCTATCTGTCTCTGTCCATCCATCTATCTATCTATCTATCTACCTATCTATCATCAACAACCCACCCACCCATCCACCCACCTACCCACCTATCTATCTATCTATCTGTCTCTGTCCATCCATCTATCTATCTATCTATCTACCTATCTATCATCAACAACCCACCCACCCACCTATCTATCTATCTATCTATCTCTGTCCATCCATCCATCTATCTATCTATCTATCTACCTATCTATCATCAACAACCCACCCACCCACCTATCTATCTATCTATATACCTACCCATCATCAACCACCTACCCACCCATCCACCCACCTACCCACCTATCTATCTATCTATCTGTCTCTGTCCATCCATCTATCTATCTATCTATCTACCTATCTATCATCAACAACCCACCCACCCACCTATCTATCTATCTATCTATCTATATACCTACCCATCATCAACCACCTACCCACCCATCCACCCACCTACCCATCCACCCATCATCACCCACCCAACCACCCATCCATCCATCTATCTATCCATCTATCTATCTATCTATCTATGT
>CM045749.1:22516728-22561728 GCA_024760905.1 Plotosus lineatus | reverse complement strand
CACACTTTCCTTTTAAACATTAAACACCAGCAGCACTTCCGTATTAAAACTAAGGCCAGACGTTCACAGACTGAAATATTCCACTAAAAGCGTACAGGTTTGACTCTATATACAAATATTTCCACATTCAGTTAAATCTTGCTCCAAATATGAAAGCAGTCCTTCTTACTCAAGCCAGTACTCTTCAGAGTCGAATTCAAAGCATCACACAGACAGAAAAAAACAGATCCGATTTCTCACCCTGCCACTCAGACAGAGAAAGCCCAGACAGCTTGCTTTCATTATTATGAATGAATTTCTAATCTGAAAGCCCACACTAGTTTCTAAAAAAAAAAAACACTTTATTTCTTCTTCTGTTCATCTTTTTTCTTGTTTAAATAAAACACAGTAGTGATATTAAGGGTCATGTCAACGCAGCTAGTAATCTCAATAAAGTCAATGTTCCATATAATAAATGGTAATTAATCTCTAGATTAAGACTTTCCTTCTCCATTGTGCTCATTTCAACTCCACTGTGAGCTCATTTCTCTCAACTGTTCAAAACTTCCTAAATTATGCAGTGACTCATGCTTTCTGGCTTAATGTGGGCTAAAATATAACCCTCTTCACAGGTCTAACAAGGCCTGGCTACATGTTTTAATCACTCGGGCATTACAGAGACAGCGATATGATGATGTGTGAATCTTCACATGGGGTAATAATAGTGTCATAAAATCAAACTTGGGACTTGATCTCGGCCTAATGATAAAATGGTTTGCTTCCTGAGGTCTGGTCCATTAATAACACGGCACTGTTATATACTGGGGGCCGGTGGTTAGGGTGCTGCGCTCATGATCGGGAGGTTGTGTGTTCAAATCCCAGTTAGACCCCCACTGTGCTAAGACCCCTGGGAAAGGTCTTGACCACAAGTGTGCCTCTGTTCACCCACCAGTATATATGGAAACCAGTAAAAAATATACTGGGAAGGTCACCTGCAATGGTCTAGCATCCCATCCAGGAGAAGTTGTACTCCTGGTCGCTCCACGCTACAGAAACCGGGGATAAGCACCGGCCTGATGAGTCACTTTGACTCGGGGGTAAAAATCCCAAAGGACTTTACCTTTACTGTTATATGCTGCAGTTTGATTTGTCAGTAGACTGGTTGTAGGACAGTAGCTCTGACAAGAGTCCGGCTGCAGGCAAATCCCAGATTCATTGGAATGCACTTGATGTGACATCATCTTATACAAGGACTGGTATTGTATATGCGACATCAAATGCATTTTACTCACCATAAAAAGCATGTGGAATTGTTTACATGATGTCAGTGGTGTATATAAAGTACAGCAGCTATGTTTTCTGACAAAGGATAGAGGATCTCACTAACTGTTTTGTCCTATAAGGTTAGAGACCTTTTTGCAGTCTTCAAGAGCAATGCGGATACATAAAATAAAGGTTATTGTTACAAAATCTGTACATACTGGTTACTTGTGTGTTGATATGCTTCTGGTATCACTGGCCCTTGCATGTATCTGCTCTCTCTTAGCGAGGGCAGAGTCCCTTCTGGACAGCTCGCCAGGCCATCACAGGGCAGAAACACGCTAACGGCTTTGCAGCTACTTTTGACGAAAGTCCGCAATGGTTCTTTTACAGCCTCTCAACATAGACAGTGGAGAGACATGGCTGGCCTTTGCTCGCCCAGTTAGCTGCACTGGGAGGGGGTCACTGACAACCTTGTGGAGAGTGGGACTCCAACCCCCAACCTTAGGATCAGTGATCCAGCACATTTTACCACCAGGCCACCACTGCCCAAAATCTGTACATACTGTGAAAAACTCAATACCGTTCATTCATTTTCTGTAATTGCTTAATCCTAATTAGGGTCACAGGAAGGCTGGTGCCCCTGCCAGCCGACTCCGGGCAAGGGCAGAGTACACCAAGGCAGCTCACCTGGCGATCGCGGAGCGGAAACACGCTGATGTTTTTTCCAGCTACTCTTGTCGAAAGTCAGCAATGGTTCTTTTACATGAACCTCTCACCATAGACAGTGAGAGACATGGCCGACCTTTAATAACCTCGTTAGCTGCATTGGGGGGGACAGCGACAACCCATGGAGAGTGGGATTTGAACCCCCAACCTTTGGATCAGTGATCCAGCACCTTTACCACCAGGCCACAAATGCCCAGTGTGGCATACCTTCAAATAAAAAATAAATGAGCATAAAGTATCAGCTTCCCTTGAGAATATACATGGAAGGTCAATTTTGGACAAATTTGAGTTCCTCACTTGAAAAATTCTCAGGATTCCAACCGAAGTAATTTTCAAAGGAGGGTGTTTGTAAAGGGGCACATCTGAATGCATGCGAGGAAGTGTTAGTGTAAAATGTCCAGTCCCATTTGATTTTTCGTTCTTTTGGGATGATAAGCAATGCATCTTTTTACAATCAGATGGACTTTTTATAAATTACAGCTGGTTATGTAACTTTCGAGCAAAACATATGTGAACCATATTCTGAAATGTTGATTAAACAAGCATGTGAATATTCAGCCAAGTGTCCAGCCAAGTGTCCCCTCCGAAATCTAGGTTTAGGTCATTGATAAATAACACAAAAGGATATTTCTACTAATAAAAGCTCAGGAAAAATGATCTATTTTCAACATATTTTATATACGTTATACATTTAGAATCTTACAAACTGCTGATTCGGATTCAAGTCCACACTGAAAATGTGTCAAAAAGTTTGTCCACTCCGAAAACTTTTGCTTCAAAACTGAAGGTGTCCTGTAGTTGTTGTCTTTCCTGAATTTCTACATTTATTTCTACTAGTAAAAAGTAAATGGTTACATATCTGATCTTTTAAATTATTTCAAACTCACTTGTGTCTATTAGAAATTATATATCATTACTGGTACACTCATTAAATGAACAAACAATTATTGAATTATACACAAAATAAAGTAGCAAAATTGCTTTATAATAACCTAATAACATAATTTGAAAATAATATTCAATGAATAAAAGTGTTTGAGGATTTTTGTATTATTTTCCATTTTAAAGCATCACTGTGACAAACCGAGTATGTTCAGTGTTTTCAGTGAATCATTATCCACCCAAGATAATGCTTTTTAATCCCCAAATAACAGAACCACCAAATCTTGCTGCTGCCGTGTAGTATATCCTAATGTGTTTTATTCACAATAGTTTTATTCTTAGGCCTAAAAGTAAAACAGTTTAAAGTTATTCAAGATGAATATCAAAGATTAGGTCATTAAGAGGAGACTCACAAACTGGAGGAAGACGTGGCCGAGCGAGTGCTGAGGCTGAGGCTCGGGCTGCAGACTGGACTCCAATGTAGAGAAAAACTCCTTGTGTACATCCAAGATCTCTTCGATGTTGGAGAACAGGATCTGAGAAAAGCAGGAAAAAAATATGAAAGCAAATCTAACATTGAATACAAAGCTCTACTGCACCTGTTTTTAAGCCTTCTTGTTTGACCTGGGGTTTCAGGGTATGCAGCTGTGGAGTGTGTAGCACTTTGTACCTTGACTTGTTCCGCTGTTAGACACTGCTGATTTTCTCCCATCTGCCTGATCCTATGGAGGAAGGCCTTAAAAATGGAATGAAAGAAAACATGTGGTTATATCTCTGGCAATAAATTAAAACAAATTTGTAAGCCATGATGCATCACCACTTAAGATTTGATGAACATAATGATTTTTAATAGATCACATGTCATGTAATTAACCAACCCCACATCCCCACCAAGTGATTGCTCAGCAGACAGACAGACAGACAGAAAGACAGATAGACAGACTGATAGAGCTCCAGACAGATAGCTAGATAGACAGACAGACAGACAGACAGACAAACAGACAGACAGACAGATGGATCTCCAGACAGACAGACAGAAAGACAGATAGACAGACTTATAGAGCTCCAGACAGATGGCTAGATAGACAGACAGACAGACCTCCACACAGATATCTAGATAGACAGACAGACAGACTGACTGATAGAGCTCCAGACAGACAGCTAGATAGACAGACAGACAGACAGACAGATAGACAGACAGATAGCTATACAGCCAGACAGACTGATAGAGCTCCAGACAGACAGACAGACAGATAGATAGATCTCCAGACAGATACCTACATACACAGACAGTCGGACAGACTGATAGAGCTCCAGACAGATAGCTAGAGAGACAGGCAGACAGACAGACAGGTAGATCTCCAGACAGATAGCTAGATAGATAGGCAGACAGACAGACAGGTAGATCTCCAGACAGATAGCTAGATTGACAGACACGCAGACACACAGACAGATATATAGACAGAGAGAAAGATATATAGATACACTGCCAGATCAACAGACAGATAGACAGACAGACACAGAGGAATCGATAGGCAGACAGACAAATAGTAAATCAGACAGACAGACAAACTTGTTACTTGAGCATTATCCGATTATGATGCTACTAATTAGTATAATGAGAAACACTGGGAATCACTCATGCAATATATGACATCCCTGTTTGGGAGAATGAGACAGAGAAGGTCTTCCTACATGAGATCTCGAGTGCACCCACATGGATTTCTGTGGACGAGTGGGTGTCTCCCTTAAAGAAAACGACTCTGCCACTCAAAGCCTGCTTCTAATTACGGCTCTATAAAACTATTCTCAGCAGCTGGCTCACTGTCTGTGGTATACGCTCACTCCGGCCTGCATGTGTCGAATTACCTGACACACTCCCAATCGTCTCTGACTCTGTAATTCTCAGCATGCTCAGTGCAGTCTCTCTGTCGCTCAGCATTCTACATCTGTATTCATCGTGTGGTTCATGTCCAGGTATCTGTCAGTTCATCTCTTCATCAACCTTCTCAAATTTCAAACTCACTCTGCCTACATTAGAGATGCTACGATTTTGTTTTTACCTTTACTGATTGTCACCAGCTGAACACTTTGCTCAAACACCATGACAAGTGCCACGTTTAGGACCACTCCCCTGACCCTGTCGTGCCAATCCTTGCAGCCATGCTCTTAATGACAGACCTTGTTTCCCACTTCCACAGCAATCCCAGACGCCCTACACACACTAAGCTCCTTTGGGGGCATTCAGTCCTGCAAACGATCTCCTTTTAAACCAGCTATTATCATTTTTGTGGGGTGGGTCAGTGGTGGTCTAGTGGTATAGGGCGCTGGATCACTGATCCAAAGGTTGGGGGTTCGAGTCCCACTCTCCACAGGGTTGTCACTGTCCCCCCCAGTGCGGCTAACTGGGTTATCAAAGGCGGGCCATGTCTGTCACTGTCTATGGTGAGAGGCATGTAAAAGAACCATTGCTCACTTTCGTAAAGAGTAGGCTGCAAAGCCGTCAGCGTGTTTCTGTCCCTTGCTAAAAGGGTTGTGACAGGAAGGGCATCCGACGTAAAAACCTCTGCCAAATCAAATGTGCGAATTAAGATGATTCGCTGTGGCGACTCCCAAGTAAAAGGGAAAAAGCCAAAAGGAAGACAGACATTATCATTTTTGTGGGGTTTTTTTTTTGTTTGTTTGTTTTTAATCCTGGGTCGGTGTCTTTAGGGTTCTGGCACAAATAAAGGCCCAGAAAGGGCTGAGCAATATTGGTACATGTAAATCTACCTCAGGAAGCTTTTTCAGTATACGCTAAAACATAAGTTGTTTTGTAAAGTGCATGCTTGTGTACAGTGGATATAAAAAGTTTACACAGCCTGGATAAAATTCCAGGTTTTTGTGCTAAAAATAAGATCTGTATATTATAATTTGGTTTACCTAAACTACTACTTTGTTGAAGCACCTTTTGATTTCATGACAGCAATTACTATTTTTTTTTTTTACGAGAAGTCTATCAGCACATCACATTTTAACTTAGAAATCTTTGCCCACTCTTCCTTATGTGAGAACTCCACATCTGTGATTCTGTGACAACACCATCTCCTGTGCAGAGCCCTCCTCGGGTCACCCATGGATTGGGTTCAGATCTAGCTTTAACTGGGCCATTCTAAATCTTCGTCAAGTGACGCTAGGTCTGCATAAAGTCTTTGTTATGCTGAAAGTATGAAAGCATTTTAGCAGCAGATGTCTGAAATTCCTCCAGCCACAAAATAAGAATGCTGCCACCCCCGTGCTTCACAGTGGATATGGTGTGCTTTTCGCTATGTGCAGTGTTCTTCTTTACCTTTCAGCTGTTCTCTTCGGGGGTCGCCACAGCGCATCATCTGCCTCCATCGCACCCTATCCTCTGCATCTTCTTCTTCTCTTACACTAACTACCTTCATGTCCTGCTTCACCACATCCATAAATCTCCTCTTTGGTCTTCCTCGAGGCCTTCTGCTTGGTAGTTCCAACCGCACTACTACCTATATACTCACTATCCCTCCTCTGTACATGTCCAAACCATCTCAATCTAGCCTCTCTGACTTTGTCTCCAAAACATCTTACATGTGCTGTTCCTTTAAACATTTTCCGAGAAGTAAAATCAAGCCAATCAAAATAAATGCCAACTTTAGCACATGGCACGTTGAACCAATCAACACGAATGTTAACTTTAGAACATGGCACGTTGAACCAATAAACATGAACATTAACAAAAGCACATGGCCAGGAACGTATTTAAATGTATAAAGTTAGTGAGCAGGAGAATCGGGTGAAAAATCCTCGTCATCAGTTTCTGATAGGTCCATATCTGGCTCATCGCTCCATTCATTCAGAGCATCCCATAATTTTGCTGTAGCAGTTTCTAATGGTTCATCGGTTGTTGGACCAAGAGAATACAGCAAAATATTTTCCTGTTTTTTAAAGCACGGCGAAATGATCAAATGTATTGTTACTGATGAACATTATACACATTCCCTTTATAGACTCCCCAGACATTATCGCCAACCCAGTCTTTTTTTTTTTACATTTAAGCTGTTTTCTGTTTATTTTAAGCTTTCATGTCAGTAGTTTGGTTGATACCACAAAATGAATAACACAAATACCAGTAAAACTCTTTTATTGTTCTGTTATTATTCATGTTTTCCACCTTTATGGTAATAAGCACTTACCGTTGTACTCCGCTGGTAACATTTTAATAAGTGTCCGCCCACTCCAATTTTTTAAGCGCCCTGGGCACTTATCACCTCATATACGGTCTTATTATTATTAGTATTAATTTATTTTATGCAACAATAAAGGTGGAATAAACCCTGAAATTATTTACTTTGGTCTTATTTATTTATTTTTTTTTTACATTATGAAATCCGGGCATTTTATCAGGGTGCACGTTATAATGCATAACAGTCCAGGATTTCACAATGAGAACAACTAGACAGATGCCATAAAGGAAGCAGAATGTAAGAATACAAATAGAAGAAATACAAGCAAATAGATGAATAACTGGACAATAAACAGCGTGGGCAGTGGTGGCCTGGATCACTGTGTAAGAGTGGTAAAGGTGCTGGGTCACTGATCCTAAGGTTGGGGGTTCAAGCCCCACTCTCAACAGGTTGTCACTGTCCTCCCAGTGCAGCTAACTGGGTTATCAAAGGTCGGCCATGTCTCTCACTGTCTATGGTGTGAGGCTGTAAAAGAACCATCGCTTACTTTCAACAAGAGGAACTTAAAAGCCGTCAGCGTGTTTCTGCCCTGCGATGGCCTGGCGAGCTGTCCAGGGTGTACTCTACCCTCACCCAGAGTCGGCTGGGATGGGCTCCAGCCTCCCCGTGACCCTAATTAGGATTAAGTGGTTACAGAAAATGAATGAATGAACAGGGTTGGGATGTCACCCAGAAGTTGAATATTTTCCTATAACAGTACAACCTGAAATATTTTAATTCTCCAATAACAAGGCAATTCACCAAAAAAGTAACACGTCATACTTTTTCAGTGTTTATAATTTTAAGACTTAGTTCTGTAAAACATGTGCAGACAGGTGAACTCCTTACTTAGGTTATAAACAATAGCTGCATCACCAAACTCATTTTTTTCTGTCTCTTTAAAGATTGGAATCATCAAAAATACCGCTTTCTTACATCAACTCACATCATTCGGATACCGTAACAAGCAAACTTTATCTGCAGTGCATTTTAAATGGGCAGCTTAACCTCAAAGCACTGACATTGACTTAAGTGTTCTTTCATAAAACATTACATACAGTGTCAATGTTTCTTCATCATCATCATCGTCTTCTTCCGCTTCTTCCAGGGTCGGGTCGTGGGGGCAGCAACCTCATGCTTCTCGTCAAAGTTTCCCATGTTCAATTTTTAAAAATTATTTTTATTGTTGGACTTAAGTCGTGTGAGTGGTAAATTAGTGATTACAATAAAAATGATATGAGAATTTGGGAATTCATAAATTTGTGATTTGTCTTGAAGTTGATACGATGCCACAGAAATCTAATAAACACTGATCAATTCATTCTGACAAGACAGATTGAAGAATTTAACAGCATCGTGGTATAAGAAAAGCACAGACGGCACAGAAAGCACTGATGCTCACCTTCTTCGTAAAGTATCTTAAATATTTTATGGTTATTCCAGGAAATTGATTTTCTACTTGGCAGGATAGCTGTCGAAGCACTTACTGCCCGTGTAAGTTATCTATGATCTAACATGTACAACACGTCTGAGTGATATACCTGTTTTATTATCCACACATTCTCTGGATGATGTAATGTAGTAATGTAGAAATGTAGTATTGTACTGTATTGTAATGAATATTGAAATGTAGTATTGTAATGTAGAAATGTAGTATTTTTTGTAGTGGTTTTGTTGTGGGGTTTTGGGTTGTTTTTTGTTTGTTTCGGGGGTTTTTTTGTTTGTTTTTTTTGCATAATTGGCCTTGTTTTGCACTATTTTCCTTAATTTTTTCCCTATTTTATCTTAATTTCCTTATTTATTTTTCAATTAATATTTTTTGAAAAACACAATGATGCCACAGGACCTGAAGCGCGAAGTAGCAATGGATCACTGTAACAGCAAACTGACAGCAACAGCCGCCAATAATAATAATTCTACAAATTTCTAATCATTTAAGTTCGTAACGTCATACACATTCACATAAGCAAAAGAGGTTCATTTAGTATTTTTGGAAATTTGTTTTCACGTGCGTTTTCACGTAAATTCTGTACATTGCTCCACTATTTCTTTATTCAGTGTGTATGAGCTGATCCATTAGTCGTAAAGCAGCCAATCAAAATGCACAGTTGCTCATATCCAGTGAGTGTACGTATAATAATGCTGAATGTTTTGACTGAAATTGTTTTCTTTTATTGGCTGACCATTTTGTTTTAGAAATCAATGCATGAATTACACAGAAATTCTTGCCTGGAGCTGTGTGTTACATTAATAACTTATTGTTTGATCAAATTTTATTCTAAGTTCTACAAACATTCATTCATTTTCTGAACTGCTTGAGCTTAATTAGGGTCACATGGAGGCTGGCGCCCCTCCCAGCTGACTTTGGGCAAGGGCGCAGTACACCCTGGACAGCTCGCCAGGCCATCGCAGGGCGGAAACACGCCGACAGCTATGCACTTACTCTTGTCGAAAGTCAGCAATGGTTCTTTTACTTGAACCTCTCACCATAGTAGACCATAGTAGACATGGCTGGCCACTGGGGGCACAGTGACAACCTGTGGAGAGTGAGACTTGAACTCCCAACCTTGGAATCAGTAATCCAGCACCTTTACCACCAGGCCACCACTGCCCAGTGTGGCATACCTTCAAATAAAAAAATAAATGATCGATATCCTAAGTATTAGATCATAGTACTCAAGACATTTAAAGATTGCCTTGTGTATGTGTGAATATAGCCCCACTGTTATGCCCTGCAAACCCCCCCCCAAAAAAAAAAAAAAAAATTTTAATAAAAAAAAAAAAAAACACGTGTGACGTGCCCAACTCAAAACTAATGCAGTGTATATATTCATTCTGTACTAAACATGGCTCTCGGCTCTGCAGTGTAGAATAACTTGACACACGCCACTGACACCCGATTAAGAAGTGCGCCGGCGTTATGCCGGTGACAGCACTATACTCTGCTTAGTGAACAGCCCCTGGCAGTGTGGTGGTGATCCGTCCTTCAGGCGTGCACTAATGAAATTTCCCATATGGCAGGTCCAAACTCACCCTGACTGCAGTCATCCATGTGTGAGATTGCCAAAAGAGCCTCAGGGACAAAAGCCAGGAAGCTGAGCATCCGTGAAGCTCATAGTGAGAGAGCAGAGGGTGGGGGACAGCCACGAGTATGAGACAGACGTCCTACCTGTGACCTCACATATGACTGACCTAAGCCCAATGTGCAAGTAGGATATATGAATTACACGAAGAAATAATGCCGGGCGAGGGCAGAGTACACCCTGGACGGCTCACCAGGCCATCGCAGGAGGGAAACACGCCGATGGCGATGTGGCTATTCTTGTCAAAAGTCAGCAATGATTCTTTTACATGAACCTCACACCACAGACAGTGAGAGACATGGCCGGCCTTTGATAACCCAGTTAGCTGCACTGGGGGGGGACAGTGACATCCTGTTGAGAGTGGGGCTTGAACCACCAACCTTAGGATCAGTGATCCAGCAGCACCTTTACCACCTTCATCAGAATTCAATATTCAAATGAGACATGTAAAGCACTTCAGAATGTTCCGCTAAAGTCTTGAGCCTCATCAAACCCCCTCAGTCTTCAACGATTAGCGTTTCTTTGCTAGTTTTAATAAATGCCGCGTGTTACTTTCTCATTTACAGTGTTAGCACATTTATATTTTACCTTCAGCTTGAACTACAAATGAGGCAACACCTTGCTGATAAAAGCACATCAAATGTTATCATTAATCACCAGCACCGGGAACGACGGGATGTTTCATAGACGAGACTGTGGGGGCTGAATGTCTTGTTCCTATGCAGCAGATGACATTAGTCTTTAACGCCTTCAGCGCTAGCGCTGCATCACCGTGACTCGCCTCACTGATGTGAAAAGGCAGGTAAATAAACATATCTGGTATGCTTCTGCCTCGCTTCCATGGCAACGGCTGCTGTTACTCCAGGAAACGGAGCGTGTGAGGTAAGCAGTGGTAGAACCCAGATAACAGAGACTACACGAGATAGAAAATTTATTGCTTTTTTTCACGGCTCAGTCAAAACCATCTTGCAAGATACTATTTCTGATTTATAACGACTTATAAGATGTTCATGTTTATAACGTATTAAATGTTCAGATTAAAAGTTCAGGTTCTTTGGTGTGTGCAACCATAACATAAGAAGCCCTTCAGATTGTACAACGTCTATCAGTAGCTCTATTATATTTATTGTAAGTGATCAGAATGTTATTGATGTATATACAATCTGAATGTTATACAGGGATCCCTCACGTTCCGCGGTTAATGGGGACCGAGACCCCCCCTGACACCCCCCCCCCCGCGCGCGACTGCCGATTTCCACGAAGTAGGATCGACCCCTTCTGACTGACGTATACGTACATGTGTATATTAATATTAATAAATACAAATTCAAAGCTATGAATGCTTATAATAACAATTAAACATTCAAAAATAATGCATAAGATGTAAATAAAATATAAATACACACATACAGACGTGCGAACACACACACAGATGCGCACTTCACATAAAAATGTAAGTGGTTTTGTTGGGGGGTTTGGGGTTGTTTCTTGTTTGTTCGGGTTTTGTTGCATAATTGGCCTCGTTTTGCGGCATTTTCCTGAACTTTCTGCCTATTTTTCCTTAATTTCCTTATTTTTTATTTTTCGATGAACTTCTTCTTTTCCTTTCGGCTGTTCCCTTCAGGGGTCGCCACAGCAAATGATCTGCCTCCATCTCTCCCTATCCTCTGCATCTTCTACTCTTACTCCAACGACCTTCATGTCCGCCTTCACCGCATCCATAAACCTCTCTTTGGTCTTCCTCTGGGCCTTTTGCCTGGTAGTTCCAACCTCAGCATCCTACGACCAATATACTCACTATCCCTCCTCTGTACATGTCCAAACCATCTCAATCCATTTTTGAAAAACCCGCGATGCACTGAAACCGCAGGATCTGACGCATGAAGTCGCAAGAATCACTAATTCTTTCTTTCACTCATTGCCTTTCAAATGTGTTTTTAGCCGTTCGATGAGCTGCTGTTTTAAACGAAGTCTGAGCGGAAATAATTATGACGCATATCGTAATCTGCAGTTTCTTCATATATCACCATGATTATCTTTTTATAGTTGATTTTCCAACATGCTCTGAGCAAAACATAAGCACCATGTAACAAACCGAGCGTTTTAAAACTCATTCCACTATTTTTTGTTGTTGTTGCTTTTACATTGATTTGGATATGCTACATTAAATCCCGCAAGGGAAATTTGCCTCTGCATTTATCCATCCAAAATGACTGTGCGCGCACACGCACACACACACACACACACACACACACACACACACACACACATACACACAGAACAGTGGACAGCTAAACCGCAGCTCACAGAGAGCAGTTTGAGGTTAGGTGCTTTGCTCATGGGCACTTTAGCCATGAAGGTGGAGCACAATGGGGTATAAAAGGGAGGCAGGGTGCATCCGAGAGATGAAATTTGAAAGAAGTGTGTTTCCAAGTTTGTTCAGATTCCTACAGTGGTCTGTTAAGGTCTGTTAAGTATTTGTGAGTTCGACAATGATTCCCAAGTTCTATCACGTTCGGCTTCAAATTGAAATATATACTAATAATAACAGCACGATCATCAAGAATCCACCAAGTACGCTTCCAATCATGACCACTTGATCCAACATCCCCGACATTCATCATGATTTTCTCATATCATAGAGATCATGGACATCGTGCCTTAGTGTAGAGTTAGCATAAGCAAAAGTAAGGGAGGAGATGCTACGGCCACCTGATGGCCACCGTATATTCTAATATCTAGAAAGGGAGGAGATGCTGGATGCTAAACCTGGTTTTCTTTATCCAAACCAAGCTTGTCGATGAAAGCTAACACAGAGCAGCAAGACGGTGAAGTTCAATCAGTACCGAGTGCTGCGATTCTCCTGCTGCAGCTGGAGATCAGAAGGATCAAATTACCCGCCGGATGAGAGCCCAAGGCAACTGCAATGAGCAAAGAAACATGCAAGTGTCCATATGTTCCAGGCAATGAAACAATCTGTTCTCTCGATGAACGAGGGGGGAGAAAAGGTTTACGATGGCAGGACTGGTGACCTTAACTAAACACCGGTATGAAGTCAGGGACAGGACGGGTCCCGGCCTCACTCGTTTTAGGAAGGAAGTGACACCATGCCTTTCCTGACAAGAGCTGCTTCTTCCCCCTAACTACAGCAAACACACAATAACGAATATTGTTGATTGGAGGTCATTTCTTGTAAGTGGAACACTGGAGTCATAGTTGGGGCAGTGAGATGGGAAAGAGGAGAGGCAGTAACTTGCACCGCCTTTCACCTTTGTATTGGAGAGATGACTGAGAACAGACAGCCCAGATTCATAGGAACAGAGAAGGCACTCACTCAGACGCACACACCGAGAGAGAGAGAGAGAGAGAGAGAGAGAGAGAGAGAGAGAGAGAGAGAGAGAGAGAGAGAGAGATGAACCAGTGTGAAGACATTTATCCCTACAATTAATATTTTAACCTCCATGTTCCACCCTTGTGTTGTTGTCTGCCGAATAGAAGCCTCCGCACTGATGAACAGTGTAAGCACAATCACGTGTGTACCTGATACAGACTGTAAGTCCTGTAGCCAAAGTATAAAGAGGCACCTTGCTTCCCCTAAACTCAAACTTTTTTTTTTTTTAAACAGTCAACCTTGGTTGGTTTGCTGACTCTGGTGTTTTATATATATATATATATATATATATATATATATATATATATATATATATATATATATATATATATATATATATACATACATACATATATATACATACATACATACACACACACACACACACACACACACACAGGGATCCCTCGCTACTTTTCGCTTCAATTCAGGTGGCTTCAGTGCATCGCTATTTTTTTTTTTTTAATATTCATCGAACTAAAAAATAAGGAAATCAAGGAAGAATGGGAGAAAAGTTAAGCAAAATGCTGCAAAACTAGGCCAATTATGCAAAAAAAAAACAAACAAAAAAAACCAACAACCCAAAACCCCCCAACAAAACTACTTACATTTTTATGTGAGGTGCACATCTGTGTGTGTGTGTGTGTGTGTGTGTGTGTGTGTGTGTGTGTGTGTGTGTGTGTGTGTGTGCTCGCGTCTATATGTGTGTGTACTTATGTTTTATTTACATCTTATGCATTATTTTTGAATGTTTAATTGTTATTATAAGCACGTCAGTCAGGATGGTCAATCCTACTTCGGTGAAGGAATTCGGTGGTCGCGGGTGGATCTTGGTCCCACCGTGGAAAGTGAAGGATCCCTGTGTATTATATATATATATATATATATATATAGGGTGCTGTTCGGGGCAGTGGTGGTCTACTGGTATAGGGCGCTGGATTGCTGATCCAAAGGTTGGGGGTTCGAGTACCACTCTCCACAACATTGTTACTGTCCCCCCCCAGTGCAGCTAACTGGGTTATCAAAGGCGGGTCATATCTGTCACTGTCTATGGTGAGAGACATGTAAAAGAACCATTGCTGACTTTCGTAAAGAGTAGGCTGCAAAGCCGTCAGCGTGTTTCTGTCCCTTGCTAAAAAGGGTTGTGACAGGAAGGGCATCCGACGTAAAAACCTCTGCCAAATCAAACGTGCAAATCAGATGATTCGCTGTGGCGACTCCCGAGTAAAAGGGAAAAAGCAGAAAGGAAGACAGACAATATAGGGTGCTGTTCATGATCGGAAGGTTGTGTGTTCAAATCCCAGTTAGACCTCCACTGTGCTCAGAACCCTGGGCAAGGTCTTAACCACAAGTGTGCCTCTGTTCACCCAGCAGTATAAATGGGTACCAGTAAAAATATACTGGGAAGGTAACCTGCAATGTACTAACGTCCCATCCAGGAGGAGTTGAACTCCTGGTCGCTTCACACTATGGAAATCGGGGATAAGCACCGGTCCAATGAGCCACGATGGCTCTGGTTTTAACAGCCCAATGGACTTTACCTTATATATATGTAGACTGTTATGTTGCATGCTACTCGGTCTGGCTACTAAAAAACCACTAAGAATTTGACAGTGTAAACAATTTTAATAAAATGTGTGATAAATGTGAAATAATCATCATTTTACTTGTTGAACAGCTAACTGCTAGTTTTGGCTAATGAATAATGTACTGAAAATAAATGACAGAGAATTCTGAATTTTGATAGTTTCCCAGTAGTTTACTGGTATAACAGTTAGCTGGCTTGCTAATTGAACTACTGATTTACTGTTGACTGTTTCAGAACATTCTGACAGATTTGGGGGTGGTCGTGGTAATTTGTGGTAATTTGGTTTGGCTGTAAAGTGGAATACAGCTGTCTACAAATATAAAAAAGGTCAGCTGTCTTAAAATAGTTTTTTGACTACCAATATAACACTATAGAAAAATGTGTGAATTCATTACAGGAAGCTTGAAAAAAAATTAATCAGATCAGAGCTTTTGAGGGCTGGTCATCTTACACTGGTTGTTCCTCCATACTCCACCCCATTTATAACATTTTAGAATACAGTGAACCCTCACTTTTCACGGATATAATGGGGACCGAGACCCATCACGAACACTGAATTTACCGCAAAGTAGGATCCCCCGACTGACGTATGCGTACGTGTATATGTGTATATAATATCAATAAATACATATTCATTGCTTATAATAACAATTAAATATTCAAAAATAATGCATAAGATGTAAATAAAATATAAACACACACATGCAGACACGCGCACACACACACACACACACACACACACACACACACAAATGCGCACGCAAACGCGCACACACACACACACACACATACAGACGCAAGCACACAAACACAGACGCGCACCTCACATAAAAATGTAAGTAGTTTTGTTGGGGGGTTTTGGGTTGTTTTTTGTTTTTATTTGTTTGGGGGTTTTTTTTGTTTGTTTGGGGGGGTTGCATAATTGGCCTTGTTTTGCAGCATTTTTTAATCTTTCAATTAATATTTTTGAAAAACCTGTGATGCACTGAAGCCGCAGGAACTGAAGCGCGAAGTAGCGAGGGATCACTGTAGTTTATAAATGCAGCACCTCTTGGAGTGCATACTGTCATGACACTTGATCAATGTTATAAAAAAAAAAAAACAAACAAAAAAAAAAAAACACCCAACATCTGGCCAGCCTACGGTCTGAAGCTATAGTTCTGCAGAATGAAAGTGGCACAAGCCTTTAAGGTTAAAGTAGGCTAAGCATCTAATCGTGTGAGGAAATCTTACTGCATGAAAACGTGTATGCTTTCTGAACTGATGAAAAGCAACAGCGCTGGATAAGAGCCATCCGCTGCAAACCACATGTAGAATCCGCAATCTCGCTGCAGCTGCCCGTCAACTTACAGTGCATGTGAAGCAAGCACAAAACGATCGGAGTACCGGAATAAAGGCTGTACTTCAGTACCTGCTGCAGGAAAATCACAGGGAAATGTCAAAGGTGTAATTTGACTTTTATTGTCGATGGTAATGTCTATTTGAGGAACCACAGGCTCCCTCAGTCAGTGTAACCCTCAATGCGAACCCTCGAAAGCCATTTTGTGTCACTTTCACACTTTCTCACAGGATCAGACACAAGTACTGCTGGTAAATGGCTATTCTCACAGGAAGGTGTGAAGTCTTTCATTAGCATTCTAATACACACTAGCATGTCCTATTCTAATAAACAAATACTTCTACAACTCAATTTGCCATCAGAACGTGCAGCTCAACTTAATGAATCAATCTGGAAAACTATCCGTTTGCCATCTGCAAGCGCGAAATAATAAAAATCCATCAAGCTGTGTAAATTGTTGTGCTTAACCTATTAACTCAGAGAAGTCGAATTAAATTTGCCTAGAATTAAAATCTACTTTGTTGCAAAACTTGTTTTCTCTTAATCACAAACTGTGATGTCCAAACATAGAGGAAGTCGGACCTAAGCAGATGGAATCAGTGTGTATTTTCTCTGTTTCCGAAGAAATTCACATTTTCTGTTAATTCTCACACGAGCAGAGTTAAAGCTATGGGGGGGGACGACACCCCCAACAAACTGGCAAGAGTTCACTTTCTATCAAAACAAAAAGAGGAAGGATATTCACGGACAGGAAGAGCGGCAGTGTGAAGAGGCCTTGCGCAGTCAGATGATTTCAGTGCAGCAGTTCAGGCCCACATGTGCACACGCCCATGCAGATGTAAGCTGTCACATGGCTACAGCACCTCCATCAACATTTCTTAAAACACATGCTATGATTGCTGTGATGTTTCAGAAAAATCAGTAGAAGCGTCAGCAAGCTCCTTGTTTTCTGAAAAAATACTCGATACTACTGATCTAGGAAACTGTTAGAATTTTTGGCCCCGCAGAGGCAGTTCCTTGTGGGTTTAGTTACTGGCACACAACAATGATCCCCATCATAGATATGGGAATAAATAAAATTTAAGCTATTATAAAGTTATTTTAATTTGATGTTGTCTGAACGTAGTTTCAGTACAAAAATAAATAAATAAATCGATTAAAAAAACTCTGCTTTTGTATGTTACTAGATGTCGGTATACATGAAATCCCGCCAAAGAGCAAACCAGCAAACCACAACCAATCAGCATCGCAAAATATACATGAGTATATTGCACAACAATATATGAAAAATCAAATGAATGACTTTTTAACCCTCGCAGTGCCCAATCATTTCCCGGTGCCAAAGCCGATCTCATCAGTTTTCCAATGCACGCTTGAAAATCTAGGTCGTAACTCGGATAGTGAGTGTATTTACTTTCGTGTTCATACACTCACTATCCGAGTTACGACCTCGATCGGTTCCGACAAACCAGTCGTAAGTCAGATTGGCGATAAGTCGGATATTTAACACAACGAAACCGAAACCACCCAGCACTCGCTGTGAATTCATGTGAAGCGTATTCTTCACCTGCACGTTTCTTTAACATGCGAAATAAACTTCTAGCCTTACGATTTGAAATCCTGGAATTATATTCACCGAATATTATGTTGCACATTATAAATAATATACAATATGTACTGTTTACAGTTTTATTCTTTGAAAAATTGCCTAATTCCGTATAAAATTATACCAGTATCTAAATTTGGCAAAAGTTCAGTTTTTTCACAGTCGACTCATTTGGATGTAGTAATTAACTGACAAATAGAGATATTTCAATTCTGTTTTCCTTTTTCAGGTCCTCGTACACTGTGCAACAATCCCGCTATCACAAAATCCTATAAAAAATGATGAATAATACTAGTCACCTGGTTGGCTAAGTTTGAGTAAGCCATATCATGGTGGCCATCTTGGATTTCTGGTCATGTGACCAGAAGTTGCCCTTTTTTCTCGAAAAAAAAGTTTTGAAAAGGACAGTACAAGAGCTATTCATAACATATATAATTTTCTCATGTAAATACAATATCTAGGCATCTAAAACAAATATATAAAATACATGTTGGTTATGCAAAAAAATGACTGGCATTTCAGGGTTCAATATGGTTCACAGCTAGGGTTGATAAATATGGTGTTCCACTATTGTGTATTGAGTCACACTGTGTGTGTGTGTATATATATATATATATATATATATATATATATATACATATACATACACACACACACACGCACACATCTTGAAGACACTGGACCGACGCAAGACCTTTCAGTTATGCCACATCAACATGCTAAACCATACCACCAGAGATCACACGAAATCTTAGTAGTGCATGGCAGCCCTCGAATCAGAGGATGCCTCTACATTAGCCGGTGACCATCTGATCGAGCTGAGCAACTCTGGCATCCTGTGGGACCTAACAAAGAAACTGAGCCACCTGCCTCCAGAGCCCAGAAGCCAACTAATCGACCTCTTACTGGAGTTCAAAGCCCTGTTCCCCGATGTCGCACAACACGATGTGGACGACAGAAGTGCAAAACCAATCAAGCAGCACACTCGTATCGAATCAACCCCCAAACAGCTGAATTGGTGCAAAGACAAGTGTCCTACATGCTGGAGCACAGCATCACTGAACCAAGCCAGAGTGACTAGGCCTCACCATGCATCTCAGTCTCCAAGCCAGATGGCTCACTCAGATTCAGTGACTTTCTAAAAGTGAATGCTCCAATAAAACCCGACTCATACCCCATGCCAAGAATTGATGACTGCATAGACAAAATTGGCAGGGAGAACTACATCACAAAGTGCGACCTGCTGAAGGGATACTGGGGCTTCCTACTCACGGAGAGGACCAAGAAGATATCAACTTTTGTCAGTTCAAGTGGATGCTATCAGTACAAGGTTGGCATGAAGGTTGGCCCTTTGGCATGAAGAACTCCCCAGCCACCTTCCAGAGAATGATGAACCAGTGCCTGGCGGGCCTTGAAGGCATCGGTGTCTACAAAGACAACATTGTAATCTACAGTAACACTTGGCACGCCCACCTGTCTTGTTTGAGGGAAGTCTTCCTTAGGCTACTAGCCGCCAACCTGACAATAAACCTCGCTAAAAGTGAGTTTGGCCAAGCTAGCATGACCTAACTGGGCGACATTGTGAGCCATGGTCGAATAGCCCCTATCATCGTGAAGATCCAAAGTATCATGGACTTCCCAGCACCCGAGAACAAACATGAACTAATGAGATTTCTGGGCATTGTGGACTACTACTACAGAACGTTCTGTACAAACTCCGTGGACATCACTAACCGATTTACTAAAGAAGGAGAGGAATAATGTTTGATCTGAATCTTGTCAGAGGGCCGATGATGCCAAATCCCTACTATGCGTGCAACCCATTCTCCAGGCCCCAGATTTTGCTAACCTTTTCCGGCTGGCGAGAGATGCCAGCACAGGCACTGTCCTGCTGCAGCTAGATGAAAAAGGCCTTGAACATCCGGTCTGCTTCCGAAAGAAATTCAACACCCACTAGAAAAACTACTCCACCATCGAAAAGGAAGCTCTTCGAGGTACACCTGTCCTCGTCCAACGAGCCTATACTAATGTACACGAACCATAACCCACTGATGTTCCTACACAAGATGAAGGGAAAGAACAGAAGACTGCTACACACACACACAAAGGGAGTCAACAACATATGTGTAATTCACAGAATGTATAATTATCCTTTGTTTCACATTATGTTTTCTTTCTAAAAGTTCTCAAGACTTCCAAGCTTTCTTTTACGGAGGGAGATGTGATGCAGTGAATAGACGACGCAGTGGACAGACAACGCAGCGGTTGTGATGTGAGGTCACTGTGATACCCACGCCTATTGAAAAGGGTGTCTACTATGAAGTACATGCTCACTATGATGCCAGAAAGAGTGGACATAAGAGAGGAGAGCTCTGCACCTCCTCAGCCCTTTATGTGACAGACCCCATCGAGCCCGAGACGACGACTTCTTTTCCTTTCGGCTGTTCCCTTCAGGGGTCGCCACAGCAAATCATCTGCCTCCATCTCATCCTATCCGCTGCATCTTCTTACACCAACTACCTTCATGTCCTCCTTCACCACATCCATAAATCTCTTTGGTCTTCCTCTCAGCCTTCTGCGAGCCCTAGACAATCAAGACACCACGAACCATTGCCAACGTCTGTGTATCTATCTGAATAAATTGCTGCACTGACAGTTTGTCTCCCTTGCATTGCTCCAGCGATCATACATTTGATGACAATGGCCAACAATAAACAAAAAAAAAACAATGCCAATAACAAAACAGATTTATTATTGAAAACAAAATTGAAAAAAAAAGAGGCTTACACATCACTGCTTAGACTTGCACAAATTAAAAAAAAACTAATTCAGGCAGGCAGAGACTTCTGTCAAGCAAAACAACAGGAATGGGAGCACAGAACATGAACTTGTTAAACAGATAATTAGACTTACAAGACAGGTGACAGAGATTAAGTTAGAAATCTACTAGTGCCAGCCAGAAATAAAGAGGACCCAGAGTTAGTTAACCTTTCCTGCTTTCGCTTAAGACTGTAGTCAGGAAATAGGAGATTTCTATATTTATTTCCCCCACTGCTGAAATTTACGCTAACATGAGCACAATCAGATGCGGTTCAGCCCTTAAAGAAACCGCACAAGCACCAATCTCCTATCAGTAGAGATCTCTATCGGGAGCTTTGCTTTGAGGCAGTGCCTAAATCTATATATAACTTAAATTAGTTAAGTTAATTATACTGAGTGTCTCACAGAGCCGGCCGCAATTCCTCTCAAGACTTCTGCCGCACTCACACAACGCGAGCTGTACCACGTCCGCGGGAATTTTGACTCCTAAAGTTGATTTGTTTGACGATTGTGATCAGTGTGTACCACCCGTGATTACTAACAGTACTCCAAGCACTGGTCGGTGGTGGTCATGTGATTGGGAAGGTAATACCTGATGGATAGGACTTGGATATGATTAAGAAAATTTTATATATATACAGCCGCTCCCAAGCTTACGAATGAGTTAGATTCCAGACGGCCATTTGTTAGATGAATTTGTTCGTAAGTTGTTACAGGGCATTCTTTAGAGGGGAACGTATGTTTAAACCTTGTATAAGTAACCTATACGAGTTTGTACTGTATATAATCTCTCTCTCTCTCTTTCTGTCTCTCTCTCTCTCTCTCTCTCTCTACATAATCATCTGTACATTATCAATATCATTACATCCCCTGTTTAAACTCCTGGTTCCTCTCAAGCACAGCACAGTGGATCTGATCAGATTTACCGAGAGTTTCACTCTTATCCAGTTCATTATAATAATGGAGTCGATTTATTTCTTCGTTGAAAGTTTTGGCCGGAGTTCAGAAATGTATTGTTCTGCTTCTCTTCCCGGACCTCCGCATGTTGTAAAGCACGTGTCAGCCACGCCCCCCCTGCCGGAGCCTAATATTAAGTGTACCTCAGGCTAATGTTTAATCATATTCCATACTTATATTCATGATTTTCTTTCTATAGATTTTATTCAATTTCTATTTCTACATGTTCTTCAATTTCATTTCACTTACACTTTCGACCTCGGACAGCCTGTTCGTATCTCCGGATGTTCTTAAAAAACGAATGTCCGTAAGTTGGGGAGCATCTGTACACACCATTATTCCATTTGAAATGAAAGCTGAATTCCACAAATATTTTATTATTTATTCACATGCTATACAGCTAATGCCATTTCAGATTCATCCGAGACCCAAAAGGCAACAAATATGGAATTCAACTTCAACTTATCGGATGATAAGCAGATTTTTCTCCCCTAATAATTAGACTTTTCTCCCATTAAACACAAATTTTCTGCAAAGCACAGGAAGTCTTACAAGTGGGCAGCCAGGTTCTGACTAGGTTTCTTTAGGGAGGAGAAAAAGAGGAACATAAATATAAGATAGATAGGCTATCTAGATAGATATGTCCAAAGCATTGTGGCCCTGAGCTGTAAACTTTATGTAGCTTCCTTAATATTTCTGTTGTTTCATCCCTCTATCTTTGTCTCGATGCTTATAACAGTATAAATATTGGGAAACTATAACGGACTTTACATCTCACGCATAGTGCTTCCGTAATCTGCCAAACAGCGTGGCCCGTCCATTCATGACTTCTCTGGGAACTGGAACTAAGTGTTCAGCTGATCCCGATGTAAATCATGGTTAAATCAGTTCGAAGAAACATACCAAGAGTTTTCCGTGGGCTTTTCACCAATCGGAAACGATAAAAAGTTTTGAATGAATAATAGTATTTTTATTCACTCAATATGTACTACATACTGCTTTATTTACTGACAAATAGACAAACTAGAAGTCATTAAATATAATTCTAGCCGTGTGTAGGTGTTAATCTGAGTAATCTGTCCTTATATATATGACGACCCTACAACTTTCACAATAAAGCTAATGAAATCAGACTGATGGCCATATGTTGGGAGGAAAAGCTCACAGACCATATCGCTGTGCTCCTGTCCTGCTCCAAATGTAGAGGGTGGCAGAAGGTTAGACATGGGTGACAAGCCTTCGTTTGAAGTGAGCTGCTCAGGCAAGCACGGTCAGATTCAGCGAGGTAAAAACACCCAGACAGGCCATATGTTCTCCTAGACAGTACCCTTATCCAAGAAGACTCAGGGTCAAGGGCCTGCTGCCGTGACCTTCTGCCATCAGCACACTAACCATGCTAAGGCTGACCGAGCAGCAAGGTTTACGCTCAGCAAGCAGCAGCAGAATAACAAACCTTGAAAAGTGCTTCATTATATGTGACTTCACTTTTCACACAGTGCACACATAACCGAAACCTTTGTACTCTGCTTAATTTGTGTGAATCAGCGCAAAAGCGACTTATATCACTGCAAAAAATATATATTTTAAAAAAAGGAACAGAATGTGCCTTTTTCATCTCGTTTCAGTTTGAAAAACGGTAGAATGAACAATAGTTATAGTATAAAAGTAACATTAATGGATCTTCATGCAAAATATCTTTTCCTGCATCATCACAACCTTCATCATGATCATCATCATCATCACCTCTGCCTCAAAGTGGAATTAATGAAATGAATCCCTTCTTCCAGCGACTAAACCTTGACTGATAAATAGTTTACTAAGTCTTTGACAACATTCTTAAAAATAAAGCTTTGGATATGCTCCCTTTGAGACTGGATGAGATTTCCATACTGACGTCTGTTAGGTGGGAAGACGTCTGGAAATGAAAACATGGAAGAACGTATAAGAAATGTCTTCAGGGTGCATGGTTTTCGTACTAGGGGCAGTGGTGGCTTAGCGGATAAGGCAATAGGTTACTGCTCCAAAGGTCAGTGGTTCAAAATCTCCACTGTTGGGCCCTTGAGCAAGGCCCTTAAGCCCTGATTGCTCAGTTGTATTAAAAAAAGATCATTGTAAGTCGCTCTGGATAACATTGTCTGGCAAATGCTGTAAATGTATCCGAAATGACATGCATACTTTAACATTAAAATAACTGAGCAATTGACAGGTCACATGACCATAACAAGTATGTAGGTTTTATTTCCGCTCTATTAACTTGGTAACAGTGTTGGGAATCAGCTCGCTCGGGTTATCAGCGGTCGAGTGGAGCGAGTTATTGAGCCGAACCCAGTAATTCAACTATAATTCAAAGAGGATTGCGATGCCTGTGTAGATAAAAATTAGATCCTCCCTTCCACGTCTGGCACGTGCAACACACGGTAAACATGACATGTGGGCAATTGAGGGGCCACACAGACACAAATTTCCTTTTTGCTGTTTTATGATTAAAACATGCAAAAAAATGATCATAATTTTAAGTATCGACTCCATCCCCAATATTTGCCGTTGATAAACTTGGAAATGTCTCTTATTGATGAATGGCTCAACTTGAGCTCGATTAATCCCCACACTGCTCTTTTGAACGGACTTTTTTTTTTTTAAAAGTTGGTTTTGGTTTTGTTTGTTGGTAGGTTCATCCAAATGGATTTTCTTCAAATTTCTAGCACAGATTTACCCTTCCGAGATGTTCTGCATCAAATTCTCAATGATTAACATGGTGGGCTTGGCAGAGGTTTGTGCTGTCTGAGTGTTTTTGCTTTCGTTTGATGGAAATCAACAGGGAGCTGTTCAGGGTGTACTCTGCCCTTGTCCAGAGTCAACTGTGATGGGCGCCAGCCTCCCCGCGACCCTAATTAGGATCAAACGGTTCAGAAAATAATTGGATGAATGAAATCAACAGATAACAGCACTGCCTGCAATTCATTTGTACTAAAGAAGCAACAGAAAACTTTTTCTTCTCTCCAGGATTTGACCACAGACCTACCGTCATGTCAACTCAGACAGGATTCATCACCTGTACGACGTTTCTACAGGTCATTTTAGGGAAGCTCAAATACACTGCAATTTTCCAAACGTGTGCACACAGTCCATCAAACTTATTGATCTAACATTCGGATAAGACCCCAAATATAATACACAACTTTCTCATCTCTCCATGCAACATTACTCTGATCTGAACAGAGCTGGAGTTTTTGGATTGTTTTTGGACATTTTTATTGATAATTATCTACATGTGGCCTTTTAAAGACCATAATTTGCTTCTAAGTGCCTTTTCTTAAAATTATAGGGGTCATTGCTTTATACACTGAATACAGGGATCCCTCACTTTCTGTGGTTAATGGAGACCCCCCCCTCCCCCACAAATGGCGATTTCCGTGAAGTAGGATCAACCCCCCCCCCGATTGACGTATACATACATGTATGTGAGTATATAATATTAATGAATGCACATTCAACACTATAAATGCTTATAATAGCAATTAAACATTCAAAAATAATGCATAAGATGGAAATAAATTATAAATACACAGACATACAGACATGCATCCGCGCGCGCACACACACACACACACACACACACACACACACACACAAAAAAAAAAAAAGGCAAATTTTGAGTTTAGACGTAATGGCGCTGTATCCATTGTTTACAAACGACAGACTGAACGTGCACCTCCTTCTTCCCAGTTCACCACGTGTTACCCTTGTGTTAAGACGTCGTCTCTGTGATCTTTGTGTTTACACTGTTTTGCAGACTTTTGTAACCCTAAGCAAACATGATTGGTCAGAAGCGTAAGCCTACTAGCATGGGTGCAAGTCTCATACACAGAGATGAATTAACTATCTGCTCAGAATCCGCACGATCTACCATGCATACTCAGTTAAGCAAAGAGAGTTGTAAAATGAATGAAATCCCGAATCCAGGAAAGAAAGATAACTCTCCGCTTTGCTGGGATTCCCATCAGTGCAGGCTGAGTTCTAAACGAGTTCAACGGCGCCCTTGCTCACTTGAAAGACCGGAAGTATGTATAACCCACAGCAAGTACACTACTTTCGCAAGTGCACTACTTTCGGTTTTGAGCGCCTCCCATATTGTAAGCGTTGATTGGCTGTTTTAAGCTTCATGTAACGTGACTCGGTATAAATAAGTGACTTATTTGAAATTAATGTTGATATTATTTGATATATTTGATATTATTTTACAATGTTATGTTTATAATAATTCATTTAGGGGTGTTTTATGAGATACGGTAATGGTATGTATAGTACAGTATGAGCGTCACATGTCACATGTCATATGTCACTGTAACAATTTACGTTCACTTTCAACTTATGTTCGGCCATCCGGAACCAATTAAAAACGTAAGTCGGGGAACGTCTGTATATCACCTTTCATCAAAAACTTTGTTTTAATTGTGGACAGTAGAATTGTTAGTTTTAAGAAACCGTGTACAAATCAGATTTTTGCAATCACGTGGATTTTAAAGGCCATGACCTTGTTGTGAAAGGCAAGCCATGATCTTTCATTAACTCATGAGAGGACATAGAGTACAAACAACCCATCATATCCAATATCTTTAAGGAGTAAAACAAACACTGTACTATGCGGCTGCAGCGCACGCCTGAAACCCACAGCATTCGCATGGCTCAGCAAAATAAAAAATAGTAATTAAAATATTAATAACTAAAAAAAAAGAAAGAAACCTGGCAGACCAGTTACCAAAAATGCAGAAGTGTGAAATGCTCACGGACATTTTGTGCGACTGAAAACCTCAGCACGTGACCCCTGACGATCAGACGGGAAAAGCAGAAATGAAATGTTTAAAGAGGCTTCTGCACGGTCAGGCAATGTGGTGTTGAACAGTTTAACAGCTGTTTGGTCAACAATATCACCGCGGTATGTTATGAGGCCTTTCCATAATCACATCACAGTTTATCAGCACAGAATATCAGCAGAGCCCCAGATATAAACCCTACAAAAGAAAAAGCTACAAAAATATACCACACACCCACCAGTCACTTTAATCGGAACACTTGCACACTCGGGAAAATTACATCATCAGGTAATGATGTGGTCACACCAAAAAATCTAACATGATGGCACTATAGAGTCAAATATATTTGATTGTATACTGATGGAAAGATGTGTACAGTACCGTCGCAGAGTGATCATCGGGGAGTGACAGACCCAGGTTCGAAAGTTATATATAGGTATCGGGGGCAGTGGTGGCTCCGTGGTTAAAGTGCTGGCTTTTGTGGCGGTTCAAGCCTCACTATCATCAAGTTCTCACCCCTCCCCCCACCACTTCATCAAGTTCTCACTGCCCCCCACCATCATCAAGTTCTCCCCCCCCCGACCCCAATTGGCGCAGCTAACGCTAACCGGGTTAGCAAAAGCCAGCCATGTCCCTCACAGCCTGTGGTGCATGTAAATAATCTATTGTTGTCATTCTGAAAGAGATGGCCACTGGGTTGCCTTCAGCGTGTTTCTGCCCTGCAATGGCCCGGCGAGCTGACCAGGGTGTACTTTGCCTTCACTCAAAGCCAGCTGAAATGGAGGTCAGCCCACAACCCATATTTAGGATTAAGCGGTTCAGAAAATAAATATACTAGTACTGTACAGAGCGTCAGTTCTCCAGATGTGCGCATGAGAAAACGCAGTAAACTGAAAAGCATCTCAGACTGCACAACAATGTGAATCTAGATTTATCATTTTGGCAGAGATGCCGTTCTCCAGAGCAACTTATTTATCTTTTTTTTAAATGCAACTGAGCAATTGAGGGCCTTGCTCAAGGGCCCAACAGTGCTGACAGTACAGATTGAACCAGTGACCTGCAGATCAGCAGCCCATTGCCTTAGCTTACTATTAACTATTTTTCCTTAATTTCCTTACTTTTTTATTTCCCGATTAATATTTTTTTAAAAACCCGCGATGCACTGAAACCGCAGAAACTGAAACACGAAGTAGCGAGGGATCACTGTATTTACTAAGGATATCTGAATTCATCTTTAATGATGTGCATATATGTGAGGCGCTCCACTGAAAGTAGGCGCTTGTCGCACATGACGTATGGTGCTTGTGTGACAAAGCGCGGCTTATCCGGACTTCCGATCTTTCAAGTGAGCAAGTGTGCGTTGAATACTTGTTTAGTACTCAACCTTCACTTGCTCACTTGAAAGATCGGAAGTCCGGATAAGCCGTGCTTTGTCTCACAAGCACTGCACCATACGTCACTTGCGTCAAGCACCTACTTTCGGTGTAGCGCCTCACATATGGTCGAAAAACTGATAGATTTAAGTTCGGGGTGATTTTTTTATTTACTGCACAATCATACGCCCCAAAATAGCAAAATAATTCTTGTAACAGTCCATTGTAAGGGCGGCACGGCGACATAGCGGCTGACACGTCCGCCTCATAGCATGAAGGTCCTGGGTTCGGCGTTTCTGTGTGGAGTCCAGATGTTTTCCTCACGCTTGCATGGGTTTCCTTTGTGTACACCAGTTTCATCCCACAGTCCAAAGAACTGATTCAAATTTCCACTCAGGTCCGAGTGTGAACGGTTGCGCTTATCCTCGCCTCGCAATAGTCTGGCGAGCTGTTCAGGGTGTACCTCATTTTCACACAGTGTCCACTGTGATAGGCTCCAACCTCCCTGCAACTCTAATAGGATTAATTTGGCACGGTTCAGCAAAATGAATGAGTAAAAAGTGAGCAAACTTGTAGGTTGATTTCTTTAGTGAAGGAAAAGCATACCGTAAAGCATACAGCCACCGTGCTCGCTTCGCAGTGACGGTGAAAATAAGGAACAACACATGAGGGCTCTTTAAATATATAACAATGCAGGGAACTCAGAGAGGTGTCCTGAAAAACTGGGGCAGTGCACAGTAAACAACTTCTTCATACCGAAAATTCAGCAGGAAGAACTCAAAGTGTCACCAAGATGCATTTATTTTTCCAGCCATCCTGCATTTTTCATGCTCTTTTTTCTATCTGATCTGGATCTGCTTCCCTCTGTGAGGGCTTCTCAAAACACAAAAACAATCTGATTGGATCCAGAAGCTTGGATTTGTGCAGACTGTCCTGAATGATAAGAACACTCAAGCGCGGGCTCGGAGACTCTCTAGCATCGAAATCTACTTTATTCACCAGTTTAAAAGCCTCCTGTGTATTATTTATCGGCATTTTCGAACTGAACGCACGTGGATGTTGACTGATAGAACAATAGAATAAAATTCTGATTCTCTATATCAGTTCCGTGTTTGCAGTCTTTCCCCCCCCTCGGGGTCCTGGTTTGGTTTTTCCAGAGATAAAATAGTTAAAGCTGTTGGGTGTAAGTGCTGCTGCGCATTCTAAACTGGGATATTTGGAACAAAATGTGGAGGGGAAAAAAAACTCAAATGCCCCACTCTTCCTACTTTTCAACTCTTGTGTACAAGTGAGGAGCCTGTGCAGGCCAATCTGTTTCCCACAACGTGAGCAACACCCAAAAATGACTGAACCTGAGATTCCCGTTCCCACTGAATACTCGAATCAAAACGGAGCCAGCATCATCGAAAAGGTCCTTTCATGGCTCTCTGTGAGAATGTGAGTCATTTTGGACACGAGGAAGGGGCCGTTTTGGCCGGCATGGCGTGAAATCGAATAAATAAAAACGAGCCTGGGGGGGGGTTCTGCGGGGGGAATCCTCTCTTTGTGGCTGAGGCCCAGAGGACTGACACAAAAGGCCCAGTGGCAGGAGAACTGGAGGGTTGAAAGAGGGGAGCTCAGCTCGGCCCTTTCTCCCTCATCACTCTGATTCACTGCCCCCCCCCCCCCCAACCCCCCACCCTCCACTCCATTCCCTTCAGTCATGCCCGCACATACAAAGTCTTCTTTGAGCTCGGCCCCTTGTCTCTCACTTCCGCTTTGTGGGGTTTCCGAGTGCAGGGCTGTTTGCGCTGCTTGCAAAAATGGAAACAAGTTCCTCTGCTTAAAGGTGCAAGATAACAGAAATTCAAGGAATCAATCAATGTTTATGACTATGTGACCGTTATCCTGGTTATACAGATCGATCTTTAACTCGATCCCACCCCCGTGTTTACTCTGGACACGTCACAATCGTAACGCACATCAACAGCGTTATCATATTCGCATCATGCGCAATATTTATATTCATCAGTCTGCTCAGCACTGGATGCACAACCATGATGGGGCCATTTATCCATCCTGTGTGTATATCTGGAAGGTGTACGGTGATCCCTCGCTACTTCGTGCTTCAGTTTTTGCGGCTTCAGTGCATCGCGGGTTTTTCAAAAATATTCATCAGAAAATTTTAAAAATAAGAAAATTAAGGAAAAATACAGGAAAAGTTAAGGAAAATGCTGCAAAACAAGGTCAGTTATGCAAAAAAAAAACAAAAAAAAACAAATACAAACAAGCCAACAAAATTGCTTACATTTTTACGTGAAGTTCGCGTTTGAGTGTGTGCGCATGCATCTGTGTGTGTGCATTTATATTTTATTTACATCTTCTATTTTTCAATGTTTAATTGTTATTATAAGTATTTACAGCATTGAATATGTATTTATTGATATTATATACACATATGGGGGTAGTGGTGGTCTAGTGGTATAGGGTGCTGGTTCGCTGATCCAAAAGGTTGGGGGTTCGATTCCCACTCTCCACAAGGTTGTCACTGTCCCCCCCAGTGCAGCTAACTGGGTTATCAAAGGCCGGCCATGTCTCTCACTGTCGATGGTGTGAGGCATGTAAAAGAACCATTGCTGACTTTCGACAAGAGTAGGCTGCAAAGCCGTCGGCGTGTTTCCGCCCTGCGATGGCCTGGCGAGCCGTCCAGGGTGTACTCTGCCCTCGCTCGAAGTTGGCTGGGATGGGCACCAGCCTCCCCGCAACCCTAATTAGGATTAAGCGGTTACAGAAAATGATGATGATGATATACATGTACAGTACGTATTCGTCAGTAAGGGGAGTCGATCCACTTCGCGGAAATCCGCGGTGGGGGGGGGGGCGCTTGGCCGCAGAAAGTCAGGGATCCCTGTATTTAGGTAAATGTACATTTTTCCCCCAAGATGTTGAAGGTGGAACAGTGAGAGGATTTTTTTTGGCGCATCACTGAACCTTTCTCTTTCCTTAGAAATAAAGCAGCATTAAAAAAAAATAAAAATAAAAATAAACCTACACGATGCAAAATATAAAAATATACTATAGTCCAATTTATTGTCTCTCAAATCGAACCTTTCCAATAAAGTTGCAATTCTAGTTCTGACCACCTTTCCTATTCCTTTCATTGATGGCACTGCTGCGATCTAAATCTTTATCTAACATTCAAGTTTAGTTATTTATAGCTAAACAATCGATTACAATTCGTAGACGAATTAACGCAACAGGCTGAGCCTCCCTCAACAACTTCCATCAGTACGAGTTGTAAATACCGGCACAATTACTGAAAACAAGCGCGCTGATGTCAGCAACAGTGGAAAGGAGCTCTCTGCAATGACATGTGGCAGGGCAGATAAGATCTGAGAGCAGATTGGAGGAGCCATCTGGAAGGCGTTTGGCCTTCTCTCTCCGTGGAAGAGCAATTGGACTTGCGGAGGAGCAACACGAGAACCCAGGGGTCATTCATGGCAGGGGGTGTCGGGGAGGGGAATAAACCGTGAGCTGGCCAGTCAGGCCACACACCAACTCTATCATGATCCTATCTGATAGATGGATAGGTAGGTAGGTCAACAGACAGACAGACAGACAGACACTTAATCCCAGAGGAAAATGCACATTTTGAAACAGTACACATATATTCTATCAAAAAGAGAAACTTAAATTAAAGCATATGTATGTGTATATATATATATATATATATATATATATATATATATATATATATATATATATATATAGGGATCACTCACTTTCCGTGGTTAATGGTGACCAAGGATTCCCCCGTGATCACCGACTGACATATACGTGTGTATATAATATCAATAAATTCATATTCCAAGCTATAAATGCTTACAATCACGAACATTCATAAATAATGCATAAGATGTAAATCTATCTATCTGGTGCCTGAGTCGTAGGACGATTATTGGCGACCCGCCATGAAGGATAACGCCCTGGTTATCATCTTCATGGAGGTTTTCTTGGCAGGATTAGTGCAGTGGTTTGCCATTGCCTTCTGCACAATTCGAACCTACGGGCAATTTAGAACAGCCAACACCTACCAATAACCTACTGTGTATGTCTTTGGATTGTGGGAGGAAACCGGAGCACCCGGAGGAAACCCACGCAAGCCTCCACACAGAAACGCCCAGGCCGGGAATCGAACCCAGGTCTTCTTGTTGTGAGGCGGACGTGCTAACCACTACGCAACCGTGCCGCAAGATGTAAATAGAATATAAATACACACACATAGAGACGTGCGTGCACATGCTCCAATGCGCACACATACTCAGATGCACACCTCACATAAAAATTCAAGTAGTTTTGTTGGGGGGTTTTGGGTTGGGTTTTTTTGTTTTTGTTTGGGTGTTTTTTTTTTTTGCATTATTGTCCTTGCTTTGCAGCATATATTCCTGAACCTTTTCCCTATTCTTCCTTAATTTCCTTATTTTTCAATGAATATTTTTGAAAAACCCGCGATGCACTGAAGCTGCAGAAACTGAAGCACGAAGTAGCGAGGGATCCCTGTATGTATATGTATATATATATATATATATTTTTTTTTTAATTCATTCATCCATTTTCTGAATTGCTTAATCCTAATTAGGGTCATGAGGAGGCTGCGCCCATCTCAACTGACTCGCAAGGTCAGAATACACCCTGAATGGCTTACAAGCCCATTGCAAGGTGTGTGTGTGTGTGTGTGTGTGTGTGTATATACACCCTATATTGTAAGGCATATATATAGTATACAGTATAGTGTAAAGCATTATGATGAAGCATCTGTAGTATAAATCAAAAGTTTAAAGCATTTGAGGCAGACATTGTTGAAAGTAGAAGTATGTATGAGAATCGAACATCATACTGTAATGGTGCAGATTTGCAGTCTGGTGCAGAAATGAACAAAAACCAGATGTAAATATTGTTGTCCAAATTAAGGTGCATGGTGAGCAGTGAGAGGTGATAGTTCAGTGCAGTCTCACCCAACCAAAAATGAAAGGATTTTTCCTGACATGGACCTAAAATGGGAGTGTTAGCAAAGAGGGTGTGTGTGTGTGTGTGTGTGTGTGTGTGTGTGTGTGTGTGTGTGTGAGGGAAAGAGAAGGAGGAATGAATCATTATTAATAACATCGCTCCTCTTGTTACTGATTTCCAGTCCCAGATTGATTTGCAGTTTGTAGTAATTAACCTAAGTAGGCCCATGATCTCCTTGGATGGGTCCCTCAAGGTGAACTGTGAGATACTGATCTATTGAATCAACAAACTCTCCCCGAACACCTTTTCGAGATGCATAGACACATCATCAGCATATCAGCAAGCACTGTCGTACCCATTTGGCAAGAACCACAGTGAAACCCCCCTTTTAAACAAACGAGTCATTTGGAGAGCAGCTGATCTAAAATCCTGGTGTTGCATCAGGTCTCACCTTTAGCTTCCTGCCCAACATTTGTGGCTGGACTGGAGGACTTTCCGTACTGGCCTCAAAAAATAAATAAATAAACAAATAACATGCTGATCTACGTCAGCGGCCTGACGTGGCATCTCCAAGTGTGTAATAATTTCATTACGTATTACCACAATGATGAGGTACTCGAGGCCCAAAGTTGGTCCGAAGCTGAGGATAAATTACCGACAACCATCACCATGTAACCTGGTCCATCTGTGATCATCCTTCAAAATAGCGGAAGTGGTTTTACTTCTTTCAGGCTCAACACCAACCAGGCTGGAAGACTCAACATCACCCAGTTCATATTTCCCCCTCGATTATAGAGCCTTACACACACATGGAGATTGGGAAAATCCCATCCATCTGTAGCCTGCTAAAGTCACCGGGATCTTAGGAGTTTTGTGCTACTGTGGGCGGCGTGTGGTCTCATAATGCGAGGGGGAAAATTCCCTCAGGACACTTCAGGAATTCCTCCGAGCTCTCTCCGTAAAGAGGCCAATAGGTCAGAGGACGCCCATTTACTGCTGCCGCTTTCACACCAGTCCTACAGGAACCATTGTCCAGTGACGTATATAAGGAAATATAAGAGTAAGCTGCACAGCCGTCAACATGTTTCTGTTCCACGATGGCCTGGTGAGCTGTCCAGGGTATACTCTACCTTCACCAAGAGTCGGCCGAGATTGGCACCAGCCTCACCGCGAAACTAATTAGGATTAAATGGTTGAGAAAATGAATGAATGAAGGAAGGAAAATATCTGCCCTGTCTATGATTAAATGACAATCGAGGCAACATGCAGGATGGAAACCAGGGCCATTTAAAAACACAAAAATACCCTTTCCACCTAAATATCTAATTAGATATCTATAAATATATATATTGATATTAAAAAAAAAAAAAAAAACATGTTTAGAGTAACTTGAGAAATGAGGAGATCCACAAATCTAGAAATATTTACAGGGATCTCTCGCCACTTCGCGCTTCAATTCACACGGCTTCAGTTCATCGTGGGTTTTTTTTTTTAAATATTCATCAAAAAAAAAAAATCAGGAAATTAAGGAAGAATAGGGGGGAAGTTTAAGGAAAATGCAACAAAACAAGGCCAATTATGCAAAAAACCCAAAGAAAACAAAAAACAACCCAAAACCCCTCAACAAAACGACTCGCATGTTTACGTGAGGTGTGCATCTGAAGGTGTGCACACGCATCTGTTATGTGTGTTTATTTATATTTTATTTACATCTTATGCATTATTTTTGAATGCAGCCGTCAGTCAACAAGGGGGTTGATCTTACTTCACGGAATTTGGGAATTTGGCGGTCGCGCGGAAAGTGAGGGATCCCTGGACATTTCATGACTGCAGATTACAGAGAATGAACCTTTTCACTCCTCCCTCCCTGCAGCCTGAAATCATTCATAATACACAAGTGGCACTAGCACTGCGGCCTGTATGCGAAAGGTGAGGAGGGACAGACAGGTGTGCCCCGTGCAGCGCGTGCCTGTGTGTAACATGGCAGCCCGCCAGGCAGATCTGATTCACACACACACACACACACACACCGGCATCCAGACGACTTATTTGGAAGTGTTCCCAGACGACGAATTTCAAACCAAACCTGAGCAGGTTTGTATATTCAAAGATGAATGAGGCCAGTCTTATTTTTTTCTTATCTCCCACTCTCCCTCCTCTGGGATTTGAGAAGGCATATAATACTTAATTAACACCTCCCGGCTCTCTGACAAAACAGCAGACGTCTTTATTAGTCCCTGCTTGAAGGTTACTTCACGCTTATAGAGCGACGCTGACACAACAAACCCGGCATTCAATTCAAATGACGACTACAGGCTTGAAATTCAGTGCTAACAGAATGTATGGAAGATTACTTTGTGAACTTTGTAGTGATTAAAACATCCACGTCACAGCAAGAAGGCCTTGGGTTTGGGTCCCGGGCATATCTGTGTGGAGTTTGCATATTCTCTCCTTGCGTGTGGTGGTTTTCTCTGGGTACTCAAGTGTCCACTCACAGTCAGACGACATGCAAATTAGGCTAACTGCTGTTCCAAATTGCCTCTAGGTGTGAAAATAAGTGTGAATTACTCTGTGTGTGTGTGTGTGTGTGTGTGTGTGTGTGTGTGTGAGGCCTCTTAGATGGAATGTTGTCCAGGGTGTGCCCTGTCTTCGTCCAGCGTCGGCTGAGATACACACCAGCCCCACCTTCTATACATGAGACGTTAGCATGGTAATTAGCCAACATTCTTTCAGTTTCTACATTTCAATTTATATTCAGCCTTCTGTGACATGAATGTAATACTTTTCGCTGTTGTTGTTCTTTTCCTTTCGGCTTTTCCCTTCAGGGGTCGCCACAGCGAATCATCTGCCTCCATCTCACCCTATCCTTTGCATCTTCTTCTCTTACACCAACAACCTTCATGTCCTCCTTCACCACATCCATGAATCGTCTCTTTGGTCTTCCTCTAGGCCTTTTGCCTGGTAATTCCAGTCTCAGCATCCTATTACCAATATACTCACTATCCTTCCTCTGTACATGTCCAAACCATCTCAATCTAGCCTCTCTGACTTTGTCTCCAAAACGTCTTACATGTGCTGTCCCTCTGATGTGCTCATTCCTAATAATTTCCGCTGTTGTATTTCAATAAATATGCTTCTCTTGAAGTCCATGTAAAGATGTTCATACCTGCACATTATAAATAGTATACAGGCATCCCTCACTTTCCACGGTTAATGAGGACTGAGGACTGAGGACTGAGGACCCCCCCCCCCCCCTGCATGACCGCCAATTTCCGCGAAGTAGGATCAACCCCCCTGACTGACATATATGTACATGCATGTGCATGTAATATCAATAAAAACATATTCAATGCTATCTATCTATCTAGTGCCTGAGTCGTAGGACGACCATTGGAGACCCGCTATGAAGGACAACACCCTGGTTATCATCTTCATGGAGGTTTTCTTGGCAGGATTAGTGCAGTGGTTTGCCATTGCCTTCTGCACGATGCGAACCTATGGGCAATTTAGAACGACCAATTAACCTACTGTGCATGTCTTTAGATTGTGGGAGGAAACCGGAGCACCTGGAGGAAACCCACGCAAGCACGGGGAGAACATGCAAACTCCACACAGAAATGCCCAGGCCGGAAATCGAACCCAGGCCTTCTTGCTGTGAGGCGGACGTGCTAACCACTACGCCACCGTGCCGGCATCAATGCTATAAATGCTAATAATAACAATTAAACATTCAAAAATGATGCATAAGATGTAAATAAAATATAAATACACACACATACAGACGCGCACGCCCACACACAGAGATACGCGTGTACACACAAAGAGTTAAGTAAAATGCCACAAAAACAAGGCTAATGATGCAACAACAACAACAACAAAAAAAACCTAAACCAACATAGAACAAAAAAACAACCCAAAATCTCCCTTCAAAACTCGTTACATTGTCATGGGATGCACATCTGCGTGCGCGCGTCTGTATGTGTGTGATTTATATTTTATTTACATCTTATGTTATTTTTTTATGTTTAATTGTTATTATAAGCATTTATAGCATTGGATATGTATTTATTGATATTATTAACACATAGACATGTAGTATATGTCAGTCGGGAATGGGGGGTGATCCTACTTTGTGGATCATGGTCGTGTGGGGATCTCGGTCCCAAATAACCGCGGAAAGTGAGGGATCCCTGTATATATTCAACGCGAAAATGCTTATAATAACAATTAAATTTCAAAAACAATGCATCAGATGTAAATAAAACATAAATATACACACAGATACAGATGCGCACCTCACATAAAAATGTAAGTAGTTTTGTTGGGGGGTTTTGGGTTGTTTTTTGTTTTCATTTGGGTTTTTCTTTTTTGCATAATTGGCCTTGTTTTGTGCCATTTTCCTTAACTTTTCCTTATTTTTTTATTTTTCGATGAATATTTTTGAAATCCCATGATGCACTGAAGCCATGATCACTGTATACTCGGGTAAAGAGTAGAGGGCCAGAATACAGCACATCGTACACCAGTAAGGAATGTTGTACACAGTCTGTGATTGGTGGTGTGAAGTAAAAGGAGAAAGTTACAACCCTAGAGCGGATTATTTCCCCACAACAATATGTGCTGAATATCCCTTACAGATCACAGCAGTTTATCATACAAAGGCAATTATTTTATTTTAGTAATGAACATCAGCTCGAGCTCTTCAGCCATGAAGAATTTACATAAACATGACATCAAGTTTTACTGACTTACTATCCATCACAATGGGCTGAGAAGTGGGTACGTACTTCTCATGAATTAAACATCAGGCAGCTTGGTGGTGTAGTAGTTAGCAAGTCTGCCTTACAATGAGAAGCTCCTGGTTTCGAATTCTGTGCTGAGGTGTTTCTATGTAGAGTTTGCCTGTTCTTCTCATGCTTGTATTTTGCCCCCCTCCCTGCCCTCCGCACGGTCTAAAGACATGCTACGTGGGTAATTGGCTGTTTCAATTTCCCCTAAAAGTGAGCGTGAATGAATTCATGTGTGTTGCCAAGCGATAGTCTGGTGAGCTGTTCAGCGTGTACCTAATCTTCATCCAATGTCGGCTGAGACAGGCTCCGGCCTCACTGCATCCCTAATAGTGAGATTAAGCGGTTGGGCGTATAAGTATGTGATGAGTGAATTAATTTATCAGCCACAAAAAATAAAACTACTGTACTATTAAATACTGATCAGCCATAGTATTAAAAGCATCATGACCACTTATGTGACGAACATTGATCTGTTTACAGTGGGGCGTCCCTGCTATGCAGTGGTAAACATATAACCAAAGTCGGTCCAGGAAAGGACAACCGGTGAACTGGCAAGAGTGTCATGGGTGTTCTGTTTGTGTGGAGTGAAGGCAAGTACGTCTGGTCTGATCCCACAAAAGAGAGACTGTAGCACAAACTGCTTGAAACGGTTAATATGACAGAAAGGCATCAGAACACAAAGTGCAGTCCAGTGGACCGTGTACTGTATATCTCTCCACAGACTGGTCAGGTGGTGTTAATGTTATGGCTGAATGGTGTATTTTATGGTTGTTGTTTTTTTCCTGTGAAGATCCATGATATTACAGCCGTTGATTAGATCCTCCTTATCAGTCCACATGAATGTGGTGTTGCTATAGAAACGATAAGGTACAAGAACAACAATACGCACACGCAATTCAAATTTGATTCAGGAGATGCTGACAGAGCTGCGCTATTATACAAAATACTATGTACTCTTAATTTAAATGACTTGAGCGTATTTGGATTTATGCCAAGAGTAAATCAATACATGAGTAAAGCTCGATATGTTTAAACAATTAGTGTCACTTTACTCGGGGGACAAAAAAAAACCTCTAAATGACAAGACTAATGAATTTAAATCAATGTTATTGTCCATTCATAGATTGATCCGTTTGCTGAACCACTTAATCCTGCTACAGTTGCAGGAAGGCTACAGCCTATTTCAGCTGACTCCGAGTGATGGTGAACACCTCGCAAGTCCATCACAGGGCAACGCACAAAACCATTTACTGTACACCAGGGGTCACCAACCTTTTTGAAACTGAGAGCTACTTCTTGGGTACCAATTAATGCGAAGGGATACCAAGTCGATACACACCTCTGAAATTACAAATTTGCTCAATTTACCTTTAATTAAAATTTATTATTCATAATTAATGATATTAGTCTATGTGAAGATATTGATTTGATTTAAAAATATATTCAAAAAAACTTAGATGCAGCTTAATGGAGAGTGGCGCTATAGAGCCGTGGGCCTGTCCTAAAAATAGCAGTGAACAGGTCCGCGGGCACCTTGTATTGTCCTTCTGGGCTACCTAGCGCCCACGGGCACCACGTTGGTGATCCCTGCTGTACACTATCACCTAGGGGTAGTACCTACAGTATTTTTCGGACCATAAGGCGCAGTTAAAAGCCTTTACTTTTCAAAAAATTTGTTGGTGCGCCTTATGTGTGGATGAAGCCACGTGATTCCATCCCACTGACACTGACACCGCTAAACATTGGTGTCAACAGGTCATAAGTTAGAGGGAGCCGGGCTTTATATCCAAATACCGGCATTACTGCTATCATAGTCAGGTGACTCGCTGAGTGATACGTGAGTAGTTTCTCCACCTAATCTCAGGACGCTCAGCTGGCTTAATCAGAGTCTCACATTCATCACGGGGATAAAGCACTGCTACAGAGGTATATGCTGCGAATGGGCGCTGCCATGTTTTTTACTGTGAACGTGCGGTCTCTTTAAGTGGGTGTGGCTCAGAGAAGTTTAGGTCATGACCCGGAAGACTTCTAATCTCCATCTCTACTGATCTGACTCCATGCGAGGGAATAAAAGAGAATAAAATATTATAATATAATAATAAAAATAATAGAGGGATCCAGGCTTTGTGTCCAACTCACACAACTGTTAATCTCAGACACTGAAGACGAAGCATTTGATGGATTTGTGCAAGAGGAATGAATTGAAGAGGTGGGTTTATTATTTTATATTAATACAGCTGAGCAATGTTGAGCGTTGTTGTGAATTGTATTATTTTATTTTTATATTATTATAACTGAACAATGTTGACAGTCATTGTGACCGGTGAATCAAGTTTGACTTATCTGACTCTTGTTTCGCTTGGTGCGCCTTATAATCGGGTGCGCCTTGTGTGCCGGCATCACGCCTTATAATCTGGTGCGCCTAATGGCCCGGGTTGTGTGGCGCTCTGTGTGTGTGTCCTAGGACATTGGAAGAAACCGGGGTACCCAGATGAAACCCACACAAGGAGAACATGCAAACTCCACACAGAACTTTCCTTCTCAAGCTTGCAACTTGAACCAAGCGCCTTCTTTCTGTGAAGCGGATGTGCTAATCACTACACCGCTATGTTATTATCCACTGAGTGTTAAATGTCCTGCATTACAACATACAATATACATGCAGTGGGAACAACTTACAAACAAACTTCAGCTTGGAAAGTTGCATTGCATCATCCCATCACCCCCCAAAAAAAAGACCGTGTACTGCCATTGGGTAGACACCAAAAAATAACGAGCGCTTATGAAACAATAGTCTGGCTAAAGCCAGTTTTAGTGCATTGGCTTGCCCACCATTGATCTGGAAGCTATAAGTTATCCAGTGATTTGATGTGATTAATTTATTCAGTGACACACACACACTACCACACAGCTGGGGTTGAAACAAAGCGGTCCCAATAACAATAATACCCACTGGGGCTTTCATTCAATGTGTAAGAAGTTCATTAGAGGAGTTATTTATAAACCCGAGACCTCAGACTGGTACTTCCTGCAAAGAGAGGTAAAGGACCAGGAAACAGCAGGTTGACTTCCTCCATCCTCTGCTGCCATCCTGTTCATTTATCTGCTCTATTCGTCTTAAAGAACACAGCTGGGACTGAGGGGTCAACACCAGCTGGATTAAAAATAATGTCTTGGGGTGACACGTACACTCACACACTCACACACACTCACACACACACTCACACACACACACACACTCACACACACTCACACACACACAGACAACTGGTGCACAGTCAAACAACTGGGGGTCTGGAACAGTGGCCTGTTGGATTAAGAACATATGTACTCAGCTTGTCCTCTGTAGCACAAAAGAAAACACGACATATTTAATCCAATTCATCCTTTTGAAGTATTTGTAGAACTTAAGGGTGTGTCTAGTGGCAGCAGATAGACAGATCAGTGTGTGTAATTGGTCCACAGCATAAAAGAACTGAAGAAGAAGAAGGCTGAACTGAATTTTGAATTTGTATCCACAGATAAATTCATGAAGCTTTAAGAAAAAAAAAAGTTTTATATACAGTGATCCCTCACTACTTCACACTTCAGTTCCTGCGGCTTCAGTGTATCATGGGTTTTTCAAAAATATGCATCGAAAAATAAGGAAATTAAGGAAAAATAGGGGAAAAGTTTAGGGAAAATGCCACAAAACAAAGCCAATTATGGAAAAAAACAACAACAAAAAAAAACAACCCAAAACCCCCCAACAAAACAAGTTAAATTTTTATGTGAGGTGCACATCTGTGTGTGTGTGTGTGTGTGTGTGTTTATATTTTATTTACATCTTAAGCATTATTTTTGAATTTTTGAATTATTTAGCATTGAATATGTATTTATTGATATTATATACACATATACATGTACGTATACATCAGTCAGGGGGGTGGATCCTACGTCGCGGAAATTTGTCGGTCGCGCGGGGGGGGGGGGGGGGTCCCCATTATCCGTGAAAAGTGAGGGATCCCTGTACTGTATGAATCCCGTAATGAAAATTATTTCCTCTGCATGTAACCCATCCAAAGTGATCCCACACACATCACACACTTTGAGCGGTGGCCTGCCACACACATTAGGGACACCTGGAGAGCAGTTGGGGGTGAGATTCAAGGGAACTTCTGCCATTTATGTGGAGGAAGGGAAGGTGCTGCACACTTCCGCAATGCCACACATTTTTCCTGCTGGTTCGGGATTTGAACCAACAACCTTTCAAGCCCAAAGCCACTTCGCTATCCATCAGGCTAGGGCACGTGACAAAATGAAAAAAAAAAATTGTGGATGTAATACGCATAATATGTTATGAGGGGTATGACAGCGTGGTGCTTTTCATGATTTTTTTTTTTTTTTTTTTTTTTCCAACTACTGAGCTAATAAAGAGCCCTTTCTTGGCTGAAGAGGGTTTTTCAGGGAAGAGAAACCATCAAGAAAGTCCAGGAACAGGATCAGAAACTGTTTGAACCCTCAAGTTAATGGGTCAAAATACCAAGAACAAGACCAGAGAAAGTACATTTAGAACCTATGATGGAAGGAAAAAAAATCCGAAAAAGGAAATCGCGAAATTGACTTGAGAAACTTTAGGCTACTCATTGATGATGTCACCCACTTCCAGTGTACCACTACAAGACACATCCTTTATTGCTCAACTGCAATCTGAGCTCCACCATGTAGCACCGCGGACATTCAGATAGTTCTTCCTGTATATACTGCCTGTTTTGTCCTCCATATGATCATACACCACTTTCACAAAGCTTTGGTTGCATCAAATGGCCAGGCGTGAAAACTTGCCCTCATCAGCTCTCAATAAAAAGGTCTCTGTATGTATCACTGATATTTCTCAAGCGTAATAAGCTGCTTAATAGTTCCTTGGGAAATGCATCCGACCACCCAGCTCAGAATAAATGTATAGATGTGTGTTTAAACAAAGCATGATCTAAATTCCAGTGCTTGTGGTTTATTTTGGATTGAGACACAGCCTTCCATTAGGCATGGCATTGGTTTTCTGAATGTAAAGTGAGACACACAAGCAAACAGCTGGATATCAGACCCAAACAATCAGGAGTAAGGCCATAAGCGATGGCATTACCACCAATGATGGCGATGATGGCTTTCTGTCACTGTGTGAACAGGTGTCCCACTTAATCTGTCATCACAAGTGGGTGATGAGAGGGTGTCAGAATAATCAGCGAGGAGAAATCCGATTGGACGTTCACCTTTTAATATGCTGAAAGGATGCACAGTCCAGGAACGCCAGGCGTACCAAACAAGCGTTTATAACAGAATAATCAGAATACTACAGTGATGCCTCGCGACTCCGTGCTTCAGTTTCAGTGGCTTCAGTGCATCGTAGGTTTTTCAAAAAGTTAATCAATAATTAAAAAATAAGGAAATTAAGGAAAAATAGGGGAAAGTTAAGGAAAATGCCACAAAACAAGGACAATTATGCAAAAAAAAAAAAACATTTACAGAGTATAGGTACAGTATTTAGATTTGCAGGTTACATAGTGTGCTTAAGTAAAAGTTTTTCGTAACATTATCATTGAAATATATGGAATCAGAAACTTCGGACAATCGGGTACTTCGGACCAGTGTCCCCCCCCATTAGTCTGTTAAACTGAGGCATGAGAGTATTTGGATGGGAAGTTGACATACGACCATATCGCCTTACGACCGGTCGGTCGGAACCAAAAGCGGTCGTAAGTTGACGACTATCTGTATACTAATGGTATATAATGTATAAGCATTATCAACATACGCTTATTTTATGTCTACAAAACATCCCGAATCTGATAATGAGATTCATGTGCACTGAACCAACAACTCTATTTAAAAATTCAAAAAGACACCAGCGCCTCGGATTTAATGTGCAGCTTTGTCTTGAGGCATCCGTAAGCCCGGAGCAGAACAGAAAAATGAGCTTATGTACTGGGCCCAAAAAAAAGAAGAAGAAAAAAAAAAAAAAAACTCAATTTGTGACTGCCAGCCAACTAATATCTTTCCTGCACATTCTTAAAATGGGGGGAAAAAAGCCTTTAATGTCTTTAAGTGAATCCTCGCACCAAGGTATTTTTGAACCAAGTGCTGGCGTACGCATCATGTTGAAAACACACAGTGGAATATACAATAACAGACCACGCATCCTGTAATTCATTCCACTGACTTATAGCTGACTGCACAAGCATGAACCGAACTGTGGGTTATGATTCCTCTGTCCTCAAATCCAGACAAGCTGTGTTACAGCATGATGCAAATCAAAACAAGAAAATACATGTCAGCTTTCGGGCAAGAGATTCCAACCACAGTCTCAGTTTTAGTTCATTCATTAAAACAGAATCCAGGCTTTAAATACACACCATCAGTATAGCACCGAACAAAACACTTCAGTACAAGACTGTACCATCTGACCGGACATGTTTTATGGTCCAGACTGAAATTAGCCCAGAAAAAGATAAATCATCATTCATTTTTTGTAACCGTTTAATCCTAATTAGGGTCACAGGGAGGCTAGAGCCCATCCCAGCCAACTCCGAGTGAGGGCAGAGTACACCCTGGACAGCTAGCCAGGCCATCGTAGGGCAGAAATATGCTGACGGCTTTGCAGCTATTCTTGTCGAAAGTCAGCAATGGTTCTTTTACATGAAGCTCACACCATAGACAGTGAGAGACATGGCCGGCCTTTGACAACCCAGTTACCTGCACTGGGGGGGACAGTGACAACCCGTTGAGAGTAGGGCTTGAACCCCCAACCTTAGGATCAGTGATCCAGCAGGTCCATATTTCAGTCAGCCTAGGTATTTATTTATTTATTTATTTATTTACAGTGATCCCTCGCTACTTCGTGCTTCGGTTTCTGCGGCTTATGGTTCTTCATTTTTTAAGGAAAAATTGGGGAAAAGTTAAGGAAAATGCCACAAAACAAGGCCAAGTATACAAAAAAACCCAAAGAAACAAAAACAAAAAAACAACCCAAAACCCCCCAACAAAACTACTTACATTTATATGTGAGGTGCGCATCTGTTTTTGTGTGTATTTATATTTTATTTTCCTTTCATGCATTACTTTTGAATATTTAATTGTTAATATAAGCATTTATAGTGTTGAATGTGTATTTATTGATATTATATACACATATACATGTACG
>CM045749.1:22431728-22509228 GCA_024760905.1 Plotosus lineatus | reverse complement strand
TTTCCTCCAGGTACTTCGGTTTCCTCCCAACTTGTCCAAAGACCTGCACATTGGGCAAGTTGGCTGCTCCAAATTGCCTCTAGGTGTGAGTGTGAAAAGATGTTGGCCTGTGACGCACTGGCGAGCTGTTCAGGGAGCCCAGTAGATAAGCTCTGTCCTGTCAGTGGCCCTCATAGGGTTAAGAATTATGAATGGGTGAGAGACCGAGTGTTTTCTCCCACAGGAATTAAGGTTGCATAGTAGTTGGCGCTTCTGCCTCATAGCAAGAAGTCCTGTCTTGAGCTGGGTGCGGAGGCGCGACGGTGTGGTGTTCACTTCCGCTGAAGATTTCGGAGGTAAATGCGTCAGATTGGTCTCCATGCAGAAGCTTGTGGTTCATTTGGGCAGTAAGTTTCCTTTCATATCTGCATGCATTGTGTGTGCATGACTCCCATGCAAGCGAGTCCTGAAAAGTCGAAAAAAGGAACCATAATAAGCGGGCAATTCCACAAATACCGTAGCACTTCATACGGAATGTTGTCAATCACGCAAATACTACTTTCAGTGGTTGATCAGGGATCCGGCGCTGAAGCGTATCCCATGAACAATAGAAATGAAATAACACTCATTCACGCCACAGGGGAATTTTCATAACCAATCTACTTACCAGGATGTGGGAGGAAACCAGAGAACCCAGAGGAAACCCACAGAGATACAGGGAGAACATGCAAACAAAGCACCGCGCCACCTGGAACTCAGCTCAGGGACGAAGAGCTACGGCGGCAGCAACACTACTCGGTTTGCCACGGCGCTGCTTGATGCATAAACAATCACCTTTACACAGCAGGCTATTTCTGGACAAAAAATCTGCTTAAAGTGGTTTGTGCAAAGCATTCTGGGATAGAACTGTAGGCCTCCTCAGAAAATAGCAGAACTTCCTCTTCAGCCAAACAGCGTTTGCAATATTCAGACACATTTTGGTAGGTGCTTGAAGAGGCAGGTTTTGGTGACAATTCTGGAGACCCTGCAAGTCAGAAGAACGCAAGGACATCCTGACTGCTAGCAAACGCTGAAGAGAACTCGGAGGCCCTGAGCATCCTGTTTACCAACACTACAAAGAGCAGAATCAGGAGCGCAGTTAGAACAAAGGGCACAGCAGGTTACCGCAAAATCAAGATCGTGAAAACTGCAGCAGAAAGCTTCGCCAATCAGAGACGGGACTGATGCTCAGGTTTAGTCATTAATGTTCTGACAACAGAGTCACCTGTCAACAATTCATCAATCCATCCATCCATCCATCCATCTTCTGAACTGCTTAATCCTAATCAGGGTTAAAAAATATGGCGCCTATCTCAGCCGACTTAGGGCGAGCGCAGAGTACACCCTGGACAACTCTGTCAAGAATTAATGACTGCATTCATCTTTACCACAAATCTGTTTCCGACTCTCAAATAAAATATTTTTCAATTAAACAAAAGGCAGAAGTTTGGCGTCGAATTGAAAAGCGTGATGAGTAACCTATCTATCACTCGTGTGTAGCGATCGCCATCTAGTGACTGAATTCAGTACTGATGCATGACGTCACTGTTAGACTGACGTCTGTACTGGTAGTTGTGATGGTTTGAATTGCAGAATTCTAATGAAACGTTTCAGCAGTTCAGAAGGAAGAAGGTGGGTGCTGTATTTTTAATTTATTAAATTACTTTAGAAAATTATAATAAACATTTATATATATATATATATATATATATATATATATATATATATATATATATATATATTTATATATTTATTAAATGTCTAGATCAGGATTTAATTTATATTTACAAGATTTAGCAGATACTCTTATCCAGAGGGACTTGCCATTATCATTTTTTTTTGTCCAACTGAGCAATTGATAGTAAAAAGGGCCTTGCTCAAGGGCCCAACAATGGTGAGAGTTTAACCTCTGACCCCCCACTGCCCTAATTTAATGATGAGTGTACTGTAATTAAATGATAGATTTGAATGTAAATATGTACGCATTACAATGACTGATGAAAACATAAAAAAAAACAAAAACAAACAATAAAACACAGATTAATTTAAAACACGGCAAATAAATGTTATTAGCTGGTGTTCATAACAAAATAATACCACCCCTATGTCTCACTCACTCACTGAACCATTTAATCCTACTGGCATCATAGGGAGGTTAGAGCCTATGTTAGCCGACACTGGGAATAGGTTGGGTACACCCTGGACAACTTTCCAGACCATCACAGGACAACACACATAATCACTCATTCGCACTCACATCAAAGGAGTAATTTGGAACGGCCAGTTTAGCCTAACGTGCAGGTCTTTGGACGGCGGGAGAAAAAAAAAGTCTCCTGTCCATGGTCCCAAGCTTGGGAATCAGAAGCGTTAACCACTACGTCATTATGTCGTCTAATATAATTCATCATCATCTTACACTTCTTCCGGGGTCGGGTCGCGGGGGCAGCAACCTCAGCAATAAGGTCCTGATGTCCCTCTCCCCAGCCACTTCCTCCAGCTCTTCCGACACACACACACACACACACACACACACACACACCGAGGCTTTCCCAGACAAGTCGAGAGACATAGTCCCTCCAGATTGTTCTAGGTCGACCCCGGGGTCTCGTCCCGGTTTGACATGCCCGAAACACCACAGCAGGGAGGCGTTCAGGGGGCATTCTGACCAGATGCCCGAGCCACCTCAACTGGCCCCTCTCGATGCGGAGCAGCAGCGGTTCTACTCCGACCTCTCCCTAGACGGTAAAGCTTCTCACCTTATCTCTAAGGGAGAACCCCGCCACCCGGCGAAGGAAGCTCATTTCAGCCGCTTATATCCGTGATCTTGTTCTTTCGGTCACTACCCAAAGCTCGTGACCATAGGGTGAGGGTTGGAACATATATAAAATAGAATTCATTACTTAATTCATTTATCTAAGCCGCTCCACACTGACATTTTTGCTGAGCCCGGGACTCAAGCCCAGAACCTTCTTGTTGTGAGGAGGTCATGCTGCCCGCTGAAGTGTCTGTAGGACTGTACTAAAAGCTCAACACGACCCGTAGCTTAGCCGGACTGATGTGATTGGCTATCCCACTTGTTGCTAGTTGTCGGCTCGCACCACGACGGTGGAATTCTCAGCGTAGGCCATGCGGCCCTGTTTTAATGTTCTGACCTTTGAGGCTGTTCAGTCGTAATCTTCTCATTTCAGCTCTTGCCACGGAGCCTTGGTGCGGTTTGACATGACATTTTAAACTTTGAATGCCTTCTTCTTCAGCCATTTTAATGAGGACTTACTCGAGTGCTCTGGATAATTGCCTTTGTGCACATGACCCATCTGCTCTTCAGGCCTTTCATTATCCGCATTTTCTTCTATTTGTTTACAAAATTCAGCACTTCGGAGATGAAATCAGTCGGGACAGTTCCGCTCCAAATTCCGACCACTGCTATGTTGTTTTCATTCACTTTATTTATTTATTTTTATTTTCTGTTCTGGAGTTTCCAGCGGTTTAGTGAGTCACAGATGCTGGAGCTTTTTACAGTTTACCTTCGTAATGGAGAGCGTTGGGATAACACGAGTAAACAACCAGGCCAGAGTTTCAACACAGACCCAACAGTGTGGTGAACATTGGCGAAAAAAAATAAGGTGTTGTTTTGTTGAGAGGAACAAATTAAAGCTTGTACACATTGGAAAGTTGTGGGGCCAGTGGCGTAGGTGGTGTAGTGGTTAGAGTGCTGGGCTCATGATCGGGAGGTTGTGTGTTCAAATCCCAATTAGACCCCCACTGTGCTAAGACCCCTGGGCAACATCTTAACCCCACGTGTGCGTCTGTTCACCCAGCAGTATAAATGGTACCAGTAAAAATATACTGGGAAGGTAACCTGTAATGGACCAGCGTCCCATCCAGGAGGAGTTGAACTCCTGGCTGCTTCACGCTACGGAAACCGGGGATAAGCGCCGGCCTGATGAGCCACTATGGCTCAGGTGTAAAAACCCAACTGACTTTACCTTTACATTAGGAAGTTGCCACGGGATGAAAAAATAAGTTTGAAATTATCCGAAAATAATAAATAACCACCCGTCATCATCAACCTTTTTTTTTATTTTTATTTTTTATTATTATTATTTTTTTTTTTAAATGACAGCATCCCAGACAAGTTTGACTCCATATTGACTTCCCGTGACCAGATTGATCTCATCTTGAATATTCTTTCAGTTTTTAGGCTGCTTATGCCTGATTAGGGTCCTGTGGAGGCCACGCCCATTTCAGCCATCTCTGGGAAAAGGCGAGGTACAACCTGAACTGCTCGCTAATACCCCCATTTCACCGGAGCTCGGCATGCAATGATTGTGGCGGAAAGGCATGGTACACAGTCTACGGAAGAGTTTCGTCATTTTTACACGGAAAAGTGGAAATTCTAACACTCCCGGAACGTTCACAGCATGTGCGGAACAGGTACGGAATTTTTTCCCGTGAACGTGCTTTTGAACATGTTCAAAAGCACGTTCACGGAATATTTTGGCCTGCTGGAAGCATACGGAAGTGGAGGAAGACTTGAGGAATGACTACGGAATGACACGGAAGATGAGGGCATTATTGCGGAACGTTTGTGGATGACACTTTTGCTTCCGTAAGTCTGCTGTGCTCCAGTGAAATGTGGGTATTAGGCCATTACAGGTCCAACACACATACAACTATTCACTTGGGGGCAATTTGGAACTGCCAGTCAGTGTGCATGTACTCTAGATGTGTTTAGGTTTGGGCTGTGGGAGGAAACCCAAACACAGGGTGAACATCCAGACTCTGGCATTTCTGTGTGTGGATTTTTTGCGAGTCAAACCCAGGACCTTCTTGCTGTGAGGTGGAAGTGCCGCCCCCATCTGAAACATCTGAAGAGTAAATATTTACATCGATGTGAAGTGCCAATATTTTTTTTTGTATTGTATTAGATTTATATAGCACTCCATCCACACTGAATAGCATGATCAAAGCGCTCCCCAGCGCCCCCTACACTCTGGGCACCCGTCGCCACCGTGCGGTGCCAGTTATTTCGTTGTTCTATCCTTTTGATGCTGAGCGCCAGGCAGGAAGCAACAACTCCCAAATTTTAACGTCTTATGGTATGACGTGGCCAGATTCGAACTCCGACCTTCTGGAGGATAAAGCGGACGCTCTACCAACTGAGCTAAATCCCCGGTCAGACTGGCTCTCTGTCACGCCGATGTCTGCTGGGACAAAACGAACAACTCTGAACCTTGGAACAAAACTGGGGCCAACTGATCAGTACAAGTTCTTCTCCATGAACATGGACTACACCAAACTTAAGAAGAATCGTCCAGAATTCTAAATCCTTCTAAAAAGTGCCAATATTGGTGCGATTATAAAAATTGTGCGATACATTCATTAACAAATTGTAGTTGTTGTTTTTTTTTTGTCTTGTTACAGATATCATCTCCCCAAAACATCAGCCACTGCAGCCCCAAAAATGTTCTGCTTTGTTCTCTTCAGTATTCTGCTGCATTCCTGCAGCCAGTGTGAGGCTTATAATGGTGTTGATCTAGAAGATACGGCTTCCAACAACACATGGGTCATCTCCCACAGTTCCAGCTGTAGCACCACCTGTGGACTGGGAATCCGTACACAGCGGCTCTGCCCTTTGCGGAGTGATCAGCAAGCGGACTCTTCAGTATGCAGAGATCGTCGGGTCAAGTGTTTGGACAACTGGCAATGTGGGCTGCAAACTCAAACAGTCACCACAGGACAGCATCTGGAGCTGGATTGTCTTGAGGAAGTCATGGAAGCCATGGGCCGCTTCGCCTTCATGGTGTCATGGCGTTTTGCCCGAGGGATCATTACCACCGATAACCGCCTCTTTGTACGGTATAACGTCCCAGGGCTGGACACAGTCATCCTGGATCCGGTGAAAGAGGAGAACGCTGGGACGTATCGTTGCGATGTACTGGATACATCTTACCAAAGAGTGAAGAGGATGTATAAAGGAGTGAAGGTTCTATCTGCACAGGTTCTAATTCTAAACTTCACCGAAGGTTTGACTGAGTGGGAGAACAAGGGAGAGAAGAAAAGAAGTGTGGTCACTGGGGAACCGTATCCGAGCATCAATATGTCACATGTGGTGCTGTGCAGCTTGCTTATATGCGTCAGTGCAGCCCTCATTGTCTTCCTTTGTCTGTCTGCTTTTTATCGCTGTACTAGGTGAACCAGGAAAAACCCAATTTCCCATCAGGATCAATGACACCCTTCATGACTCACTGGCAATATTTGACCATTTTCTCAAAAATGCACACACACACACACACACACGATTTTTGGATTCTCATGTCATCAAAACCTAAAACGTCTGGAATTAGGCTTGATTAAATTACTTCTGGTCCCAATAAAGATCCCTGAGGAATCCCAGACAGCATCTTACTGATAAATAAATCATGTCCACAATGCAGCACACAGTAGCACTCACCAGTATGCAATATTAACTGCTTAAATATGCAAAAAAACACTGAACAAATGAAGGGGGGGATTACCATAAAAAAAAAAAAAAAATTAAAAATGCAACCCACACACCACAGGCTAAATAAACTGGTGCTTTATTGAATTTTAACATAAAAATTGTTGTGTGCTTACCACAAACTCTCTCAATAAACAAACCAGTAAAAGGTGCTCTATGAAGTGAAGCTGCAATCTACAAACTTAATATTAAGGCAGAGAGAGGCCTGACTTCATGGTCTCACAGTAGAACGCAACAATAAACAACCCAGGAGCGGATTTTATACTTTAAAAGAACAGCAAAGCTCATTCTTGTTTCGTCTCCTCAAAGCCAGAGATATTCGCAAACACATTCCTGGTTTGAATAAATAAGCTAAAAATTCTTTAATGATACAAACCCCTTCTCTCTCTCTCTCTCTCTCTCTCTCTCTCTCTCTCGCGCACACACACACACACACACACACACACACACACTATTTCAGGTTCTAGTAAGCATATAAACAGTAATCCGAGTCAGAGAAACTAAGCTACTGTAAGAATTGTGTGTCAAGGTAAAATCATAACCAACCAGTGTGTTTCTTGAACATTCTACAGCTCTTTATGTGCACTATACAGCCCAATGTAAATCTAAATGTACATCTCGTCACCCATGACCAAACATCTGTGCAACAGCACGTTTGCGTAATTCAAGATTTCAATAATCAAGACTGTTTTTTCCCCCTCTTCTCTCTTATGCAGTGCAAGTCGAGTCACAAACCCTGGACCTCATTGATCAGCTTTCTAAGAATGGGGAGGAAAAAAAAAAAAAAAGGAAACATTTTCGTTAATACCAAACCACAGTTCAGGGAATGCTAATTTTCTTTGTAATCAAATGTGCGTCATGATTAATAAACACATTTTTATTGAGCAAATTTCCACAAATAAGTAAAGCTCAGAGAGTCCCAGTGCAGCTAACTGGGTTCTCAATGACCAGCCATGTCTCTCACGGTCTATGGTGAGAGGTTCATGTAAAAGAACCATTGCTGACTTTCGTCAAGAGTAGCTGCATAGCCGTCAGCGTGTTGCTGCCACTTGCTAAAGGGTTGTGTCAGGAAGGATATCCGAAGTAAAAACTTCTGCCAAATCGAATATGTGAATCATTGATATAACTTCCACGAAGATGAAGGCAGATGAGAAATGGCGACCCCTGAGAAAAAGGGAACAGTCGAAAGGAAAAGAAGAAAGAAGTAGAGCTCAGCAAGCTGAAAATACCAATGAATACTGAGCTATGAAGGGACGCCCCCTTTGCACAGTGGGCGCTAAATCTTAGCCACTGTAGCACACCAGCTACCAAAGGCAAAGGGAGCAACTCGGGGACCAGAAAGCCACTAGTTTGATTCCTCAGCCAGCAGGAAAAGTGTGCGCACCTTCCCTTCTTTCACATTCACGGCTGAAGTGCCCTTGAGTAGGGCACCTGACCCCCAACTGGTCTCCAGGTGCCACAATGTGTGTGGCAGCCCACTGCTCATAGTGTGTGTGTGTGCTCATTGTTATAATAATGAAAGCATCTGGGGGCAGCATGGTGGCACAGTGGTCAGCACATCTGCCTTAAAGCAAGAAGCCCTGGTACTTCAATTCCCGAGCTTGGGCGTTTCTGTGCAGAGTTTGAATGTTCTCCCCGTGCTCATGTGGGTTTCCTCTGGGTAATCTGGTTTCTTCCCCAGTCCAAAAAAAACATGCTTGTAGACCGAGTGTGAACAATTGGGTGTACTGGCCTAGCAAACTGTCAAGAATCGGTCGAGATGGGCACCAGCCTCTTGGTGACCCTAATCAGAATTAAGTGGCTTAGAAAATAAATGGACGGATGAATGAATAATAGGTTTGGTATTGACGGTCTTTTTCCTTTCTCAAAATTCAGACATTTTCACAATCCCAGTCCAAACACGCCTGTATCCGGCTTGATAAATGAGGCCCAACCCGCCCAAAATTACACAGCAGATCAGATTCTCCTTCGAAAACCAGCCACTTCAGCACCTTTTTAAAACCGTTCCAGCAGTCAAATGGGTGTTCTGTAAAAATCGGTGTTTTCTTGACTTGTGAGAAGGAACGCTTCGTTCCTCAGTCAGAAACCACGCAGTGCTGGAACAGCGAGCCAAACAAACACGAAATTAAAAAGAATAGCGCTTAATAATAATGCAGCACGCACTCCGTGCCATTTAGATATCAGCCACCATTCGAGCAGCACTCGTGCACAAAGCATGCGAGCAGAACGGCCCGACTTCCGGATCAACAAATTAATGCTTGAATTTAAAATAATAATCATATAAAATAAAAAAAATAAAAAAATAAAAAAAAAACACACAACTCCCTTATATAGCTCATGAAATATAGAAATTACAGCATTTTTAGAAAAAAAATCCACAATCATGCTCCTTTTTGTTTTTCTTCTCCTCTCTCTCTCTTTTCATGAACAGCATTTGTGAATTTGTGAGGCCTTGTGGAAAATTGCTGATTTTTGCTCCCAGCATTTCGTATTGCAAAAAAAAAAAAAAAAAAAAAAAAAAAAAAAAAAAAAATTTTTTAGAAACCTGCTTATTTATTCTATTTTCTTATTGGACCCTGCTCGGGTCAGACCGAACAAATCAATAGTCCCAATGCAGCAGATGCGCAAGGCGTTCAAACTGAAAGCACAACCAGCTCCAATCAGATTTGCTCTTCAAATCCAGCTGAGTCAGAGCAGAATCTAGATTGGATTAAAGCGTACACCAGCACAGGGTCATGACGGTGGAGGGTTTTTTTTTTGGATGTGTGGTGGTGGGGTTCAGCCTCTGTAGAACAGGATTCCAGTTTAACATGATGCTGATGATGGAACCGATTAAAATCTAACCGAGCGAGACCGATTCGAGTCACGCAGGCTCTGCAGACTCCATCAAACGCTCCTTATTTCATGACGCGTGACTTGTCTTTACAATAGTGCAACTACTTACTCCAAGCCATATTGGAATGATGACACTAGACAGCGAATGTCTCAGGATAAATAAACTCCCTACTCTATTTGTTCACAGCTAATCTACTCGACATGCTGGTATACAGGGTGGAAAACTCAAATCTGGAGTCCAAATCAAGCTTCTCCAAACGCACATCACGGTGCATCAGCTGCAAAAGTAACAAGTCTTTGGTAAAATAATATTTTGCTATTAAACGTGCTTTCTTTCAGCTGAGCATCAACACGGATGAGTAGATCACGAAATACGCACAACCGGCACGCCAAACTGCAGCTGCTCATCCGACTCATGCTTTGTTCAAAGACTGAACGAGGCCAACATGAACAGCGAGCCCTTTGAATGAGATTCTGATTTCAAGCGAGAACAGACATGCAGCAAATGTCAGAATCACAAATTGGACGCTACATCTATAGTTTACACGAGGAATTACAATTCATAAGCTGGTCTATGACACGTCACTTGATCGATATCATCGGCTGGTTTTCTGTAAAGGAAATAGAGAGAAAACATTTGCTTCGGCGTGCAGGTCGAGAAGAGCGATGGCTTTGCTGGTGTGAAAATTCATCTAGTATTCAAATTTAAGGCAATGTTTGTCCCGGGAAGCAGATCCCCAAACATTATATCAGGCTTTCAAGCATTGAAAATAGTTTGCATAAACAATAAGAGACGCCCCTTGCATTTCGTTATCGATGGTAAGATGTAGATGATGGCAAGCACTGAAAAACATGAGAGAAACCCCAGTAAAAATCTTACGCATTCAAATTTTTGCACTTTTAAATATTTTACAGATCGAGGGTCCATTTCTTAGTTGTTATTTTTATAGTCAAGATTCGTGCAGCAGCAGATGAGATTTATGTTGAAACTGAGCAGAAATCTTTGACGGTATTTCACAACTTGACTAAACTAAGTGCACTTCCTGATTGGCCGCGGATGAGCCGTATGCTAGTTTCCAAAAGAAATTAATAATCAAGTCTAAAAGGAATAAAACTGAATTTGACTGGTGTGAACACAATTTTCCTATTCATAAAAAAACAAAACAAAACAAACAAAAAAAAACAACTGGAAACAGCTTTAAGAGCTTCGAGTAATGAAGCTCGGTTAAAAGCAATCAGAGTACAAGTGCTGGAGGCGGAGGAGTCGACGACCATGATGACATCACAGTGTGGCCCACCACAAGAAATCGATGTATGGAGATGTTGAGTGATCGGCAGCAGTGAGAAGCAATGGGAGAGGACTCCTTAAAAGAGAACCCATCATGGAGCTTGTGTTTATATCTTTGTCTTTATCTCTTCCCTGATTTCATATAGGAGGGAATGGCCCCCCGGGCGGTCAGACCCTCGAAGCGCTTATACGTGTAGTTAATGAAGACCCAGTCTTTGTTCTTTAAATCTGCTTCACTGTGGTTGGTCACTACGGTGGCTGTGAGAGAGGAAAGAACACAAGTTATAATGCTGCCGGTGGTGAATAAAAACTGAGGGACAGAAACAGAGACATCGCTTTAACGTACATGTCGGTTGGAGGATGTCCGACTCGGGAAATTCGTCGAAGTTTGAGGTGTCATCGATGCTTTTAATCTCGATTGGAATGGCAGCCGGTCTCTCCCTGCAAACAGTGACAGGAGTGTTTATCTCTGTTTAAACTGCGTGGCACGATGGTACACATCAGAATAATTCTCTCAATGAGCTGCAACCTGAAATTCAATCGCCATGTGTGATCATCATTTTATCATCACTAGATGATATTACATTGAATAGATATCCAGGGATGTTTATCCCACTTTTATACAAAAGTGTGTTCCGGTTCACTGATTGGTCAAGAAACAGGAGCGCTCGTGTTTTTAATATAACAGCACCGGGATGTTTCACTGTGTGATCACTCCACTCATCTGGGTTCACCGAGTGAAATTCGTTCTCTAAAATTATTTTCCACTGCAAAAAAGTTACTAAAGTACAGTCACCAAGTTACGACTTAAATATCCGACTTACGACTAGTTGGTCGGAACCGATCTAACACAACGAAACCGAAACCACCCAGCACTCGCTATGAATTCATGCGAAGCATATTCTTCACCTGCACGTTCTTTCAACATGCGAAATAAACGTGTAGCCTTACTCTGCACTGCTCGCAACATCACTTTTACATTTCTTTGCCTATTATCTTCCAACCACGTGTATATCAATGTTTCCATCTCGGCAATCGGTCCTTCATGCTGTTTTGTGATGATAGTTGACTTAATCGGGGCTGCTGCTTTCACTGCTTCCTTAATGCTGTCCTTGTCCTTCAAAATTGTAGACAGCATGGAGTGGGAGAGACTGAGATCTCACTTTCATCTTCGTCTCCAACGACAGTACCTTCCTGCTTTCTTGGTAGGATCGCCATCTGATGAATCGGAATTCCTCTTGGGGGCCATGGTAACGGTATACAGTAAATGAATGTAAAATTGTACTGTAAAAGAGATGTCACTGCGACGGTATCTCGTCACTGAACGGGTGGTCGTAACTCGCATACGTCGTAACTCTGACAGTGATTGGACTTAACACTCTACCTGATATGGTCATAGTCCACCCCTTCAAAGAAAGGATTGGATTTGATCTCTTCAACTCCAGCAGCTCCAATCCTATTTTCACTCTCACAGCAGAACCTAGAACATGAAAACACCCCATTAATTCCTCTGGAAATGTTTACAGTGTGCCAGGTGAGTAAAATCTTATACCACAGCAGGTTGCCAGTAATTACAACCTGGTATTAACCATCATACTTTATTAATTTATAGGAACCAGTGCTGGTCAAGCAGTCGTAAGAGAGGTTTCTAAATGCTGCTGTTTTATGCTACAGCAGATGGAAAGCATTAACCAAGTCAGGGATACAGGGGTTTGGGGGGGGGGGGGGGGGGGGGGGGAAAACACTGTTGGACTTTACAAAGCACTGACACTTGAGACTTTTCGATTAAATAATAATTTGATTATCTTTAACGATTTTTTAACGAATTCTGGAATGTGGGAGGTTTTACTGGGTCACACTGTACATTGCTAGAATTAATAAATACAGAATAAATAATGCTAAAAAAAAAGTCAGCTGCACCTGAGAATGAGATCTTTTGCCTTTTCTGAAATGGGGACTTCTGGGGGGAAAGTCAGTGTTTCCCTCCAATTCATGACCTTTCTGTACGTCTCCTGAGGAGTCTCAGAGCAGAACGGGGGGTAACCTGCACACAAACATCCAGTCGGTGGAAGACTTCTTGTTAGCACAAGAGACAAACTTAGAGATCCAGAGTCAAAAAAAGGGGGAAAAACCCCATAACAACAACAACAATAGTTCATCTCTTACCAATAAGCATCTCGTACATGATGACCCCCAGGCTCCACCAATCACAGAGTTTATTATATCCGTTCTGCAGAAATACTTCTGGAGCAATGTAGTCAGGGGTTCCGACAGTGGAGAAGGCCTGAAACACCACAAACCCCAGTTATTTACTATAGCTCAGCATTAATCCTAAGCCAGACTCAACCTGAAATATTAGGATGTCTAGTGCATTCCAAGCTATTTTTTTCATGAACGGGACACTTTTGTGAACAAAATTGTATCATGGTAGTTTTCCCTCTACCAGGAAAACTTACAAATACAGTGGTACCTTGACTTACGAGTGTCACCCCCAGCACCCCACACACAACCATAAATAGTGTTTATTGCACTTCATATCGTTTGCTTGTTGCTTTTTCCGACACCATAACGCAATAATGAGACGGGCCACTGCCAACTACTGTAGTGGATGCGCAATTACACTTAATTCTAGTACAACATGGCAAAAAAGCATGTTCCCCAGGGCCGTACACCTCCCCGGCATCACACTGCACCCCCAAGGGGCCCGGGGAACGCCCTACTATTTGAGAAGCACTGGCCTTGTGAGAGCTCACCACAAGCCTTTCCTCACTGGCATTCGTAGCATGCACATGCACAAAATTCCCCTCCTCCGTTACGCACCACCTTGTGCCTGCCCACGTAACATCTTCGCTGCAGTTGATGATTGGAAAGGTTAGTTGACTTATTGTTTATTCTTGTTTTATTATTTGTTATTAATGTACATGTATTATTATTATTATTAGAAATACTTATTGTTTTTACATATTTATCTTTAATAATATTAGGTCAACTATACGTGTTTGTGGCAGGTTATATGACTTTGGGAGGGGGATGGAACGGATTCATTGGTTTTCTGTTATTTCTTATGGGAATAACTTTCATCGAACAAACTTTTCGGCTCACGAGCGCACCCTCAGAACGGATTAAATTCGCAAGTCAAGCTCCCATTGTATACAGATCTGAGCTTTCAGAATTTCATATGGAAAGTTTTACAGTACTCAGGCCTATTAATTTTTATCTATATCTCACCTTTTACCAGAGGTTAAATTACAAGTATGACGTCTGTTTTGTTTGATAAGAATGGAAGAAACATTCTTCACAGGAGTCAAAAAGAATAAATATTTCAAATTTCTCAGTTTTCTGAATTCTTAGATATTTTTAGAAATAGAGTTCAGAACATTACAAAAAAAAAAGAAAACTTAGAAATTGTGTTTCAGATAAAAGTGTCTCATCCTGGAAAGTTTGCATTTTGACGGACAGTAGGACTTGTTTCACATCATGTGTATTTCTAAAAGATTGCACAGGTGATGTATAAATTGATTCTATAAACCTTCTGGTAATTTAGTGCATGCCTATATTGGATTTTCTCTCAAAAGTGATGAAAAAACATTAAACTCGACAGAAATATAATGAATTCTTCAAAGCATCACCGTCTGTCGTAAGGCCTTAAAAATAACTTACACTAAATAAACATTGTAGTATTAGGTACAATATACAGAAGACAAACAATGTTTTGTCATTTACAAGCCCCATAAAAGTCCACAATGTCTGAAGTACAATTTTATTAAAACGAGACAAACTGCTCTAATTTAAGTTTTTAAATTTGTGCTACGTCCACAGGACAAAGCAACTTATTCCACATTTCAATTTCCTGTTCATGTCTTTGTGCATCAATCTGTTAGACACACTGTAAAAGAACATTAAGTTTGAGTGACTGTAAAACCGCCCTTATAATAATAATACTTGAATCTACTACCAAAACTGAATTTGTGTTTTGCTGAGAATGGAATTTTTTTCCATGATCCCCAGACCAAGCGCACTGCCACATCCAAAAACACACAAAGCTCATTAATTGACATCATTAGGTGGGACTCCATATCGCACCCTCATGCTGCTTGGGCCAACCTTAAAAATATCTTTGTTGGCGGTAATACGGCTGGTTGGGCTCGAAATTGTCCATAAAAACCCCACCCAAGCATTCACAGACGCAAAAAATAAAAATATACTGGCCAGTTGTGTTCACAAAAACGAGTGTGTCCCCTATCATACATTGTACTAAAAAGTGGCAAAAAAGCGAAATCAGTATCAACCGCGCCTCGTGATTGATCAATTTCACCAGTTTGGTGAAACAGCGATTCTCATTGGTCGGTACTGTCTTAACAACAAAGGTGGAAAGCATGATGGAAGGAGACCATGATAAGGCAAAAAAAACAAAAAACAAAACTGTTCTGTGTCACTATTAAAAGTCTCAACGTGAAAATACATAAATTAATGCATTCAAATTGAGAAACACATTTGCTGACATTTTCAAACAAATACAAGTTAATTATAAACCGCCAGCAACAGCACAGAGCGTGACGACGGTATTTGGCTTTGACACCTGTTGACTGCAATATTAAAAGTTATGTTGAAGAATCCTTGAGACTCTGTTGATTACAATATTAAAGGAATAAACTTTGATATTCACTGTGTTGATTTCAAACACAAGATATTTATTTCATTCTACTATGTTTACATCATCACATACATAATATAAAATGATGTATGGAAAAAATTACCCCGCGAATCCCGGGTGGCTTGCATAGGCCAAAAAAATAAAAAATAAAATAAAAAAAAATCTCCCTCCTGGGTGAATCTTGTTTTATCATGTTATTGCCAACGAAGAATTTTTTAAGCCTGGCCTTAGCACGTTCATCTCTTCTATCCTTACATGCATTTACTCACCAATTGCCTCCTGTTTCTCTTCCATGTCTCTGCTTTTCTTTTTGAGTTCATGTTTTGAAATGCTACAAAGAAAAAATATTCCGGTTAATTTTAGCAGAAGTAATGTAATAATACACACCGGCTTTAATTTTACAGCAGCAAACATTTCAGTGTTTAAAGCAGTCACAGTAAAAACTGAAGCAAGCACAACCACAGCCTTATGCAACGTGGAGTTGAATATTATCTTTCTCCATTCATCATTGAATTACTCTCCAGTTTCTCCCTGCCTTCTGCTTCTCATAAACACATTACTAGATCTCAGGACACGATGACGCAACACTATGATGGTCCTTGACTTAATTAGACTTTAATATATTTTTGCAAGATGATCATTATCTTAATCACCATCATCACCACCACCACTGCCCGCCATCATCATCTGATACCTGTGCGGTGCAGAATTCACAACGGCACTGATTAACTCTCGACAGCCTCACCCTCTCCCTGGAACTGTACGAAAACAGCAGCTCTGATACTCCATTGGAGGAAGCAATGCATAATCTAAGGCTAATAAACAGACTTTTTCTATTAAAAAAAAAAAAACTCACAAGGTTGCTATCTTAAAAATAAAGATACATAATCCTTAGCCAGGTTTCTATTAGTTTTACACATAATAGAAGTTTTTTTTTTTTTGGAAACCAGAACTTGCAAAAGATCTGCTATTGATTTGACTGAAGCAATGCAATATGGGTAATCTCCCACATTACCTCTTACAAAGCAACCCCTTTCACAACAGTGGTGTTTCCATTTTCTCTTCACATCACATGACCCCCCCCCCCCAAAAAAAAAAAAAAAAAACGGTTTTCATTTTAATTTTGTGAAATATTTTTTTACAATATTTGAGACATGATTTCTCTGTTACTCGTAATTTCAAACTGCACATTACAGGTGTCTCAAGTGTCATTTCCTTATAGCGAGTGCCAAGATTCCTGACATGAAGTGGATTCACAGAACAGCAAACTTTCCATTTTCCGGGTAACATGAGCAACAGCATATGGGAGAACAAAAACTGACTCAGAGTTGAAAAGCATGTTGTGATGTTCAGGAATAAATAAAAAATAACGGCAGTAAAAGGGAAATAACCTTGACCGGGCGTCCTCTTTAGGAACGTAATCAAATTCAGAGGGGAAAATGAACCTTATCATTCCATCATAAATCACTCAGGATTATTTCTTTTTTTTTGCTTCCCACATTGTGTTTTACTCTTATTGACCAGTTTATCCTAAAGCGAGCGTCGAAGCATAATTGCTTGGCGGTTCCCAGACTAATAAATTTTAAAATATTCAAATGAGTTCTTGTTTTGACCAAAAAACCAAACCACAATTTACAGCCCAACAAAACAACGAGCGTTTTACTGGTGTGTGTGTGTGTGTGTGTGTGTGTGTGGCTCATTTTTAAACTGTATGGGTGATATAATTTGCTATTAATTGACTTTTTTTAGTTCCTATACAAAGGTTCTTTCTCATTTTAACACTTCGACCTGTTTTTCTAATTAAGTGGAAGAAAACTTTATCCGTTGAGCTGATCAGTGTCATTTAGGTCATGTTAAGTTTTATGTTGAAACATTTGTGCACCCACAGAACAACCATGAAAGCGAAGAACCTGGTAACAGCAGGACATTTTATAGTGTTGGGTTTAATGCTGGTCCTTTATTAGTACAAACTCCATGAACAGTAAAAAAAAAAAAAACATGTCAGTCGTTTATTGTTCTAAAAGATAACACATACTTATCTTTCCTCTTTTTGAAAACGACACGAGGAAGTAGTAGATAAATCATCCAGGATATTACAGAATATTCAGAGACTGATAAGCACAACAGGGCGGGACGGTGGCATCGTGGTTCGCACAGCCACCTCACAGAAAGACGACCTGGGTCCGATTCCCAGATAAGGCTTTGTGTGTGTGGTTTGCACGTCCACCTTGTGCTTGAGAGAGTTTTCCCCAGATACATTGGTGGTCGCCCACAATCCAAAAGCATGCAAAGTCGGCTAATTGGCTGTTCCAAATAACCCCCAGATTCGAGTGTGAATGGTTGTAAATGTTGACCTTACGATGGCCTGGTGAGCCATTCAGGGTGTATCCCATCCTCTCCCAGACTCAACTGAGATGGATGCCACCCTCTCCGCAACCCTAGTTAGGATTAACCCACTTAGAAAAGGACTGAATGAATGACCCAAAGAACAACAGCAGTAAAAAACTCCCACTGTCCATCTGCATGTGTTTTAATGATGTAATAAAAACGGTTTGACTGTATCCCTACAAGCCATTTTCCACATTTGTTTTTTCCTTGTTACGGAAATTATACAATCAAAAGTACATTTTCCTTTTTACCCAGAATTCAGGAGGCACTCAAAATTTTGCGTTCAGCTAAATAAGAACCAATAGCATGTGGAATAAATCTACGACCCTGGCCTAACAGCACACTCATGTGAACCTCATAAACCCAACATGGGTTGGGAGGCGGCACTATTCGTTCTGGCGTGGAAAACACCCCGTACTTTACACAACTCTGAAGCAGCAGAGCTTGAGTGGAAATTAAACACCATGAAGAACAGAACATATTTAGGAACTACAGTGATTACTTCGTGCTTCAGTTTATTGTGGGGTTTTCAAAAATATTCACTGAAAAAAGAAAAAAATAAGGAAATTAAGGAAAATAGGGGAAAGTTAAGGAAAATGCCACAAAACAAGGTCAATTATGCAAAAACAAAAAAACAAAAATAAAAACAACAACCCAAAACCCCCCAACAAAATTACTTACATTTTTATCTGAGGTGCACGTCTGTGTTTGTATTTATATTTTATTTACATCTTATGCATTATTTTTGAATGTTTACTTATTATTATAAGCATTTATAGTGTTGAATATGTATTTATAGGGGCCGTGGTGGTCTAGTGGTATAGGGCGCTGGATCGCTGATCCAAAAGGTTGGGGGTTCGAGTCCCACTCTCCACAAGGTTGTCACTGTCCCCCCCAGTGCAGCTAACAGTTATCAAAGGCGGGCCATGTCTCTCACTGTCTATGGTGAGAGGCATGTAAAAGAACCATTGCTGACTTTCGTAAAGAGTAGCTGCAAAGTCGTCAGCGTGTTTCTGTCCCTTGCTAAAAAGGGTTGTGACAGGAAGGGCACCCGACGTAAAAACCTCTGCCAAATCAAACGTGCGAATCAGATGATTTGCTGTGGCAACTCCCGAGTAAAAGGGGAAAAAGCCGAAAGGAAGACAGACAGACAGTGTTGAATATGTATTTATTGATATTATGTACACATACGTCATGGGGGGGGTCTATCCTACTTTGCGGAACTTGGTGGTCGCCGGGGGTGGGGTCTTGGTCCCCATTAACTACGGAAAGTGAGGGATCCTTCCATCAACAAGGACATCCTAGCACCTTGTTTGACATTGCCTACCACAGCATAGTGATTTTATTACATTCTGGCAAAGGGTGAAAACAGGAGACATCACTGTTGCCAAAACTGTTAATAAGAAAATCCTAGCAGGAAGAGATGGAAGGGAAGAGGAAGAATGAAGGAGAGAGGGGGGAAAGCAAGGGCAGGAAGGTTCCATGATAAAAACCATAACTGATACTTAACTGCACAAATGAATCTGGAAATATAAGTGCCTAAAAACTACACACAGACATGATGATTAGATGGAAACACACACTGGGATGTACACAACCAAGCGTAACAGGGTTCAGCAACAAGCAACAGCTTCCCTCAGGAGTATACAGTTTCCAAGTTTGGCCTCAAATGTCAGTTTTCAGACTCTGTGATTAATACTGACTGGTACTGGCGTAGAAAAAATAAATTTGATCCGCACATGCAACAGACACACCCTAATGTACATCATGCATTTATCTGGATACTAAACAGAGCTGGGCTTGTTTAGTTATGTTCTATTTGAATGAATCACAGAAAACCCGGACTCTGAGCATCACTTATTGTACGTTTATAATAACGAAAGCTACAATCAGCTAAAACAGAAACCCATTGCACGTGTTTAAAAGAACGATTGTGTATGCTGCATTGATCAGGACACAAATGTGAATTGTTACACCTTAACTCTTACCGTCCTTTAAATATCTATCATGCAACAGTAAGAAAACCGCAAAGTTAATAACAACAAGTTTCTACTTTTTTATTTATTTAGGAAAGCGGGGGGGGGGGGGGGGGTTTAACCGAGTTCAAACAAAACAGCCAGAAGATAGGAAAACAGTTTCTATTACCACGAAATTAAAAATGCATCAAACTAAATGAATATTAAATGAAGACTTCATTAAAAACATGCAGAAATTAATACCAAGTACAGTGATACCTCTGCTCACGAACATAATTGGTTCCCAGAAAGTGTGTGTAAGGCGAAAAGTTCGTCTTCCGAACATTTATTTCCCATAAGAAACCATTAAAATGAGAATAATCCGTTCCCAGGTCCCCATAAAACATAATTTTCTACTAAATAAGCCTTAAAACTACACAAAAATATACCTTATTTTATGTATAATAAATGTGCTATTGTATTGTAATTAAAGAAATAAACTGTACTGTATAATAAAGTGGTTTTATTTACCTTTGTGATGGTAGTTGATGGCTTGATGGAATGGAGTGGGAGGAGGAGGGAGGGAGGGAGGGACTTACTGTTTGGAAGGAGTGTTTGGAAACGCCTACTGTTTGGAAACACCCTTAGCCACACACGCACCCTTAATAGCTTCCTTGTTCTTAAGGATGGTAGCAATGGTAGACTTAGCGCACTGGTACTGGGACCCTGAGTCACACAAACGCACACCTCGTTCGTGTTTTTCAATGATCTCCGCCTGTGGTGGGGTCTTTTTCGGTCCCATAATAGCAAAAGTACACTCAATATGGTCCAAAATGTCTATCAAACACAAACCACGTCCGCACTCAAAGAAAGGGGGTGACGAACTGGGACGCCGTGAGCGTGCGTCAGCTTCTCGTGGCCGCCACCGTGGCGCTGTTTGACCGCGTGGTTTGGTTCGTCCGCCGAAAACTAGTTCGTCAGCAGAGACTATATGCTCGCAAATTTAATGTTCTTGAGGCGAAAAGTTCGTGAGCTTAAGCATTCGTCAGCGGAGGTTTTACTGTATGTGTATGTATATGTGCACACACACACACACCTATAAGTACACGCCTATGTATGTATATGTGATTTTTGTGTGTGTGTTTGTATATATGCACATGCTGTATATAGCTTTGCGTATACAGTAGGCCCATGACCATTCGCGGTTCAGCGCTCGCGTCCCCATATACTCACGGATTGGCAAGAAACCCACAAGTTACTGGAACATAATTCAAATTTAGCCAATGTACTATCATACATAGGGTTTTAAAACCGTGTCAATAACTCACAGATTTTCTCGATATGCGAGAAGGGCCGAAACCGAATCATCGCGAAAAACGGGGGCCTACTGTATAGACCTATTAAGTATAGATTTAGTATAGATTCTATAACTGCTGTTAAACCGATTGTGTCATCCTGATTATAGCTCGAATGTCAAATGTTTAGACAAAGTTACAAGAAGAAAACAATTTAACTTGCACGGTACAAGATGGAATCACTGATCAACATCGATCTGATCTCATAAAAAATAAATTAATTTAAAAAAATGGTCACCTGTGTGATCAGACATCTCAGCTCAAAGTCAGTTTATAAAATAACATCAAATAATCTTCACCTTCACCACCACCCTCATCTCTTTTTAGTAAATATTTTGAAAATCAATGGACTCACCCCCCCAAAAAAAAAAAGAAGAAGGAGGTTCCATGTAAACAGTGTTGAATAATCAACATATCTCCACCTTCCCTTTTATATCTGCCACATTCTTAGAGAATGCTATCCAACTCCCTCACCAAGGCAGACATTGTGTAAACAGCATCATATTTAGACCAAACAGACCCTGCGGATGGAATCTGATCCCAGAAGAGGAGTTGAAACAGTACTCATAGTGAAAGCAAAACCCTGTTCCTGGGACAAATAGCTCAAAGATCCGACTGAGGATTTCAAAACATCGGCAGCAACAGTAGAATCGAATACATGATATAAATATAAATGGCAGGTTAGCTTACTAAAATCGCTAGGCAGGCTGTGGTTGAGGTTTCGGTAGAATTCGGTCCTGTGAGCCTTCTTAAGCCCCGTACATAAGCCAAAATCAGACAGCTTCACATGGCCCTAGAAGAACAAACGTTACCTCAAGCTGATAGATGCACATATACATATAAAATATATACATAGAGTTAACAATACCAGCATAATGATTAATGTACCAAATCACTCATCAATTTATCTAAACTCTTCAATGTATTTAAAGGTGTGACACGTGAGGAGGCGCCAGAGTACTTCAGGCAAGGCAGAAGATGGTGAAAAGGGAAAACTAATCTGTTAACAGGGATAATACAGTCGGCCCTCTACTTACGAAAACTTTTGAATACAAAAAAATCCAGGTTACGAAAAAAAATTTTCCTAAATTTTCGTCCTCTGTATACGAAATAACCTCTTCTTACAAAAAGCACCAAATGCGCCATTCAAAAATTCAAACATGCCATTCAAACATTAAAACGCACCATTCAAACAATGCCCGAGTTGCACTCTCATTGGCTGTCTCCCAACATCCCTCCCCGCTGGCCAGGAGGGAGCTGAACTGTACCCATACTTCCTGTTTGTCACACGCGTGAAGGAGAGTTGAACAGGACTGTTGGCTTGTGAGTTTTTTGCGAGTAATCATTGCAGCGTTATATTTTGTTATCAATCATGGACCCCAAGAAATTGATTCCTGGTGACACCGAAAAGAAGAAGCGAGCTCTGGTCAATCGAAAGTGAAGCAGGAGATAAAAAAATACGAAAGTGGGATGCAGTTGAGCGAAATCGCAAAGGAGTATGGCCGAAACCCCTCTACAATCGGGACGATATTGAAGCAGAAGGAGGCCTTAAAAGCAGAGATACAGTGACGGAGGTGATTATTTCGGAAAAAGCAACCCGCCATATTTAAGGACCTCGTGAAGGAGGGTGGGGTGGGGGGATTCTTCAGACCAGCAACCCCCGGACTTTAAAGCGTCGCATGGGTGGCTCGTGAGATTTATATTTAAATAAAAAGGGGGGGGTTTAAATAAAAGTTATTTTACTTTTAAAACATATTTCATAGAAAATTGGTGTACTTTTAGAATTTTTAAAGGGTTTATGGGGTAGTTTTGGGAGCCTTGGAGCAAATCATGCATTTTACATGTAAACTGCACCTCTACTTACAAAAACTCCAGGTTATGAAAAAGGCACTGGAACGGATTAATTTTGTAAGTAGAGGGCCGACTGTATTAAGTTATTACAGTTGCGTGAGAGGGAATGGCCTGATGTGTTCAAGATAGAGCAACAGGGAGCAAGAATCTGGGGAAAGATGACCGAGGACGTACGAGAATTATTTAAAGTTTGGATTTATATAAATAGGTTCGCATGTTGGTTTTTGCTAGGAGACATGGACTGGATGGGTGCAGGGGCAGTGGTGGTCTAGTGGTATAGGGCACTGGATCGCTGATCCAAAGGTTGGGGGTTCGAGTCCCACTCTCCACAGGGTTGTCACTGTCCCCCCCCCAGTGCAGCTAACTGGGTTATCAAAGGCGGGCCATGTCTGTCACTGTCTATGGTGAGAGACATGTAAAAGAACCATTGCTGACTTTCGTAAAGAGTACGCTGCAAAGCCGTCAGCGCGTTTCTGTCCCTTGCTAAAAAGGGTTGTGACAGGAAGGGCATCCGACGTAAAAACCTCTGCCAAATCAAACGTGCGAATCAGATGATTCACTGTGGGGACTCCCGAGTGCAGGGGAAAAAGCCGAAAGGAAGACAGACAGACATGGACGGGTGCATGGGGGGGTTGAGACAGCTCCTTTTAGGAGGCCCACAGTCCAATCCTCTGAAAACAACTTATCTAAAGTTTACCTTTGAATCCAGTAGCAGGTTGTCAGGTTTAATATCTCTGTGGATGAAACCGAGCTGGTGGATGGAGTCGATGGCTAGTACTGTCTCAGCAATGTAAAACTGAGTAGCTTCCTCAGTTAGAGTGTCCTTCTTCATCAGCAGAGTCATCATGTCTCCTACAAAGATATACAGCACAATACGTTTGAGAGAAATTGCTGTGATCTCAAACAGCCATCAGCTATTAGTAGCAGTGTCAACTGAGATAGGCTCCAGCTTCAGTTTGATTTGAATGGTTGAATAAACGAGTGAGTGAGTGTGTTCACAGACGGATGGTGATTATGACGAACAATTTCAGTTTTAAACATAACTTAACTGGGCTTATAAACAACTTGGAAAATTCCAGAATTCCAGGTTATTTGTCGATTAGCTTCTGACAGGCAAACTCATCAACTTGACACACACACACACACACACACACATATATACGGCATTTGGCAGACATTTTCTTCATACAACTGAGCAATTGAGGGTTATTGGCCTTGCTGAAGGTCAGCATGGTGATACTAAGACTTGAACTCCTGACCTTTGGATCAGTAAGCCAGAAACGTAACTCCCTGAAACACCGATGGCCTTTTATTCTTTTGAAGGCCTATATTCAAACTCTGTGCTTGATATCATCAGGACATCAGTCAAGACATCAGAAATTAAAACGTGGATCCTCACAAGTCTGGCTTATCTCTGTGAGAAATTTGAAAAACTCGGAGGGTACCACATTAATCTCAGATTCAAAATGTTTGAAATATGGTCTCCAGAAAACCTTCGAATATCTATTTATATATATGTATTACATCCAGGACTGCCAACCCAGGAAAGTACCATTTTGTAGTTCAGAAACCAAAAATTAGTATTCGTAATAGGCAAAATTCGTACTGAAATTCGGATTGCACAAAATTACGTACATGGACAGACAGGTTATCCTTGTCAAATTTGACTGCATTTTGGATTAATAATGAAAAAGCATTTCTGAGAAAACCAGGTTTATTTGACATAATGCTACTGGTGTTATAATAATTATTAGACATATATTGCATGTTATTATATTATGTATGACCCTGAATGATATTTGATATCAGCATTTACAAATAAGAGTGTTCAGGACAAGATAAAACTCAAAGTAAACAAACCGGTCGCTAGCTGGCTACGTCTGCCTCCCTTTATATGCGTTTTAATATCTAAATTATGCTAATAATGCTAAATTTCGCATCATACACTGTGTAAAAGGCCGTGTATCTGTTCTTAATAAATGGATAAGTTGTTGCATATTTTCGATAAAAATTCTTGCTTTCTTTTCGTCGCCATTTCGGGTTTCCTGCAGCCGTTCAATGATTGGCTCTGGTTGACGCGGAGTGTCTGTAAGACAGCCGCTGATTCGTGGAAATCGACCTACCTTGCTGCTGATTAACGAATCACATTGTAAAATACAACTGTAACATCCCGTGAGATTATCGCGAGACTTGGCTTTCCCGGGAACGTAAACATATAAACACGAATCGAATTTGATGCGATTCATCAGAATTATTGATAAAATATCAAATTAAATTGAAAGGAGCATATTTTCCTGAAAGTTTGAAATTTATATTAATGTCAGAATGAATTGCATTGCCGTATGTTATTTTTTTGTACGAATATGGATAAATTCATACAAGTGGGCAGCCCTGTACATCATATCTAACATGTATTCAGTCCAAAGTCGCACAGGTCCAAAATTTTTCAACAAGACCGCCAATACAGATTAACCTCGAATTCGACCGACAATGATTGCTTACCAGTGAGTCAGGTCTAAATGTCTCAAACAGTATTTATATATATTAAAAAAAAGCTCAGTTTTAATATATTTGAGTACATATACAAACTTCCAATCTTATGTTACATCTCTTACATAAAGCAAACAGATTGGCTGTTCATTACGTTAGGTTGACTATATTCAGCAGTTTAAATTACAAACATTTTCTTTCTACTCATAACTAAGCAGCCTATAAGGTCCCGCATCGCTCTAAAAATAACAATATAAAAACACATCACCTGGGTTCATCTCCACTTGCCCTGATGCTAGAATAATATTTACAGTGTTTTCTTGGTGTGTTTGCTCTTTAAAATTCCTAAGCTAGAATTTACCTTGAAGTAAATAAATTTCGTCACTAAAACATAACTATTTTTTTTTTTTAATCTTTCGCAACTCAAAGGTGACCTAAATGAGAAAATTGAATCTACTGTATAAAACGTCTATCTATATAACGAGTAATAACCAGGTTGTTAATAAACAGGTCTCACCTCCGGGTAAGAACTCCATGATGAGGTAGAGGTTCATCTTGTCCTGAAAGCTGTAGAACATCTTCACAACCCACAGACTGTCCGCCTCCACCAGAATGTCCCGTTCAGCCCGTATATGACCAACCTAACACACACGGTAGACCATTATTATACATCTTTGAATTTATGCTTCCTGTGCATAGCATTAACATACTAGTCATTACACAACAGACGGGATCACAGAAATTATTCGTATTCTATTTCAGGGTTGTACCTGCTCCTTCTCGAGCATATCAGCTTTGCGCAAAATCTTCATGGCATACACATGGCCCGTGTCTTTTTTCTGAACCAGACGTACCTGGACATCAGACAAATGTGTGAGCCAATTTGATTTAAGAATTAAAAATTGGTAAACCTACACATGACACAGAAAAAAAAAAATAAATAAAATAAAAAATTCTTATACTTCTCCGAAAGCACCACGTCCAATCACTTTAAGTGACTCAAAGTCATCGAGTCCAAGACGAGTTCGTTTGAGCCGCAAAAACTCTGTTTCCTTCCGTGCATGCTGAGAACGCCGAATACATTTCTGTTAAAAAAAAAAAAAAAAAAATTACAAATAGAGGACAAAGCTGTCACTGAGCATACACACATTGTGTATGTGTGTGTGTATACAGGGATCCCTCACTTTCCGCAGTTAATTGGGACCGTGATCCCCACGCGACCATCGAAATCCGCGAAATAGGATCATAACCCACCCCCCTGACTGACGTATACATACACGTATGTGTGTACAGATGCCCCCCGACTTACGTTTATCCATTTTACATTTTTTTCCAAAAAAAAGTCAAATTTTGAGTTTAGACGTACCTACGTAGTACGCTGACGTAATGACGCTGCGTCCATTGTTTACAAACGACAGCCTGAACGTGCTCCTCCTTCTTCCCAGTTCAGTTTTATATATATATATATATATATATATATATATCCTTTTATATTCATGTATATCAGTTATATAGCATGTTACTCTTGCGTTAACTCGTCGTCTCTGTGATGTTTGTGTTTATACTGTTTTGCAGACTTTTGAAACCCGAAGCAAATATGGTTGGTTAGAAGCGTAAGCCTACTGGCATGGGTGCAAGTCTCATACACAGAGATGAATTAACTATCTGCTCGGATCGGCACAATCTACCATGCATACTCAGTTAAACAAAGAGTTGTAAAATATGAAACCCTGAATCCAGGAAAGAGAACTCTCTGCTCTGCTGGTGATTCACAGTGCAGGCTGAGTAGTAAACGAGTTCAACGAAGCCCTTGCTCACTTGAAAGCAGGAAGTCCACATAACCCACGCTTTGTTTCAAGCAAGTAAACTACTTTCGGCAAGTGCTCTACTTTCGGTATTGAGCGCCTCACATATTGTAAGTGTTGATTGGCTGGTTTAAACTTCATGTAAAGTAAGTCGGCTCAGCTTCATGTAATGTGATTCAGCTGAGCTTCATGTCATGTGACCATCCGGCGACCATCGGAACCATTTACAAGCAGAAAGATCGCATCATAGAGAATGCGAAAGGTTATATTTGATACTATATTTGATGAGTGACTGATTAAAATTCATCAATTTGAAATTATTTTGCTTAATTTAATTTATTTTAAATTAATATTATATTATTTTACAATGATATGTTTACAATAATTAAGGGGCAGTGGTGGTCTAGTGGTATAGGGCGCTGGATCGCTGATACAAAGGTTGGGGGTTCGAGTCCCACTCTCCACAAGGTTGTCACTGTCCCCCCCACTGCAGCTAACTGGGTTATCAAAGGCGGGCCATGCCTCTCACTGTCTATGGTGAGAGGCATGTAAAAGAACCATTGCTGACTTTCATAAAGAGTAGGCCGCAAAGTCGTCAACGTGTTTCCGTCCCTTGCTAGATGGGTTGTGACAGGAAGGGCATCCGACGTAAAAACCTCTGCCAGATCAAATATGCGAATCAGATGATTCGCTGTGGCGACTCCCGAGTAAAAGGGGAAAAGCCGAAAGGAAGACAGACAGACAGACATGTTTATAATAATTGATTTAGGGGTGTTTTATGAGATACGGTAATGGTATAGTACAGTATGAGCGTCATACGTCACTGTAACAACTTACGTTCGGCTGTCTGGAACCAATTAAAAACGTAAGTCGGGGAGCGTCTGTATATAACATCAATAAATACATATTCAACCCTATATATGCTTGTAATAACAATTAAACATTAAAAAACAAACATAAGATGTAAATAAAATATAAATACACACATGTACAGATGGTATTGCATGAAAAGACAACATACATACATAGCGTGCATGCATGCACACACAGATGCAACAATGTAAGTACTTTTGATGGGAGATGTTTTGGTTGTGTTTTGCATTGTTTTGGGTTTTTTTTTGCATAATTGGTCTTGTTTTTGTAGCATTTTCCTTAACTTTTGCCCCTATTCTGCCTTAATTTCCTTATTTTTTAATTTGATGAATATTTATGTCTTTTAAAAAAAAAAAAAACGTGATGCACTGAAGCCGCATTAATTGAAGCGCGAAGTAACCAGGGATCCCTGTATATATATCTTCTCCCCCTTTCGGCTTTTTCCCTTTTTCAGGGGTCGCAACACAGCGAATGATTCACACATTTTATTTGGTATAGGTTTTTACGTCGGATACCCTTCCTGACACAACCCTTTTAGCAAGGGACAGAAACACACTGATGGCTTTGCAGCCTACTCTTTACGAAAGACAGCAATGGTTCTTTTACATGAACCTCTCACTATAGACAGTGAGAGACATGGCCCACCTTTGATAACCCAGTTAGCTGCACTGGAGGGGAAATCACTGTGTGTGTATATTATATATATATATATATATATATACATATACATACATACACACACACACACACAAATAATAACTAATTGATTGTATTGATGGACGGGATGAATAAGATGTGGATACTGTGGTCATATATATTAAATATGACACATGAATGTTAACGTTTGAAGTAATACTGCCTTCACACCTCTTCATCAGCAAGTCCCTCCTGATCCATCACCTTCTCCAACTTCTGTTGTCTAAAAGACACACAAATCAGACATGGTTATAGTAAAAATGACGGTGTAATGCCTTTCCTAATGTATTGAGGATGATGTCAGCATTGTTCCAAACCTATTCCCAGCATTAATATAGAGTGGGTAGAGAAATGAAAACTCAGGTAACCAGATGAAAAAGAAAATCTTTGTGCTTTTTCCGTTATGCTAACATTGCAAGAAGAAGAAGAAAAAAAAAGATCCAGTGGACAGGGAGATACTTTATTTTACAATAACAAAAAACCAGCATATCTTCAATTAAATTCAGCTTTATCTGCATAGCACTTTTTACTATTAGCATTTGCGCAAAGCAACTTTACAGCGCAAGATTAGGTTATGATTTTAATAATTTTCTATTATAAATCTTTAATGAACAAACATGCAGCAACTGTTGAATGGCAAAAACTCTCTGAGGCAACATAAGGATGAACCCTCACTTTCCGCGGTTAATGGGGACCGAGACCCTCCGTGAACGCCGAATTTCCACAAAGTAGGATCAACCCCCCCGACTAACGTATACGTACGTACATGTATATACTATCAAAAAAATACATATTCAATGTAATAGATGCTTATAATAACATAAAACAAATAATGCATAAGCTGTAAATAAAATATAAATACACACAGAGATGCACGCACACACTCAGATGTGCACAGCACATAAAAATTTTTTTTGGTTGTTGTTTTTGTTTGTTTGGGTTTTTTTTTTTTTTTGCATAATTGGCCTTGTTTTGTGGCATTTTCCTTAACCTCCCCCATTTTCCCTTAATTTCCTTATTTTTTTATTAATATTTTTGAAAACCCCACGATGCACTGAAGCTGCAGGAACTGAAGCGCGAAGTAGCGAGAGATCACCGTACATAAGATGAACGAGGATCAAAAGGAAATCGATCTTCGTTTGGTTGACACCAAATAACGCACAGGGTAGCTGTCCACATCTAACGGTCATTTCACGACAGAATACTAAATGTAAAGCACACGGGCGTCAAACCTGAAGCCCGCAGAAATAAATCCAGACCACTTTTAAAGAATATGATTCGCAGACAATCAATCAATCAACCGTTCACATGAAATGTAATTCATCATCCTTCCACTCCGTGCTGACAACCTATTTAAAGTATACGACTTTCATTCATTACTGAAGGATTGCCATCTCGCCTGGCACTGCCAAGGAAAGCAAACAAATAAAAGAAAATAAACCATTTACGCTCATTTTGCTGCGCTGATTTCAGGATTGTCTTAATGAACAGATCAGATAGTTCAGTGATTACTCTTTCCTCTGTGAGCTACAAATTTTGCACTGTGATCCTCAGTGAAAGAGTTTCACACCCCTGGCATAGCAGGAAATCTTGATGAGATTTGTTTTTCTTTTTGTGAGTGTCCCAACCAACAGGAATAAAAAGCCAAAGCAACCCCCTCTGGCGAGAGCATTACTTTTTAAGAAACAGATCAGCCGTTTAACTTCAGCAGGGCACCACAGGAACATACACTTGTTTTCTACTGGCTAGTCAAAGTTCACCTAGATAAAGTCAACCTGAAAGCAAAAGTAATCAGCAACAAGAGCAAACATATCCTTCACATCCCGTATCCGCTTCAGTGCAGTGACTTTTCCCACAGGGAGGATTTTATTCTTGTTTGGTCTGAATGGTGAGACAGCACAAACGTCTAGATTCCATTCGTCTCCCTTATCGCCAGAGCAAAGAGTCATAAATATCCAGGTGCTATGACTACCACAGACGGTATGGCTGAGCTTCGACATTAGGATTGCAAGAGGGGAGAAAAACATCTAAATGACTTTGAATCAGGGTTTAACTCAACACTGAATGGCAGAAACTTACAAATCATTCTGGACTTTTACTTTCAGTGGAAACAAATCAAATCCACATTAAATCGGAAGGGAAGAAATCAGTACACAGGACTGGAACTGACATTAAAGCACAGTCAGTGATGACAAATTTATCCGCAATAGTGTGAAGAGGAAAAACATCACTGATCATCTGAAAGTAAATTTCCCACACCAAATCAACCTCCCTCCCCGTGTTTCTCTGTCTCCCTCTCACCTCCTCTCTCTCTCTTTCTCTCTCTCTCTCTCTCCCCTTCCTGTCTCCCCCCCCCCTTAAGTCTTAAACAGTAATGTGATCTCACCAAGATGGCGCCACTTCAGAATTGAAACAGTAATGTCCAATCTAGGTTTTTTTTTTCTTTTCTTTTGATGATCAGTGATTGGTGGAAACTGGTGGAAGGTGTGGCTATTGTTTGGTTGGAGTGAAAACCTGCACCCACACCGGCCCTTTGCGGATAAGATTGCCCACCCCTGGTATATGCTGTAGAATGTTTATATTTTATCATCATTAAAAATAAGAGTAAAAATTGAAAAGTTTTTCTGAATCATTATTACATTAATACTGTATTAAGGAGTAAGACTGTCCATAGAATGTGTTTAAGAAGCATATTTTAACGCATGTAATAGATACATAATATTTTACTTCCGGCTGCTCATTCGCACACGTGACGTGTTACATGGGGTTTTACTTCCAGGTCCAGAACTCGCGGATTATCTCGATTCGCGGGAGGGCTCAGAACCAAACCCCCGTGAATGTCGAGGGCCTACTGTAAAACATTCATTGTGCGGATAACATAACGGCACCTCGGTGGAACAGGAACCAGTCTGCCCCAAAATGTCTCATACGTGAATTGGTGTATTTCTGATAGATGCCGAACATTTTGACAGCTGTTTATCTTCATCTATCCATGATAATGTGACCCTAGTAAAAAGTCATTCAGATCTTTACGCTTGACCATTTTCCCTGCTTTTCACACATCAACTTTCGAGCACTGAAAATTCACCCCTGAGGAAAATACCCCACTGAGAATCAGTGTTTTTCCCTTCACCTCTCCACGCTTTTAAATGACAGTTCATCAGTAACGTTATTGCTGATTGAGTCATTAAATTATCTTTCCTCCACCCTTACAATGAGCGAGACTCTCTTACATATGGATCAGGAACAGAGAATGAAATCAGCTTTTCCTCTTACACATAGATTAGACCGCAACAGAGTTGGAAAAGCTCTAAAAGAAACTCCACCGCATAGTTGAGATGTGCAAGACATGAGTGTGTCACTTAAACCCGCTGGACTGGTTTAATGGTAAGTGAGCTATGCTAATCGCGTGTACCTGCACATAACTATACAGTACAGTCTCACCTCATCTCTCTCTCTTCATGCTGGGAGATCAGGTTACTGTAGAAGTTTTCCAGGGTCACTTTGGTCATCGTGACCCGCTCTTTGGTGTGGTTGCTCATGGAGGAACAGGACGTCTGACCCGTCATTGCCATGGTTAACTGAAAAATTTTATAAAGAGCATGCGCCTTACAGAGAGAAACATCACAGATCACCATGCACCATTCCATCAAGCCTAAAAAGAAAAAACAAGGTTTTAAAAAAATCAAAAATTATTTGACTGTAGTTCAGTGGTTGGCACAGTCACCCCACAGCGAGTGCACAGGTACAGGGAATCTCAGCCAAGGGCCTTTATGTATGATGTTTGCATGTTCACCGCTTGCTTAGACTCTGTACACATTGTCACACTGGCTACTCGAACATATCCACAGGTATGTAAATGGTTCTTTGTGTCTATCAGGCCTGCAATAAACGGGATATCTATTCAGGGTGCACCCGCCTCTCAACTAAAGCCCACAGACTCGCTCCAGTTTCTCCATGACACAGATAAACAACATAGATAAAGGATGGATAGACAGGGCATTTTAAGGGGGGGGGGGGGTAAACGACACCCACCAAAACCTCCAGAGTTGCACAACTGACGGTACTCTCTATTTGTGATTACATCCCAGTGCTGATACAATTAAACAACTCCATAACTGATGAGAGTGGGGCCGGTGGAGTAGTGGTTAGGGTGCTGTGCTCATGATCAGGAGGTTGTGTGTTCAAATCCCAGTTAACCCCCCACCACCACTGTGCTAAGACCCCCTGGGCAAGTTCTCAACCACAAGCGTGCCTCTGTTCACCCAGCAGTATAAATGGGTACCAGTAAAAATATACTGGGAAGGTAACCTGTGATGGACTCGTGTCCCATCCAGGAGGAGTTGTACTCCTGGTGGCTTCCCGCTACGCAAAGCGGGGATAAGCACCGGCCTGATGAGCCACTGGGCTTGGGTGTAAAATACCCAACTGACTTCACCTTTTATATATATATATATATATATATATATATATATATATATATATATATATATATATATATATATATATATATATATATATATATAAAAACTGATGAGAACAGGTGAAGGTAAATCAACAACAATAATACTAAACATTCATTTCGCCGCTACATTTAAAGCATAAAAGATTCCCATGCAATCTTATTTAACTGTCTATTTGATCAATTGGATCATGAGTTAGAGACGTGCACTACATGTTCAGGTTTTGTTACGCGTTTCTGTCGTGCTTTATCTGCGATGAACTTCTCCAGTGAGCCCAAATGGCAGGAAAATACACACCGTGTTCACCTCAACTACAGCGTTGTCAAGCCGTATATTCAACGTCAGTGATGGTTGCTAGGATTGTGGTGTGACAAATACCAGGGAACTGGAAACTATGAATTGAACTATGACAAACTAGCATTTAGTCAGTGTTTCACTAGTGAAGTGTCCTCAAACTAAAACAGTGCATTCTTATGTGCAAAATTCCTGATTAGGAACAGATGTGCCACAATTTCTACAAAACATGCTGAATGGTCACCGCCTCCCCCCCCAGTAACATCTATTCATTTCACAGATCCCAATATATAATCGTCATGAATAGAGTTGTAAAATGGTACTTTATTCAGTATTGGAAATACAGGGATCCCTCACTTTCCGTGGTTAATGGGAACGGAGACACCCTCCCTGCGATTGCCGATTTCCGTGAAGTAGGATCGACCCCCCCCCCGACTGACCCATATGTACAAGTCCTTCTCAAAAAATTAGCATATTGTGATAAAGTTCATTATTTTCTGTAATGTACTGATAAAAATTAAACTTTATATTTTAGATTCATTGCACACCAACTGAAATATTTCAGGTCTTTTACTGTTTTAATACTGATGATTTTGGCAGACAGCTCATGAAAACCCAAAATTTCTATCTCAAAAATTAGCATATCATGTTCAGGTAGTCTAAACGAGCTATTAATCTAATCATCTGAATCAACCAATTAACTCTAAACACCTGCAAAAGATTCCTGAGGCTTTTAAAAACTCCCAGCCTGGTTCATTACTCAAAACCACAATCATGGGTAAGACTGCCGACCTGACTGCTGTCCAGAAGGCCATCATTGACACCCAAGAGGCAAGAGGGTAAGACACAGAAAGAAATCTCTGAGCGAATAGGCTGTTCCCAGAGTGCTGTATTCAAGGCACCTCAGTGGGACGTCTGCGAGAAGGAAAAAGTGAAAGAAGGGCCGATTCCAGACCTTGGGGGACCTGTGGAAGCAGTGGACTGAGTCTGAAGTAGAAACATCCAGAGCCACCGTGCACAGGCGTGTGCAGAAAATGGGCTACAGGTGCCACATTCCCCAGGTCAAGCCACTTTTGAACCAGAAACAGCGGTAGAAGCGGCTGACCTGGGCTACAGAGAAGCAACATTGGACCGTTGCTCACTGGTCCAAAGTACTTTTTTGGGATGAAAGCAAATTTTGAATGTCATTCGGAAATCAAGGTGCCAGAGTCTGGAGGAAGACTAGAGAGAAGGAAATGCCAAAATGCCTGAAGTCCAGTGTCAAGTCCCCACAGTCAGTGATGGTCTGGGGTGCCATGTCAGCTGCTGGTGTTGGTCCACTGTGTTTTATCAAGGGCAGGGTCAATGCAGATAGCTATCAGGATATTTTGGAGCACTTCATGTTTCCATCTGCTGAAAAGCTTTATGGAGATGAAGATTTCATTTTTCAGCACGACCTGGCCCCTGCTCACAGTGCCAAAACCACTGCTAAATGGTTTACTGACCATGGTATTACTGTACTCAATTGGCCTGCCAACTCTCCTGACCTGAAGCCCATAGAGAATCTGTGGGATATTGTGAAGAGAAAGTTGAGAGACACCAGACCCAACACTGTGGATGAGCTTAAGGCCGCTATCGAAGCATCCTGGGCCCCGTAACACCTCAGCAGTGCCACAGGCTGATTGTCTCCATGCCACGCTGCATTGAAGCAGTCATTTCTGCAAAAGGATTCCAGACCAAGTATTGAGTGCAGAACTGAACATGGATGTTCACAGACCAGCCGAGAGGCATAATCCCTCCTACATGTTCTAGGTCGACTCCCAGTCTCTTCCCGGTTGAACATGCCTGAAACACCATACTAGGGAGGCGTTCGCAAGGCATTCTAACCAGAACCCAAGCCAACTCAACTGGCTCCTCTCAACGTGGAGGACCCCACCACGTGGCAAAGGAAGCTCATTTCAACCGCTTGTATCTACGATCTTGTTCTTTCGGTCACTACCCAAAGCTCATGACTATTGGTGAGGGTTGGAATATAGATTGACAGGTAAATTGAAAGCTTCGCCTTGAGACTCAGCTCCCTCTTCACCACGACAGACCTTTACAGGCTCAGCTCCACAAAGCAGTGGCTGCAGTGATCCGCCTGTCAATCTCCCGCTCCATCCTTCTCTCACTCGTGAACAAGACACCGAGATACTTGAACTCCTCCACTTGGGGCAGGACCTCATTCCAGACCGGAGGATGCATTGCACTCTTTTCCAACTGAAAACAATGGCCTCGGATTTGGAGGTGCTGATTCTCATCCCGGCTGTGAATCGTTCCAATGAGAGCCGGAGGTCCTGGATTGATGAAGCCAAAAGGACATCATCCGCAAAAAGCTGAGACTAGATCTGATCCCATCACACCAGAACCCCTCAAAACCTCCGCTGTGCCTACAAATTTCGTCGACAAAAATTATGAACAGAATCGGTGACAAAGGACAGCCTTGGTGAACTCCAGCCCTCACCAGAAACAAATTCAACCTGTTGTTACAAATGCAGACCAAGCTCTGGCTCCAGTGATAGAGACCGAATGGCTTGTAGCAACAGGTCCGGTACACCATGGTCCTCCACAAGATAACCTGAGGGACACGGTCCAAAGCCTTCTGAACATCCACAAAGCACAGGTGGACAGAGTGGGCAAACTCCCCTGTCCCCTCCAGGATCCTGTAGAGCGTAAAATAGCTATAAAGTGTACTTTATCGCCCCACTACTTAATTATTTTTCTGATTTTTCCACTTTACACACACTTTCTAAACCATTTGAACCTATCAAAGTTGCAGAAAAGCCTTTGGGGAAAAGCAGGGTTCAACATGAACAGCTTGTCAGATCACCACAAGGCAACAAACACCCCTGGGGCAATCTGGAACAGCCAATAAGTGTAATGTGCATGTCCTTTAATTGGGGACTAAACCCACTGAATGAATGTGTGTCGGTGTTTTGTCTCTGAAAACTCAGGCCTTGCTATCTCAAACAAAATATAACAGATGTCACTCACTTTATCAGTGCTAGTAATCTAACCATCCCAAACAGCCCTTCACTGCTTCCACAAGTCTTCTAACTAGTATGAGGACACCTGTGTTTAGTACACTACCGAGTGGACTACATAAATAAGATAGACGCAGCCGTGCAGATTTTTCCTGAGGAAGAGAGAACTCTCAAAACCCTCAAACACGATGTTTGGCAACTCGACAAAACACCCAGCTAGCAACAATGCTAACTTTACCTTCGCGAGCTAACTGCGCTTTCACAAAAACACCAGTTATTATGACGAAGTTAAACGCGACTTTCTGAAGAAACAAATGAATAATTGTTGATATAACAGGATGTTAGCCATGTCTTAAAGCTCAAGCAACTAAAAATAGAGAGAGAGAGAAACTCGGAGAACGCCATCATCTCGCCCGACAGCTAATAAAAATGCTACGCTAAATTCAGTAGCTAACTGTTTCACTGACTGGTGGAAAAACCTCAACTTCACCTCTGAGTGAACACAACAGTTTACTCGAAACTCGAATCATTTACCTTAGCGTCGTCTTCTAATCTGTTAGCAGAGTAGAAAACAACTGTTTTTAGAATCTTACCTTCTACTCGACCTCAAGACTGACTAGAGTCTACTTGTTACCGCTGATCATTATTTCCTTCTTCCGAGTCTCGGCTTCAAGAGCGAGTCTTCAAAATAAGAGTCTCATTCATACGCTGTTTTTATATGTAATTAACACAAATAAAAGTCGCAACAGGATGATTTAAAAATTAATAGCTTATTCAACTGATTATATTTAAAGAAGTATAAAACTCTAGAATATAAGTCTTCTTCTTTTCCTTTCGGCTGTTCCCTTCAGGGGTCGCCACAGTGAATCATCTGCCTCCATCTCACCCTATCCTCTGCATCTTCTTCTTTTACACCAACTACCTTCATGTCCTCCTTCACCACATCCATGAATCATCTCTTCGGTCTTCCTCTAGGCCTTCTGCCTGGTAGTTCCAACCTCAGCATCCTCCTACCAATATACTCACTATCCCTCCTCTGTACATGTCCAAACCATCTCAATCTAGCCTCTCTGACTTTGTCTCCAAAACATCTTACATGTGCTGTCCCTCTGATGTGCTCATTCCTGATCCTATCCATCCTCGTTACTCCCAAAGAGAACCTTAACATTTTCATCTCTGCTACCTCCAGCTCTGCTTCCTTTAAAATCCTCCACCTTCCTTATCTCTGCTCCCTGTAACCTCACGGTTCCTCTTGGGTCCTTGTCATTCAAATAAGTCCTGGTAATTATAAAGTAGAAAATCTTAAATGGATATCACAGGTTATTTATCATTTATAATATATATATCATATATCATATCACAAGTTAAAGTGTCAACTTTGTTTGAAATTGCCCTCTTGCTGTGAGGAGTACATGCTAACCACAGTGTCACAATGTCACCCACGAAAAGGGAAATGCCAGTTATAAAATTAACCCATGCATTTAAAAATTGGAACTTTGTCTTTGGGGAGGAAAAGGGTGGCTATTTGAAGGAAATGTAATTTATATTCTATAACTTTTCAGAGACAGACAGTGCAAATTCACACCCACCTCTTCATTATTATTCATCCATTAATATATTATACGAGGGAGGCTGGAGTCTATCTCATCCAACACCGGTCGAAGGTGGGCAACACCCTGAACAGCTTTTCATTCCATTACAGTACCAACACACAATCATTCACACTCATACCTAGAGGTAATCTGAAACAGCCAGTAACTGTAATGTGCATGCTTTCAGACTGTGGGAGGAAATTGAAGCATATGGGAGAATATGTAAGCACCACACAGAAACACATGAGCAGAGACTGAGACTCAAACCCAGAACCTTCTTGCTGTGAGATTCGTCATCATCATCATCATCATCATCATCATCATCATTATTATTTTGGATACTCAAACATTTTAGCCGATATAGTTAATCAGAAAATTAATTGCAATTGTTCAGTGTCAGCAAATAACCCATTAGACCGAATGTGGATTTTGATGTACTTTATGTTGTTCTTTTTAAATTCTCTTGCTTCTTCCACCAGATAGCAGCAGAGCTTTGCTTTCACTTTCACGTATGCCATTATCCTTCGGATTTATCCATCAGGGTCAGGGTGGAGATTTAGTCAATCCCTTGAACAGGTTACCAGTCTATTAGATGACTAATAAAGACAGAAACAACCATTCACACCTGGAGCAGTTTAAAGTGGCAAGTTGACCTAATGTGCATGTCTTTGGACTCTGGGACAAAACCCACAAAAGCATGGGAGAGAGTAACCTCCACATATAAAGACTTGAGATTCAAACCCAGAACCTTCTCACTCTTTAGCAACAATACTTCTCATCGATCTATTTATCTCACCATGCACGTTCACGGACAAATGATTATTTTATTCATCTTCAGGAGTGCAGACACATAAATTCCCAATGTACAACCAAGTTGCTAGGTCAAATTCTGTTCCATTAAAGATTGATGGTAAAATTAATCATCTCAAACAATAATTATACTGGTAAACTCCTTCAACCAACATATGTCATCTGCATAATTAGCTAAAGTGGGTTGTATGACATGTTCCTTTTTACCTATCAGCACGTAAGACCAATAATAAAATAATTAAAAAAAACAACAATCACAATATGATTAATAATCATCATCATCTGGTCTGGTGTGGTGTTTCGGGCATGTCCAACCGGGAAGAGACCCCGGGGTCGACCTAGAACACGCTGGAGGGACTATGTCTCTCGGCTTGCCTGGGACCGCCTCGGTGTCCCCCCGGGAGAGTTGGAGGAAGTGGCTCGGGAGAGGGACGTCTGGACCTCTTTGCTAAGGTTGCTGCCCCCGCGACCCGACCCTGGACAAAGCTGCTGCTGATGATGATGATGATCATCATCATCATCATCTTCATCTTCATCATCATCATCTTCTTCATCATCATCATCATCATCATCATAATAATAACAGCAGGTCGACACAGTGTGTGTATCGGTCCTGTGATGGCCTGGCGAGCTGTCCAGGCTGTACCCCGCCCTCACCTGGAGTCAGCTGAGATGGGCGCCAGCCTCCCCGTGACCCTAATTAGGATTAAGTGGTTCAAAAAATGAATGAATAAATAATAATAATAGTGGAGGCCGGCTGGTAAGGGGAACAGCGGTGGCCTGGTGGCTGAATCGCTGATCCTAAGGTTGGCGGTTCGAGTCCCACGCTCCACAAGGTTGCCACTGCCCCCCCCCCCCCCACCCCCCAAGGCCGGCCAAGTCTCTCACTGCCTATGGTGAGAGGTTCATGTAAAAGAACCATTGTTGACTTTCGACAAAAGTAGCCGCACAGCCGTCAGCGTGTTTCTGCTCCTTGCTAAAGGGTCGTGTTAGGAAGGGCATCCGACGTAAAACCGATGCCAAATCAAACATGCGAATCAGATGATTCGCTGTGGCGACTCTCGAGAAAAAGGGAAAAAGCTGAAAGGAAAAGAAGAGCGGCCTGCTGGTAAAGTGCTGGATTACTGATCCCAAGGCCAGGGGTTCAAGCCCCACTATCAACAAGTTGTCACTGCTATCTGTCTCCCTGGTTCACCTGACTGGGTTATCAAAGGCCACAAAGGATTATGTGGTTCAGAAAATGAATGAATACGGTAATAATAATAATCACTTTATTAACGTAAAAGTCTGCCATGAGTAATTTTCAGTATACTCAGGTTTTGGAGGAGGGTGCTGTACTGGTACACTGTTCCCAAACAGAGCTTTATGTGTTTTATTGTGTTCATTTTGCCTGAACATTTAACTCGCTTACCATGTGAGAACAATTTCCATAGTCCAGATGGTTTACTGCAGTCACGCCATCTGCATTTCAGAAAAGCTTTGTCAGACTATTATCTGTCTCTCCATCTGCTGAAAAACGCTGTAACATATCTAATTTCCTCTATCGAGTGTACAGAAATATATCGGCACGCACTGTTCATTGCACAAGACAAATAATTTAAGCTCTTACCACCTCTATTGTTTTAAACTCCTACTGTATACAGTACTACAAAAGCATGGATATCTGGAGGTGTTTTAAAAATCTAGTATCATTTCCAGAAAACATCCATTCATTTAAATGGCGGGGTACGCTGGGTACAGCTCGCCAGTCCATCACAACACATTCACAATTATTTCCACTTACATTTAACAGCGAATTGAAACAGGCAACTACATTAATGTACATGTCTTTGGACTGCTAGAGGAAACCAAAGAACTGAGAGGAAACCCATGGAAGCGGGTGGAGAACAGATGACCTACCCAAAGCACATGTTCCCTGAACCATTCTGTCACTATTCGCACCCCAGTTTTCTATTCATGCCACCAGGTAAGAAAGGGCAGGGCCCAACAATGGTGACAGTAGTGGCTTAGTGGATAAGGCTTTGGGTTGCTAAGCCAAATATCAGTGGTTCAATCCCCACTGTCACTATTGGTGGACCCTTGAGCAAGGCCCTTAGCCCTCAATTGCTCAGTTGTATTAAAAAAATTGAACCTGTTCGTTCAATACACGCAGGTAGTCAGCTGACTTCATTTTAATGTCACGTACTGTACAGTAAAGTTCTTGCCAGGTACCATCCCCTGAACGTCTAATCCTGTCTGATCTTGGGTCAGGCCTATTTAGTACTTGGATGGGAAATGGCCTTGGGAAAGGCAGACCCAAGGTGTTCCAGCTTTGTGTAATACAGTACCCCCTGTCACAAGCACCTCGTGGTCGGTGTCAGCTGAAGGATGGAACAGCCATGGTACACAAAAAAGTATAATGCCGAGCGTTGACCTGACTGAGTGAAGCAAAGACACCATGGCAATCACACGAAATTAAATAACCAACAAAATATTCCAATGTGAAGCTTTAATTTTTGGCTGGGTAGTGTAAAGACTTCGCACAGTGGGGAGGGTTTAACTGGGATTTGACCACACAACCTCCCAATCATGAGCCCAGCACAGTAACCACTACACCACTGTCTGTCTGTCCGTCTTCCTTTCGGCTTTTTCCCTTTTACTCGGGAGTCGCCACAGCAAATCATCTGATTCGCACATTTGATTTGGCAGAGGTTTTTACGTTGGATGCCCTTCCTGTCACAACCCTTTTTAGCAAGGGACAGAAACACGCTGACGACTTTGCAGCTCCTCTTTACGAAAGTCAGCAATGGTTCTTTTACATGCCTCACACCATAGACAGTGAGAGACATGGCCCGCCTTTGATAACCCAGTTAGCTGCACTGGTGAGGACAGTGACAACCTTGTGGAGAGTGGGACTCGAACCCCCAACCTTTGGATCAGCGATCCAGCGCCCTATACCACTAGACCACCACTGCCCCTAGTAACCACTACACCACAGGCCCCACCAAAGGGTCATGTGTCTGCGGGTTTTTGTTTCAACCAAGCAGTAGCACACCTGATTTGGCTCGTTTCATTAACTGATCTGAGTCTTCAGACAGTTCAGTTCATCAGTTCATTTTCTGTACCCGCTTAATCCTAATTTGGGTCACGGGGAGGCTGGTGCCCATCCCAGCCAACTTCGGGCGAGGGCAGAGTACACCCTGGACAGCTCGCCAGGCCATCGCAGGGCAGAAACACGCTGACGGCTTTGCAGCCTACTCTTGTTGAAAGTCAGCAATGGTTCTTTTACATGCCTCTCACCATAGACAGTGAGAGACATGGCCGGCCTTTGAAAACCCAGTTAGCTCCACTGGGGGGGGGACGACACAGCAGAGTGGGACTCGAACCCCCAACCTTTGGATCAGCGATCCAGCGCCCTATAGCACTAGACCACCACTGCCCCGAGTCTTCAGACAGTTGATTGGTTAATCTGTGTGCACGGTACAGAGACTGACCAATCAACAGCGAAGACTCAGCTCAATTAATGAAATTAGCCGTCCAGAGAAAGTCCTTTATGACATTGGTCTGACGTCACTTCCTTACAGTAAAAAAAGGACTGTTTTATTCCATTTCCTGGGTGTGACGGTGAGGAGTTTGCATGTTTTCTCTGTGCTTGCGTGAGCTTTCTCTGGATACTTTGGTTTCCTCTAACAGTCCAAAGAATATGCATAATAGGCTAATTGGCTAATTGGCGAATTGACGACACTTCCCCCCCCCAAAAAAAAAAAAAAAAACCCATGAAATTGTCCGCCGAAAGTAAACACAACGCGCGAGAGAAAACCCCAGACAGGGAGGGGACAGGGTACTTCCAAAATAAACCATTACCGTCACTTTAGCAGTCATTGTTTCCGACCCCGAAAAGCCCTGAGATAACCGCCTCCTACCAGACCAGAGAACTACAACTTCAAGCAGGAAGTGTGTGTGTGTGTGTGTGTGAGTATAAGAATGGGCGTGGTTATGCTTCACTCACTTCCCACCTCGTGCTCTTTCATGTTCAAATTCATTGTCATCTCTCTTTCTTCCTTTCTCTCCTTCTATTCCCCACTTTCTCTCCATCCATCCACTCATCCGTCCACTCATCTTATCCATCAGTAAAATTAAACACACCGGAAGCCATTAGACATTAGTTTCCTGCTTGTTCTCAGAAAGGTAAGAACTACGTATATGTTCATGAATTAGCCGGTTAAACAAATAAATAAATAAACAAACAAACAAATAAACAATCGCAGTGTAGAGGATTCGGTTTTTCTTATTGGTTTATAATAATTTCAATATTTGTGTTAATTTTTCTTATTATTATTAATATATAATGCTGTGAAAGGTTAAATGCCTCTCAAATACTGTATATTTATTTATATGTATTGTGTTGTAAATTATAATACTCTTTCTATTAACTAATTCTAACTCGATTTTAAGATTAAAATCGTTGTATATGTGTAATTACTGTATTGTTATTTTATAATAATTATAATAGAATAATAATCATTCATTCAGTTTCTGAACCGCTTAATCCTAGTTAGGGTCTCAGGGAGGTCGGTGCTCATCTCAGCCGATATTATTATTATTATTATTATTATTATTATTATTATTATTATTATTATTACTACTACTCTTTTTTATTTTGCTAAAGGAAAGCGTCTCGTTTGATGATTGTCTACACGTGCTTCACTTCCTGAAAATGAATTAACTCGTGTAGTATTATTTCAAACGTGGCCAGATGCGCGCGCGCGGGCACGTCATCTGCAGGAAGTGTCAGTACGGACTGCACTGTACATTTATTACTGGGGTCCAGTCCTCACCTTACTCTCAGAAAGCAGAAAGGAACAGCTGCAGCCAAATTCCTCCACGAGGTCAAATCTGGATCTTCCTGTTCTTGGGATGACATTTAATTCCCATAACACACACACACACACACACACACACACACACACACACACACACTTCTGAGATTCTCGATAGAAGGAAGAATTGTAATATATATTACGTGTGTTTGTGTGTATGTATGTGTGTATGTGTATATAGATATTTTTTGTGGTTTTGTGAATTGGCCTTAATTGCAGTTTTTTTTATTGACAAATATCCTTAACTTTTTTGTGCAGTGTGTGTGTGTGTGTGTGTGTATATATATATATATATATATATATATATATATATATATATATATATATATATATATATATATATATATATATAGTAGGCCTCCGTCAGTCCTGAAGGACTATGGCTGCACTCTGGCTGGTATCCCGGCTGGTGGTACTCGCCAGTGCGCAGAGCCAGGGTAGGGAGTAGTGGAGGACAGGCTGTCACCCAAGCAGCAAGTCCCCCCCTCTCGGCGCCACCGGAGGGATCCAATGGCAAGGAAGGGCAAGTGCCGATACGACTGAGTTCCAGTGCGTGTGCTCCAGTTTACGAACTGCCTCAGGGGACTCCAACTCCCGATTAGAAACACGCTGACGGCTTTGCAGCTACTCTTGTCAAAAGTTAGCAATGGTTCTTTTACATGCCTCACACCATAGACAGTGAGAGACATGGCCGGCTTTTGATAATAACCCAGTTAGCTGCACTGGGGGGGGACAGTGGCAACCATGTGGAGAGTGGGACTCGAGCCCTCAACCTTAGGATCAGCGATCCTGTGCCCTATACCACTAGGCCACCACTATATACACCATATATATATATATACATATACAGATGCTCCCCCACTTACGAACATTTGTTTTACGAACATTCGGAGATACGAACATCAGGTCCGAGGTCGAAAGTGAAAGTGAAATGAAATTGAAGAAAAAGTAGTAATAGAAATTAAATAAAATCTATAGAAAGATATATCATATATTATAAATATAAGTATGAAATATGATTCAACATTATAATGAGGTACACTTAATACTAGGCTCAGGCAGAGACGGGCGTGGCTGACACTGAAGAGAAGCAGAAGGATACTATACATTTCTGAACTCCTGCCAAAAGTTTCAAAGAAGAAACAAATTGACTCCAGTATTATAATGAACTGGTTAATAGTGAAACTCTCTGCAAATCTGATCAGATCCACTGTAGTGTGCTTGAGAGGAACCAGGAGTTTAAACACGGGACATAATGATATCGATAATGTGTTGATTAGAGAGAGAGAGAGAGAGAGATTAAAACTTTTCTAATTGTTTAATTTCATGCCCCCCAACTAGTCTGAACTTTCCACCGTTCCAGCGACCCACAGCCTGAAGTGCATATGCGGCCGCCATGCACCTCCAGATCCTACACAGATAACTACATTATCTGGGACTGGGGACCGGGACCGGTGGGTTAAATGGTGTGCCTTGGCGATGTTGAGTGGTTTTGATGTGCAGGAGAGAGAGAGAGAGAGAGAGAGAGCGAGAGAGAAAGAGAAAGAGATTGTATACAGTACAAACTTGTATAGGTTACTTATACAGAGAACGCCCTGTACAACTTACGAACAAATTCATCTAACGAACAGCCGTCTGGATCCTAACTAATTTAATCGTATCCAAGTCCTACCCATCAGGTATTACCTTCCCTATCACACAACCACCACTGACCAGGGAGGGGGCGAAAGCATGCACATCTGGCAAGATGTTCAGGGTGTACCTTTTCCTCTCTCAGAATCGGCTGAGGTGGGCATCAAGCCTCACCACAATCCTAATGAGGATTATGCCACTTAGAGAATGAATAAATAATCACGTTAATTAAACGAAAAAGGTAAAAATTTGTGGTTATTCTTACAAACAAAATTAGTGACCAGGTCACATGATCGCACATTGGGTAGACGGTCTAGCGTACACTTTCATGAAATTTTCAATTAAAGTCACGCAAATTATATATAATTGTTGGCCCTGGATAGCCTTGTGAGTTGTACTAGTGCAAGGGAGTACCTCGCCCTTGCCCAGAGTCGGCTGAAATGGGCGCCAGCCTCCCAGCAACCCTAATGAGGATGAAGTGGCTTAGAAAATGAATGAATAATTAATTTATAGTTTGGCTGTAGACACTTACACTGAAGTGAAATCTAACGTATTTATTATTTATTCAAACTATAATCTGTTTTCAGTGTGTGTGTATATTTCAGTTTCAGACAGGAACAGATACGGGTTAATAAACTTTAGGTGTAAATGTGAAATGAGTCTAAATGTTCCAGAGAGTCCAGCCATGCTGGTTTAGGAACATTGAGAGCATTACGGCTGTGCGTGGCCAGTGACTCACTCTACTGTTTCCACATGGCCTCATGGGTAAAGCGGCTTCCACATCCTGCGCTCTGACAACAGTTTCAAAACGTCATGCAGTTTCTGAGAAGAAAAAGTACAAATCTTAAAAGATTATATTACTCAGGGTTCAAGGTCTTACACAAAATGGGTAGGAGGTATAACGAGGCAGCTGGATATAAGTCTAGATTTAATACTTGGAGCTCCTGAGTGGATGCTTCTTCATACTCCTTTTTCCCTGTGACTGGTATCTTCTGTTTAGTTTTACTTCAGGTTCTGACAAAGTACTGTATCCTTTATCTTATGATGAACGTCTGCTCCACACACACACACACACACACACACACACACACACACACACACATGGATACATTCACAAATGTACACACACACACATACACACACGCACACAAACACCCACATGCATGGATACACAAACACACACGTGCGCACACACACACACACACACACACACACACACACACACACACACACATATGCATGCATACACACACACACACACACACACTCATGCATACATACACACACACACACACACACACACACACACACACACGGATGAGCACTCAAGTTTGTGAATCAAATCTAATTCACACAAAACTCGACTAAAAAAAGGGTAGCAGGGTGGCTGGCACCCATCTCGGCCGACTCCAGGCGAGGGTGGGGTATACCCTGGACAGCTCGCCAGGCTATCTCAGGGCTCTTTTGATGATTACCTCATGTGTGTTAAAATAAGAGGAAAAGAAATGTTAAATTATTTGAGGTTGCTTTAGTTTGTGTGTCTAGGTGAGGAGCTCAGACATGCAGGGGGTGGGGGAGGGTGGATGGGGGCCTTAGGTGTAGAGGCACCACTCCTCAGTTGTACGTGGTCTGGGCATCTGATTCGAACGCGTTCTGGTTGCCCAGCTTTAGAGTTTTTCTGGAGATGTCCAACTGGGAGGAGGGCTGCAAACAGACCCAGAACTTTAGACATTATATATAAGCATCTGGTCTGGGAAATGCTTCAGGATCCCACAGGACGATCTGGAGAGTGAAGGATGCAGCGTTCTTGACAAGGGCGCAAGAAGCTCCTGGGTTCATTGTCCCTAGATGTGAGTTTAAGTGCAAATGGCTGTGTGTTGGTCCTGCAATGGCCATTTAGGGTGTGCCCTGCCTTTGCTCAAAGTGGGCTGAGATTGGCTCCGGCCTCCCTGAGACCCTAATTAGATTAAGAGGTTTGCCAAACGAATGAGTCAGCGAGTGAGTTTTCTCTGTAGTGCCCTGCCCTGTCGAGTGATGCATCACTACATGTGTCTGTTAGCAGCAATATAAACAGATCAATGCATCACGGATTTGGCACGAATGATGTGTAAGGTGACAGAATGATGATGACGTACAAAGAATGTTGGAGGGAAAAACGAAGACACCGGATCAACTTTATTAAATATCGTAAGACACCTGCAAACACACCCAGGCGTTTAGTTTACATTAGCGTCAGCTGCTCACCGTTGGCGTATTTTCACATCAGCAAATATTAGCAGTTGCTAATGTCATTGACCTGCTTGAAACACGAGGATGAAAGCTTTACATCTATTGATTTTAGTAAAGCGAGCAGTTGGACGTGATTCTTTCATGTGCAAAAGTAAAATAGAAATGTGCAGCCATATGGTTTGCACTCATTCAGTCACTGAACCATTTAATCCGAGAGCCTATCTCATCCAACAGTGGGTGAAGTTGGGGTACAGTCTGAATAGCTCATCAGACCATTGCAGCCATAACACGCACGCACACACACACACACACACACACACACACACACACACACACACACACACATACCTACCTACCGACCTACCTATGGGCAATTTGAAGAAGTTATTCGATGAGAGTGAAGTATGTGTCTTTGTACTGTGGGATGAAACCGGAGTACCCCAATAAAAACCTACGCAATTGTGAGCAGAACACACAAAAATGCCTTAGTACAGGACTTGAACCTTCTTGCTCTCAGGTGGATCTGGTGACCACTACATCACAGTGTTACCCACGATTAGGTTTTGCATATATAAAAAAAAAAAAAAAAAAAGCAAGTGTGACCTCCAACATGTCTAGCGTAACTGTGTCCTGTTCAATAAGATGCTCTGTAAAATTTACAGCTCATTTCCTTATAAAATATATTCATTCATTCATTTGTTTTCTGAACCGATTAATCCTAATTAGGGTCGCAGGGAGGCTGGCACACATCTCAGCTGACACAGGGTGAGGGTAGAGTACTCCCTGGACAGCTCGCCAGGTCATCGCAGGGCAGAAACATGCTGACGGCTATGCAGCTACTCTTGTCGAAAGTCAGCAATGGTTCTTTTACATGGACCTCTCACCATAGACATTGAGAGACATGGCTGGCTATTGAGAACCCAGTTAGCTGCACTGTGGGGGGGGACACGACAGTAACGACCCATTAAGAGTGGGGCTTGAACCCCCAACCTTGGGATCAGTGATCCAGCACCTTTAGCACCAGGCCATCACTGCCCAGGTTATAATATACAGACGCTCCCTGACTTACATTCATCCATTTTACGTTTTTTCGATTTTTCGGAGGTTTTTTGTGTTTTTTTTTAAAGTCAAATTTTGAGTTAAGATGTACCTAGGACGAGGTATCTAGATGTACCTAGGATGAGGACGAGGATTTTTCACCCGATTCTTCTGCTCACTAACTTCATACATTTAAGCACGTTCCTGGACACGTGCTTTTGCTTATGTTCGTGTTGATTGGTGCAACGTGCCATGTACTAAAGTTGACATTCGTGTTGATTGGCTCGATTTTACTTCCTGGAAAATGTTTCAAGGAACAGCACCGGGAGGGAAAAGTAAGGGGTCTTTTCTAAAAAAATTATGCTGTTTTCTGTTTATTTTCAAATTTCATGGAAGTAGTTTGGTTGATGCCACAAAATTAATAACACAAATACCAGTAAAACTCTTTTTTTGTTCTGTTATTATTCATGTTTTCCACCGCTATGGTAATAAGCACTTACCGTTCCACTCCGCTGGTAACATTTTAATAAGCGCCCACCCATTCCAATTTTTTAAGCGCCCTGGACGCTTATCACGTTGAATACGAAATATATATATATATTTGCTGCGTTGGGATCAGCATGAGTTTATACCAGGCCTCCAATGTGTCAACATGTTGCAGGTGAGCACAAGAGGTGTGCACTTGTTGTTCAATTATTACACTAATTATACTGTATGTAAATCCACTGTAATTATTATAATTATTGTTTCATTTGTCACGGCTAATTTCACAGGGATTAGTGTGGCAGGAGTTACTGTACATGTAAACAGCAGTGTAATTGTTGATGAAGTACTCATATAAATCTGTTTAGTATTTCTGATTACTGTCATGTTAGTTCAATTATGTGTTTAATGACTTCATGTTCAAGTTCGTGCTGTTTTGCTCTGTGAAAGGTTCTTTGAATGAGTTTAAATTGTGTTATTTATTCTATGTGAGTCTGAGCAGTGGTGTCTGAGCCCCTGTTTTTAGGTGTTGGTTTTGTTATTATTAATAAATCAGTTTTTTTATATACCGTGGATATACAGTGATCCCTCACTACTTCGTGCTTCAGTTTCTGTGGCTTCCGTGCATTGTGGGTCTTTCAAAAATATTCATTGAAAAATAAAAAATTAAGGAAAAATAGGGGAAAAAGTTAAGGAAAATGCCGCAAAACAAGGCCGATTATGCAAAAAATAAATAAAAAACAACTCAATTCAAAGCGCATTCCCTGCTTGACCATTTACTGAATTAAAACAACTTAAAAAACTAAGCTACAAACTAAAGCGTTATTCCTTCTCTCTCTCTCTCTCTCTCTCTCTCTCTCTCTCGCTGCGGGCCACGCCCACAAGACGTGAATTCAAAGCGCATTCCCTGCTTGACAAACTCAACTTTAATTTGATTCCTTGAGGGATTGGAATTCCAGATGAGCGCAAATGCGCCCACATTTATTAAACATTTACCGAATTAAAACAACTTAAAAAGCTAAACTAAAAGCTAAAGAGTGAAGCTTCCTTCTGTCTCTATCTGGGATTGCCAATGAGAGAGCAACTCGCGCGTGAATTTTGAATTTCTTTTCGTAAGAGGGGATTGTTTCGTATCTCAGGGACGGAAACTCAGGAAAATGTTTTACGTAACCCGGGGATTTCATACACAGGGGTCTTCGTAAGTTTGGGGCCGACTGTATATAGTTTTTTATATATATATATATATATATATATATATATATATATATATATATATATATATATATATATATATATATATATATACACACACACACACACACACATACTCACACACACATGTATATACATATATATGTATATATGTATTGTTGCTACTTGTCTTCATTCAAATGAAAGATATATAACAGCCAAACAGTATCAAATGGCAGCCTTATTGGGTTTCCTGTGAGACGGACATGGCACATCCATCTCAAATCATATTCTATGTCAATAGTGTTTCGTCCAGCAGTGCCACTAAAGAGTACTATACCCTATTCTTTACTAAATATAGTTTTGGCAAATTTCTGTTATTAGGAAAATAGTAATAATATAAGGTAAATTAAACATCTAATACTAATGCAAAAAATAAATTTATCCATGTGATGCTATTATTACACTCACCATTTTCTTATAATACTGATTACAAGCTTTTTGTAGCATTTTTGTTTGTGTGTGTGTGTGTGTGTGTGGGTGTGTGTGGGGTGTGTGTTGGTGGTGGGTGGGGTATGGGGTTGATGAGGACAAAAGTTTACAGAGAGAGCCACGTCTACACACTCAGATGACTCGGCAGACACACAAACTGAAGTATTATTTGTAACTTTCATGCAACCACTAATTATACACTGCCCGCAAAGCTAGCCAGGAAAAAATATACCGAGTTAGCGTTAAAGTCATAGTGCTACAGAACCAGAATACTTTATTGATTCCTCCGGGATCAGTAAAGTATTCTGGTTCTGTAGCACTATGACTTATCTTAGATAAAGTCTTGATAAATAAAATGAAGATATATATATTGCACACAGATCCGCGTGCACACACTCAGATGCACACCTTACATAAAAATGTGTGTATGTGTGTGCATTTATATATTTTTTTCCATTTTATGCATTATTTTTGAATGTTTAATTGTTATTATAAACATTTATAGCATTGAATATGTATTTATTGATATTATACACAAAGACATGTACGTATACGTCCATCAGGCGGGGTCGATCCTACTTCGCGGAATTCGACGGTCGCGGGGGATCTCGGTCCCAATTAACCGCGGAAAGTGAAGGATCCCTTTATACAAATGTACATACATAATCTACATCTATAAATATATCTCTATGTAAGTCTGAAATTAGAAGTTACTTCTTCTTCTTCTTTTTCTTTCGGCTGTTCCCTTCAGGGGTCGCCACAGCAAATGATCTGCCTCCATCTCTCCCTATCCTCTGCATCTTCTGAAATTAGAAGTTACGAATATCGATATAAACAGATCCAGAATGAATGGTGTCAGTAAGGTTCAGTTCAGTTCATTTTTTCTGTAACCGCTTAATCCTAATTAGGGTCGCGGGGAGGCTGGTGCCCATCCCAGCCAACTTCGGGCAAGGGCAGAGTACACCCTGGACAGCTCGCCAGGCCATCACAAGGTCAGTAAGGGATATGTATATTATTATCAGTATAATAAACAGAATGTAAATGTAGTACAGTGGATGTTGTCGCTGTATGAACGCGTCTTGTACAGTTTAAAGTTCACAGGTCGGAATGATTTCCTGTGTGGTTCAGTAGAGCATTTCAGTGGTATCATTCTCTCACTGAACGGCTCCTGTGACTGATCAGCAGGTTGTGAAGGAGGTGGGAGGTATTGTTCAATATCTTCATTTTGGACAACATTCGCCTTTCCGACCCTTCTGCCAGAGAGTCCAGTTCCATCCGCACAATCTTTCCGACATTGCAGATTGCAGCCTGTTTGCGTCTGCAACCCCCAGCCTGCTGCCCCCGCATGCAACTGGGTGAAGTACATGAGTGTATGATCCACAGTACCATCCAGAGTAGAAATCACCAGTGTTGTGCTTGATGAGATGACATGTCAGTATTTTATTACAAAATTTATGTAAGAGATAAAGTACAGTGAGCTGGTTTTTGTCGCTGAATAAACCCCGACAGAACAATCAAGACCCCTTTGTGACACAGAAGAGTCTTCTATTATTTTGAATGGGTTTGTTGGGTGTGAAGTGACAGGTGTGATCCATGTTGTCTGACTTACTGTGCTACTACTCACAAACTACTGATTTTATGAGTTATTTTATTGCTTTTGCTAACAATGCACCCAATAGCAACGCCCTGTTATAATCAGAAATTACAGTGGTACCTTGACTTACGAGTGTCTTCTATCACGAATTTTCCATGATTTGAGCTTCAATCCCACCAAAAATCTGCCATATCCAACGAGCAAGCTCTGTTGGGGAAATGACTTTTCCGGCCGATTAGCCTCGTATTTTTCCAAGTGTATTCCTCTGTGCTCTGAGAACACCTTGTTTAGTGCTTCTCAATTATTTTCTGTGATGCCCCCTATAGGAAGAAAAAAAAAAACATTTCACCCCTCAACCCAGCACCACGTGTGCAACTATAGTGTTTACTGCATTTCATATCATTTGCTCGGTGCTTTTTCCCTACACCATAGACAACACAGTGAGAGTGCCACTGCCACCTACTGTAGAGGATGCACAATTACACTTAATTCTAGTATAATATGGCAAAAAAACATGTTCCCCAGGATCATACGCATCCCCCAGCATCACACCGCGCCCCTCCTTGGGCCCCACTGTTTGAGAAGCACTGGCCTTGTGGGAGCTCACCATGAGCCTTTCCTTGCTGGCATTTGTAGCGTGCATATGCACAAAATTGTCCTCCTACTCCTCCTCCTATACACCCCACCTCCTGCCTCCTCATGTGTCCTCTTTGCCACAGTCAATGATCGGAAGGGTTAGTTGAGTTATTGTTTGTTCTCATTTTATTATTATTAATTATTAATTAATTTTTATGTTAATGAACATGTATTGTTATCATTATGAAATATTTATTGTCTTAACATGTTTATCTTTGATATATTAGGTCAAATATACGTGTTTGTGTCAGGTTATATAAGTTTGGGAGGGGGCTGGAACGGATTAATTGGTTTTCTGTTATTTCTTATGGGAATAATTGTTCCATCTAACGAACTTTTCGGCCTACGAGCTCTCCCTCATTTTAAATTCGTAAGTCAAGGTAGCACTGTATTAGTTATGATTATTATTGTGGAATAAAGTAAGGAAAAATATTCTGTAATGTTCTGCTGCTCGGAAAGTCTACAAGGATAGCTTTGGCGGGATATGGTACATTTTAAAAAGGGTTTTTGATGTGTTTGAATTTTGTCAGAAAATTAAGAAGCTAGAATGCTTTTCCTGAAGACAGTGGCGGACAGCAGATTGCATTATTCCGATATTTGATATACTTCATGTTTACCCAGACGTTCATCATTGATATGGAGGACAAGCGCACTGTCCCAAAGTCTAGTCTGAAAATAACATTTAAATTGCTTACATGGGATTGCAGCATCTGTAACAGGTTAATCAGAAAGGACGGTAGGCTAATGATCTGGTCACATGATCACATCAAAATTAAATTTAGTCCTATTAGCAGTTACGACGAGCAGCACAAATTCATGCAGTGGTTTGTACTTTTTAATTCATTTCAGGATTTAAACATTGCATTTGAAACAGGGCAGTGTGGTGTTGTTGTGTGTGTGTGTGTGTGTGTGTGTGTGTGTGTGTGTGTGTGTGTGTGTGTATTTTGATTTGATGTCGCTATACTGTATTAATCCCACAAGGAAAATTATTTTCTATGCACTTAATCCATCCAAAGTGAGCACACACTTGTAAACAGTGATTGTGCCCGCACACACACACACACACACACACACACACACACACACACACACACACTCAGAGCAGTGGACTGATGCACACATTGGGGCATTCGGAGAGCAGTCCGGGGTTACATGCCTTGCTCAAGTATAGGATAAGAGGGTGCAGCTTACCCGCCCCCCCCCCCCCCCCCACACACACACACACACACCACCACCACCACCAAACGTTTCTTGCTTTTTTCGGGAATTGACCTTTCGGTCTCAAAATTGCATTTTTTCTCTATCTCTAGATTAAGCCATTTGGTAAATGAGTGTATCTGGAATATAAAACAATGTACATTTGAATTTTAAAAATGAAAAATACATTTTACCTCGAATTTACTCATAAGAGATCAACCAATTACAAAAAAAAAAAAGACTGGTGATTAAAATTCGGTTCAGTGTACCAGGTGCACATGGTAACCTTCATAAAGTCTGATCTCTTAATCTCATTACAAAGGCTCCACGACCGAGACACACACACACACACACACACACACACACACACACACACACACACACACACACACACACACACACACACACACACACACACACACACCCCCTAGTATCCGGTCATCTCTTATCTCTTCATTCTTTCTTTTTGTCGTTGACCACTAAAATCACTTATCTGTACTCACATGGTTTGATGGCTATCCTAGGTTTTACTGTCTACAGTAGTAACAAACACACACACACACACACACACACACACACACACCTTCCACACACACTTTCAGTAATCCCACTTCCGTCACTGTGCTTGTGTGCAGGAAGGTAGACTGTGAAATTATACACTGCTGTATAGAGGGTGTGACAGACGGCAAGGTTGCCTAAACAGAAGGATTTAAAATTTAAATCTTGAAACACTTACGTGAAAGAAAAAAGGAAAAACGTGTATGAGAGGAGCTCTCAGCTGTAAGCTGTTCTTTTCGCTCGTGCGTGTATCAGTTGTTCCTGGCTAGAGTGGCAGTGAGTGGAAGAGCAAGCATCAATAACGACACAGTCTTGCATCAGACAGGAACCACGCGCCCTTGAGACGGACCTGCCGGTACACTTTCTCTACGTGGACAGTCTGGTTAGTTGATATTTTCTTGCTTTATTCTTTAACGGAAACGTAGATATGAGAAAGGAGGAGCAACAGGGGTTCATCGTGCAGCTGTAAATGTGAAACAAAAACATTGTCTCAGTTTGATTGGATATAGTCCTGATGTTTTATTGAAATATATCCTTGATAATCAGTTTTGCTTTTTTTGAATGAATATTTCATCAAATAGTTAATAGAATTGTGGGATGTCTAACCTTAAAGGACTGTCTGTCTGTCTGTCTGTCTCTGTCTGTCTGTCTGTCTCTATCTGTCTGTCTTATCTATCTGTCTGTCTATCTGTCTGTCTCTATCTATATGTCTGTCTATCTGTCTGTTTATCTGTCTGTCTGTTTATCTGTCTGTCTGTCTCTATCTGTCTGTCTATATTTCTGTCTGTCTATCTATCTGTCTGTCTGTCTATCTATCTATCTAGCTATCTATCTATAGAATTTGAGAAGTAATATTTGCTCATTTGTATGTTTGTGTTTATATATACACAGTATATCAGTATATATATATATATATTTCCAAAGTCGTAAGCCGTGTATGTTAAAGTATGAAGTTACGCTTCTGTCTTTATTTGGTGTTTGAGTAATCAGAAGCATCTGCTTTTTTACCGTCTCAATGAAATCATACAAGGCCTAAAGTGGACGCTTCCAGAGCGATCCCTGAGTCATACACTCTAAACAGAAAGGAATGAATGTGAAACCTCGGACCAAGACGAATCTTCTTCCAAAAACTGAATAATTCTGTCTGGGACTCGAAATTTCCTGACTTATCACCCACCTACAGTTCTTCAAATGAGGATTAGCAAAGTCTGTCTGGCGTTTGAATGAAATGACAGATAGACTTTGTTAATTATTGGTTGACAAGTTGCTCTCTGTGTCACAAATTCATGGAAAATCACTTGTGATTTGTTGAACGCCAACATTATAACATTACGACTGTCTATCAGTGTAAACGGCATATATTTGCTTTGTGTTTGTTTACACTTCAGAGCGCACTCCAAACCTTCCTCATTATACTCAACCCAGAGTGAAGAGGGTGGAGTGTGTGTGTGTGTGTGTGTGTGTGTGTGTGTGTGTGTGTGTGTGTCTCCAGTGCATTTGCATTACCGGTAGTTCATTTTGTTTTTGTTTTTTCTCTGATGATAGTTTGCAAATGATTAGATCTAAATGTTAATCTAGCCTGAGCTGTGTATTAGGAATTAGAGTACTTCATGTCTTTTCTTGAAATGAACATTTAACTGGATTATAAAACCGGATTGTAACTCGATTCTCAGTCGCCGATGATTTAAGCAAAGAGACTAAAAGGAGAACAACCAGCATGTATGCAAATCTCTGATGCGCACACGTGATTAGTTTAAAGTTCCACAATATTAGTACCTGTATTACATGTGCTGGCTGATTTTTAAAATATATTATTTAATTTAGACACAGTTTGAAGACTTCTTGTGAATGAGTCCAAGGCCTGTATACTACAGTCTCTCTGGCTGTTTTGATATACAATAGGCCTTTGACCATTCGCGGTTCAGCGCTCACGCCCCCGCATACTGGCGGATTGGCGACAAACCCGGGAATAACTGGCATGTGATTCAAATTTAGCCAATGGCTGAGAGCTTTTGTTTCTCCCTCCTGCTGATTGGTTGCAGATGATGTGTGCACCTCTTTTTTTCTCCTTCGTGCGCGTGTCATCAATATGATTTCTTGAATTGCGAAATAATTTTTTTTAGTGTTTTTAATGATTATTTAAGCCCTATGATGTCACTCAAACGTCCTGCATCTTCTCTAGCTTCTGGTAAGGAGCCTAAGCGCTTTATTTATTCATAAATATTATCACAGTACAAAATTAAAAAGTTTTTACTTCATCATTCTTACTGTATTAATGAGTAAGACTGGCGAGAGAACGTGTTTAGGAAGCATATTTTAGCGCATGTAATATTATACATAGGGTTTTAATACCGCATCGATAACTCGTGGATTTTCAGGATCCGCGGGAAGGGCCGGAACCGAACCATCGCGAAAAACCGGGGCCGACTGTACATGTTTTTTCCTGAATGTTCTGAGAGATTTTCCTGAATGTTCTGTGTTTCAAACTTCATATACTTTTACAAACATTTTTCTCCCCCAGTGCAGCTAACTGGGTTATCAAAGCCCAGCCATGTTGCTCACTGTCTATGGTGAGAGGTTCATATAAAAGAACCATTGCTGACATTCGACAAGAGTAGCTGCAAAGCCATCAGCATATTTCTGCCCTATGATGGCCTGGTGAGCTATCCAGGGGGTTCTCTGCCTTCACCCAGAGTCGGCTGGGATGGGCACCAACCATCCTTCCCCGCGACCCTATTTAGGATTAAGCGGTTCAGAAAATGAATGACTGTATGAACGTTATGTTTCTTTCATTTTTATTGACTTATTTGTTTGTATTTGTGTTTTTCAGGTGTCATTTTCAGGGTTTAGTCTTATTCGAGTGTGTTCTATTTCTACACCATGGAGCTTGATAAAATGGTGAATGGCCACTATGAGAAAAAAAGCGAGGAAGATGGGTATGTTTCGCAATGCACAACATGAAGATCTCCACCCTTATTTCACCCACACATATGCTGATAAAGATGAGTTGACGCTTTAAAGATATTGCAATTTAAGTTTGTTAGATTATGTAATAGTGTATAAATACAAATGTGTTGAACACAGTTCATAATGCAATATTTTAGATACACAGATCTTAACACTTTAACTACACATGTAGCTTTAATGTAAAGCATCCCTGATGTGTGAAAAAAAATCCATTTCATTCAGTTTTTTCTTAATCAAAAATACAGAGATGGAGAGGGAGAGTTACGTATGTGGGTTCTCGCCATGAAAAAAAAATCACAACAGGATCTCAAAAGCTAATCTAAAAAAATTTTTTTTTTCCAGAGAAATAGGATTCGATAAATCAGAGTTATTTGATATAAATAGGCGGCTAGCTAAGGATTATCACTTCACGCCAATTAGTAAATAGCCGCTTTGTATTTTTGCTATTCTGACCCCTGGTGGAAGGTGTAGTATTACACCAAGCAGGTATGACTCAGCTAAAATCGAACTGTTGCTGCTCATATGGTCTGGTTTTATTACATAAATTCATCCCAGAAATGATCCCGAAATTAATTTAATCTTCATAAAGTGAAACATTAACTTTGATGAGTATTGTTATTTAAATAGTGTAGTGTAACACACAAAGGACATCTAAGCCAGTCTAGCACTTTTTAAAAGATGCAGTCTGATATTCATTCATTCTTTTTCTGAGCCACTTAATCATAATTGGGGTCATGGGGAGGCTGGCGTCCATCTCATCTGACTCTGTTTGAGGGCAGAGTACACCCTCAATCAGTTTCAATCCATCGGATGACCATTATGCGGTTGTAATCTCACTGTGTTGAGACTATCTTCCTGTGTAGCCTGAATCCTAAATTTTAAAGATCCTTTTCTTCTGTTCCTTTCGGCTTTTTCCCTTTTCCAGGGATCGCCACAGCGAATCATCTGATTCGCATGTTTGGTTTGGCATAGGTTTTTACGTCGGATGCCCTTCCTTCCTTTAGCAAGGGACAGAAACACGCTGACGGCTTTCCAGCCGACTCTTTACGAAAGTCAGCAACGGTTCTTTTATATAGAACTCTCACCATAGACAGTGAGAGACATGGCCGACCACTGATAACCCAGTTACCTGAACTGGGGAGACAGTGACAACCTCTATCTAATAGAGTGGGACTCGAACCTCCAACCTTAGGATCAGCGATCCAGCGCCCAGATGTCCAGAATGCCCCCTGAAGCAGGCTGCTGGTTATCTTCTGGCATAAATGCGGACATGGACTCTGAACCTCTTTGGAAGTGCAACCATCCACCTAGTTTTAACTTGGATCTCCAAAGCTATTTAAACAAACGTAGCTCTATAATTAAAGAACACAGATTATCTTGGATCTGCGTGTATATTATGAGCTCTGGTATGTTTAGGTCTGCTGCTAAAGTGTGAGGCGGGCAGGAGGGTCTTGTGAGTTGGTGTCAGTGCTATGTTTACATTTTCATTTACTCATGTGGCTAGTCTATATCCGACCTGAATCTTTGAAAATATTACAAAAGTATTATGATTGATCGATGTGATCAGTCAAGTTACTGCAAGTGTAGGCCAACAAACCCGTCCTTTGTTCTCAAGGCAAAATTACCATCACACTTGGGAATGTGTGTAGCTACATGCTGATATACATACAATTATTTTTTTTCATACTTCTTAATATAAAATTAAAGACAATGTGTGAGAAGATGTAGATTTCATACAAAAGTCAGTGAAGTCAGTGAAGTGTCATTTCATGTCTTTTTGTTTTTTTGAGGGTTTTTTTTTTTTGGTAATTTTAGATTCGATGCCCTGGAGAACATTCCAGAGCAAGAAGAATTCCTCCCCAAGAAGACTGATGAGAAAAAAGAAACTAAGTTTACAGATGTAAGTATCATCAGACACTCAGCTGGATATCATAACTACATACATTTCAGAAAATCTCAATTTCAAGGCTGTATAAGTTATACATAAAGCTGTCCAGTCCACTGAAATACAGAAGAGTTTTTAATAATAATAAAAAACTGAATTTGAGGATGAAATAATTAAATACTCATTAAATCTTGCTGTGTGTGAAAATATAATTTTACTTTAAAATACAGGGATCCCTGACTTTCCATGGTTAATTGGGACCGAGATCCCCCCGCGACCACCGATTTCCACGAAGTAGGATTCGACCCCCTCGACTGATGTATACGTACATGTATATATGTGTATATAATATCAATAAATTCATATTCAATGCTATAAATGCTTATAATAACAATTAAACATTCAAAAATAATACATAAGATGTAAATAAAATATAAACACACACACATACAGACACTTGCGCGCACACATACAGATGCGTGTGCACGCACTCAGATGCATACCTCACATAAAAATGTAATTAGTATTGTTGGGGGGTTTGGGGTTGTTTTTATGTTTTTGTTTTTTGCATAATTGGCCTTGTTTTGCAGCATTTTCCTTAAATTTTCCACTATTCTTTCTTAATTTCCTTATTTTTTAATTCGATGAATATTTAAAAAAAAAACCATGATGTACTGAAGCCGCATGAATTGAAACGCGAAGTAGCGAGGGATCCCTGTACTTCATCAACAAAGCTGATCTAGAAATTAATTTAATATTTTCAGATTTGCTTTTTTTTTTAATTCAGTGAATTATTTTATGCTCAACTGATTTTTTTCTCTTCCTCATAATATTTTTATATTAGCAATGTTGCTATGTGTGTTTGTAGCCCATTTTTACTTATTGAAGTTTACATTTACAGCTTGTACCACATCGATAAAGTGTGCGTAATGGAACTGTACATGGATAAGGTGCAGCAGAATTTAACTGAACAAGTGGTATAACAGTATCGTTACACGGTTCATGTGCTTTAACAGGAATTGTGATTGCCTTTCGTGTGAGCTACACGGAAGGTACTGTGATGCACCGATTTTTTTTAGTTTTGCGGGAAATTGTACCTGTTTGTCTGTCCACAGTCCATGGATGTTTGCTCGGTTCATCTCACACGAGGTGAAAAGAAGTTCTATGTGCTCATGTCTTCTAGGAAAATACTTCCTTTATACATTTTAGGAAAGACATAATCGAAAATCCGAGTTATCTGAATGATTTTAATTGCTGCCACTTGAAACGTCAGAACATGTGTGTTTGCACCATCATTCATTTTTTGGGGTCTTTTAGAAAATGAATTTTGATTTGAAAGTAGTAATACGAGTACGTATACCGGCAACTCCTTGTCTTGGAATTTAAATGTAATCTGAACATGAAATTAGTCCTGGTATTATTAAAGACTATGTTTGAGTTTTATTGTTTTTTTTTTTTCTTACAGTTTGTGGGGAAGACTTCATTTGGTATGTCCATCTTCAACCTCAGTAACGCCATCATGGGTAGTGGCATTCTAGGTCTAGCATATGCCATGTCCAACACAGGCATCATCCTCTTTCTGTGAGTCACAGTGTCTTTTACAATGTGTGTTGTGTTATGTGTGTGAATGTTTTCAGATCGTAATAAATACTTGTAGGAGTATTGGCTGTTTTAAATCTCCCCTAGTATGAGCGTGAGTGTGAATGGTTGTGTGAATGTTAGTCCTGCAATGGCCTAGTGAGCTGTCCAGGGTGTACCCCGCCCTCGCCCAGAGTCGGCTGAGATGGGTGCCAGCCTCCCCGTGACCCTAATTAGGATTAAGCGGTTCAGAAAATGAATGAATGAGATTTAGGAGTACCAATGAGTAGTCATTGCTTCGGTGTACTGGGTAGTGCATTCAAATTCTACTTCAGAAAGTGAGAATATTTCAGAAAATGAAAGTGTGAACGAGAGTATTTTCCATTCCCAGTGCAATGAAAGAATGTTAGCTAGTGGAGCTGGGATACTATTATATTTAGCTCAGTTAAGTGTTCCCAGGCCGTCAGATCTGAGTCTCAGTGAAGTGAATGGTTGGAGACAAGTCTGTGTGTGTGTGTGTGTGTGTGTGTGTGTGTGTGTGTGTGTGTGTGTGTGTGTGTGTCAGAGAGAGAGCGAGAGAGGGAGAGGGAGAGGGATGTTGGTTTTCTTCATGAAGCCCAGACTGTGCGTCACTTCTCGTTCCACATACTCTAGTTACATCATTTCTTTTTAAAGGAGAATGCAGTCAAAAATAATGTTTTCTTTAAAAATAAAAGTGATGCATTTCTGTTTTATATTTTGGGTGAACCCTTCATAAAATCAAATCAGGCGCCAAAAAAAAAAAATTTAAATACTTGCAAACACAACTATAATAATTGTAGTTGCTTTGAGCTCGTAGCAGACAGCAGTGTAATATAGAGCAGTGGTTCAGGAAGCAGCTCGGCTTCAGATGAAGCCTAATGCTGCTAATGAGATTACAGAGCACATTTAGGCCTCACATTCTCGGTACATTTGTTTCAGAGAAACTCCAATGTACGATGGGGTGTGGCACCACAAAACGAGTCCAGCTAGTTAAAAAAAAACCTGAGATAGGAATCAGCCTCCCTGCGACCTTAGTGGAAGTAAAGGGTTTGGCAAATAAGTGAGAGAGTGATATGTGGGTCAGTTTTTGCTACACTTTCATTTCAGATCATGGGTTCGCCTCATTTTTGTTGCAGAACACCCCAAAACATTTAAAAATAAATAAAATTTTTACCATTGTGACTGGTAGAATATAGTGGATGAACTATTTTCTCTTGTTTGTTGTTGCCTGCTGCAGAATTCTCATCTTCCTCATTGCTATTCTGTCTTCGTACTCCATCCACCTGCTGCTCAAGAGCGCTGGAGTCGTCGGTAAGTGATCAGTTCTCAAATTAGTATTTACACCAGTTACAAATCATGTAATTACAGGGATCCCTCACTTTACGCGGTTAATTGGGACCGAGATTCCCTCGCGACCACCAAATTCCACGAAGTAGGATCACCCCCCCCCCCACTGATGTATACGTACATGTATATGTGTATATAATATTAATAAATATGTATCCAATGCTATACATGCTTATAAAAACAATTAAACATTAAAAAATAATGCAAAAGATGTAAATAAAATATAAATACACACAGACAGACGCGCGTGCACACTGATGCGCGTGCATGCACTCAGATGCTCAGCTCGCAGTAGTAGTTTTGATGGGAGGTTTTGGGTTGTTTTTTGTTTTGTGTTTGTTTAGGGTTTTTTTTTTTTTTTTACATAATTGTCCTTGCTTTTGTGACATTTTCCATAACTTTTTCCCATATTCTTCCTTAATTTCCTTATTTTTTAATTCGATGAATATTTAAAAAAACCAAAAAACAAAAAAATGCAATTCACGGAAGCCGCATGAATTGAAGCGCGAAGTAGCGAGGGATCCCCGTATTATAATCCTCATGATTTGTGCTGAATTTCTGAGAGTTTATTTTTTTTAAGTGTACATTGTCATCATGATATCAAATAAATTTTTGTTTTATTGCTTGCTCTTTAGGGATTCGAGCATATGAACAGTTGGGTTACCGTGCATTTGGATCACCAGGGAAAATTATAGCAGCATGTGTTATAACCATTCATAATGTTGGAGGTGAGAGTAAAGCTATGGAAAATATTTAGACCTGTCAAATGAAGTAGCGATGCATATTTACGGTAGTGATGCCTTTGCTCATATCTCCTGGCGGTGCTTTGGCTTTTCTCTGTGTTGCCCTACAGCCATGTCCAGCTACCTCTTTATTGTGAAGATGGAGTTGCCAGCTGTAATAGAAGGCCTGTTGGAGACAAATAAAGAATCGTGAGAAGTTTTCCTTCTTCCATTTCTTATTCACAGAAATATGATATGTGAACAGTGTAATATTGCGTTGTGGTTGACATGTCCGCTTAACAGCTAGAAGGTTGTGGGTTCGAGTCCCATGCCCGGCGAGGGCGTTTCCGTGTGGATTTTTCATGTTGTTTTTTTTTGCTTGTGGCGGTCTCCTCTGGATGCTAGGTGTGAATGTGAGTGTGAATGGTTGGGTGTCTGTATTGGTCTGATGCGTTGTTTAGGGTGTACCCTGCCCTCGCTCAGGGCTGGCTGAGATGGCCTTCTTTGTGTCTTACCCAAACAGTGTATTTGAAAATATCTCTACACAAAAAAAAGCAAAAGTTTGAAAATGCTAATGTGAGTGCGCCATTCATTCATTCATTCATTCATTATCTAAGCTGCTTAATCCTAATTATGGTCGCCGGGAGACTGGCGCCCATTTCAGCCAACTCTAGGTGAGGGCGGGGTACGTACACCTTGGACAGCTCGCCAGGACATTGTAGGGCCAACACTTACACAACAACTCATACTCACACTCACACCTAAGGGAGATATGAAACAGCCAATTAGCCTCTTGTGCATGTTTTTGGACTGTGGGAGGAAACCGAAGTACCCAGAGGAAACCCACACACGCTCGGGGAGAACATGCAAACTCCACACAGAGACACCCGAGCGGGAATCAAATTTAGCACCTTCTTGCAGTGAGGCAGACGTGCTAACCACTACGCCACTGTGCCACCACTGTGAGTGCACCAGTTAAAGCTAATTGATCGGAAAGTATGCACTCTCAGGTTTTCTTCTTTTTCTGTCATACAATAATACAACCACCGAAAGTAGGCGCTTGTCGCAAATGACACATGGAGCTTGTGAGACGAAGCACGGCTTATCCGGACTTCCGATCTTTCAAGTGAGCAAGTGTGTGTTGAATACTTGTTTAGTACTCAACCGTAACTTGCTCACTTGAAAGATCGGAAGTCCGGATAAGCCGCGCTTCGTCTCACAAGCTCCGTGTGTCACTGGCGACAAGCGCCTATTCTCGGTGGACCGCCTCACATATTAACAATGTTAAGGAAATGAGACCCTGTGAAGGTTGAACGCAGAAAACGCTACAAAGACAGGTTTAGTTTCATGGATCGAACATACCGTAAACCGAGTTTACTAATATCTACCAACGTATTTATGGCTACGCACTGATACAATAATAAAATAAAAAGAATGAATAATAAAACAAGATTTCAAAATAATCTTGAATTTTCATTTGGTTTGTTTTTCTCGATTTCCATCACATGGTTCTGTGTGTGTGTCCTGCTAGAGAGTGGTATGTAAACGGAAGCTACCTCATCATCATCGTCAGTGTCTGTGTAATCTTACCACTTGCTCTCATGCGCCATCTTGGTACGTCCACCTTCTTGTTACCTTCTTTGTTTTTGTTTTTTTGTGTCATCATCATAATTCATAGTCATTCACAATTACAGAGGCATATACAGGTTTTTAAATCATGTTATTATGTCATGTATTATTGATTATTCATGCTGTAGCTGCATATTCACGTCATGCTGTAATATTCATTCACTTTTAGGGTATCTTGGCTACACCAGTGGTTTCTCTCTTACATGCATGTTTTTCTTCCTCATATCTGTGAGTCCACTTCATTTATCCATTATTCATCATCTCCCTTGCTCCCCAGCACAATGTCTCATAACTAACTTTTATTTGAAGTCCTAAAGTTAATTTCTAAAATAAGATCTTATTTTACAATCCAACAGGTTATCTATAAGAAGTTTGTCACTCCATGTCTACTCGAGACCTCCATGATTAACACCAACAGCACCACTACACCTGTTCCTACCACGACACACGCCACTGGTAATACACACAACAACACGTGTAGAGCAGAACTCATCACCATCACACCACAGGTAAGAAATCCTGCTTTCTGTCACATTTACGACAATGTCAAAGAAAATCAGCCTGAAGCGCCCATGTGATTATACTCGGAAATCATAATATAGACCAGGGGTCGGCAACCTTTGCCATTCAAAGAGCCATTTGGACCCGTTTTCCACATTAAAGAAAACACTGGGAGCCACAAATCCTTTTTTGACATTTAAAATCAAATAACACTGCATATAATGTTTCCCCCTTTTCCCTTCATGTTACTATAAAACAACGTGTTGCATTCATTTAAACAACTGCAGAGACAATTAAATTACAATTCTGCTTGCAACAAAAATATTTAAATAAAAAAAAATCGCGAGCCTCCCCGCGACCCTAATTAGGATTAAGTGGTTCAGAAAATGAATGAATGCATTCGAGTCCTTGTATTTTTATACAGAAAAAGAATACAGATGCTCCCCGACTTACTTATCTGTTTTATGTTTTTTCGATTTTATGTTTTTTTGTTGTTGTTTTTTTTTCTCAAAAAAAAAAAAAATTATGTCACATTTTGAGTTCAGCATGCTCTCAGTAGTACGAGACGTACCTACGTAGTACGCTGACGTAATGACACAATGACGTAATGACGCTGCATCCATTGTTTACAAACGAAAGACTGAACGTGCCCCTCCTTCTTCCACGCCATTGGTGTTACCCTTGTGTTAAGATATCGTCTCTGTGATCTTTGTGTTTACACTGTTTTGTGGACTTTTGTAACCCTAAGCAAATATGGTTGGTCAGAAGCGTAAGCCTACTAGCATGGGTGCAAGTTTTCCGGCAAATGCCGGAATTTCCGGTTTCCCCAAGACTAAATTAACTATCTGCTCAGATCGGCGCAATCTACCAGGCATACTCAGTTAAGCAAAGAGAGTTATAAAATGAATGAAAACCCGAATCCAGAAAAGAAAGCAAACTCTCCGCTCTGCTGTTGATTCACATCAGTGCAGGCTGAGTACTAAACGAGTATTCAATGGCGCCCCTGCTCACTTGAAAGACCGGAAGTCCGGATAACCCGCGTTTTGTCTCAAGCACAAGCAAGTGAACTACTTTCAGTATTATTGTATCATATTATAAGTGCTGATTGGCTGTTTTTAGCTTAATGTAAAGTGACTCAACTGAGATTCATGTAAAGTGACCATCTGTCGACCATCGGAACCATTTCCAAGCAGAAAGATCGCATCATAGAGAATGTTAAAGGTTATCTTTGATACTGTATTTGATATTTGATGAGTGAATTTGATTAAAATTTATCTATTTGAAATTATTTTGCTTGAATTTAATTGATTTGAAATTAATGTTGATATTATTTGATATATTTGATATTATGTTATATTTATATATAATGTTATATTTATAATAATTGATTTAGGGGTGTTTTATGAGATACCGTAATGGTATTTATGGATGTATAGTACAGTATGAACGTCATACGTCACTTGAACATACAGTGACAACTTAGGTTTTTTTTTTTCACCTTACGTTCGGCCGTCCAGAACCAAACTAAAACGTAAGTTGCGGAGCATCTGTATCTGTCCCACGAAGCAAGGGACAGGCTGCAGCCAGATGTGTTAACGGGTTGGATAGTCTACCTCACCATCATGCCCTTCGTGGGATCTTCTTTTTCTTTATTCGTTATATTAATGTTGTTTTGTCATAGTTTTAATTTACAAAAACTACAGCAACACAGAAAAGTATATGAAGACTTATTTTGAGAAGGGGCCTGCTCAACATTCTTTTAAATAATATTAATGCTTAATGCTGCACTGACCGACTCATTCACAGAGTGGAGACTAAACCACACCCAGTCTTTTATTTTGTCACTAGGAGGAGAGTTATTTAATTCGGAGATTGCTGTATATAAACAAATCTCATCCAACGTCTCTACCTCAGCTGTGATTTCGGTTCCTGGATTGCAAACCCCGGAAAAAATCTCTCGCTCGCTGCGCTGCTGCTTACCATGAGCTCTTTTAGGGCTCTTTTATATTTATTTGGTGTGGGCGGGGTTATTTTGTGTGTGTGTGTTCTTATGTTCTTGTGGACACACACACAAAATCACCCCGCCCACACCAAATAAATATCCGCCCACACCCGTAACTGTTAATTTTCATCCATATAATTTTCAACCATAAAAGAGCATTTTTGGAAGGGTACTCACATCATTCAGGTGAAAGCTGGTTTAATTCTCAAAACCCCTGGAAGCCCGAAGAGCTTCTGATGTGAGTAAATAAGCACCTTGTGGTGCACCTGTCGGCCACCATAAAGTACTGTACGACATTATTTTGAAAAGCCACAGAGCCGCATCAGAGAGGTGAAAGAGCCACATGCGGCTCCGGAGCCACGGGTTGCCGGCCCCTGATATAGACTAAAGAATCGCTACACATGAATGTTTTTTCTACTTGTATCATGGGACTCGGAATTAAATCTGAAGGTGTCTAGAAGTTTGATTAGTATTGATAGTCATACTGGCATGAGTAATAGTGCACAATTGTACATCCAGCTGCTGAAGGGGTTGTACTGCATTAAAACTGATGAGCTGTTTACATTGTGTTCTGCAGGCTGCGTATACCATTCCTATTCTGGCTTTCGCTTTTGTGTGTCATCCTGAAGTTCTACCCATCTATACGGAACTAAAAAAGTAAGTATTTACTTCTGGGATACATATCCATACCTCTTACCTTTTTAATAATCCAACTACGAAGTGAATTTAAAGGAAAACGATCATAAACTTTGGACAGTTCAGTTGATAATTGAAATGAACTCTCTAGGATACCTTAAAGTGGTATGAAAAAGTATCTGGACCTTTTGGACTTTCTCATATTTCTGCATAAAATCACCATCAAATGTGATCTGATCGTTGTCAAAATCACACAGATTAAAAATCAGTGTCTGCTTTAACTAAAACCACCCAAACATTTATAGGTTTTCATATTTTAATGAGGATAGCATGCAAACAATGATTTTGACAAAGATCAGATCACATTTGATGGTGATTTTATGCAGAAATGTGAGAAATTCCAAAAGGTTCAGATACTTTTTCATAGCACTGTAAGTGTTTTTCTAAGTAAGACTTGAGACCACATTAAAAGACGCGTATGATACTTTATCGTATTGACGGGGCTCTGACCTGGTTACACGGGACATGTATATCTAAGTGTGTACGTGAATGGTTTTATCTGTGTTGGTCTGGCAAGCTGTTATCCAGAGTCAGCTGAGATAGGCTCCGGCCTCCGTGCATCCACAGTAGTAGGATTAGCGAAGTGTTTTGGTGAAGTGAATGATAACATTTAAAGCAACATATGACTACATGCTGATAAATTACTGAACTCAGTAACCCAGTTAAGTCTGTGAAGTAATTCTTACTGTAGACTACGACCTGTTATTATTTATCTATTTTAACAATTAGGGGATTGTTTTGTATTGATTGCTTATAATTGTTTTTTGATTTTTGTCTGTGTCTTTATTCCGTCATTTATCCACACCAGTCCAACTAAGAAGCGCATGCAAACTGTGGCGAACATTTCCATACTGTCCATGTTCATCATGTATCTATTAACTGCCATCTTTGGCTACCTCACTTTCTATGGTAAGCATCTGCTAGTAGTGTGAGATACAAACTATATTCTGGGTTTATGCGTGAATATAGATATAGTGAATGTGCTGAGTACACTATGAGACCTTTGTGTGTGTGTGTGTGTGTGTGTGTGTGTAGGAAACGTAAATGCTGAACTCTTGAAGAGCTACGAGACAAAGGACACGTTAATGCTGTGTGTGCGCTTGGCAGTACTGGTGGCTGTGACTCTCACTGTGCCTGTTGTTCTATTCCCGGTAAACATACACACACACACACACACACACACACACACACACGAACACACATGTGCAAATTGTATGGATAAAAGTTTGCAGACACGTGACCTTACCATTCGTGAGTGTTTCTTAATGATTTGGACTCCTCTGTACTGTGATAATAAATCCCTCTCTTTTGGGAAGGAGAAATCGCCACTAGATTTTGGCATGACGACAGGTGGGGAAGTTAGCATTCCAGTTCAACCCAATTGTGTTCAGTGGGGTTAAGGTTAGGGTTCTGTGCAAGTGACTCACGGCCTCCCACTCCAACCTTGGCTAGGTATGTCTTCAGGGTGGTGAACTCGGTGTGTGTGTGTGCAGAGGGACGGTGATGCTAGAAAAGCTTCGTGGAGAAGCTACATTTGGGTCTGATGGTCAAGTGTCCATAAACATTTGTCCATATACATATAAATACAGCCGGCCCCCTACCTACGAAATTAATCCATTCCGGAGCCGTTTTCGTAACGTGGGGATTTCGTCAGTAGGGGTCGCATTTTACATGTTAAACGCTTTATTCGTTCCAAGGCTCCAGTCTTTGGACTGGATAAACCCCATAACCCCTTTAAAAATTATAAAAGTACACCAATTTTGTATAAAATATGTGTTAAAAGTAAAAGAAAATTATTTATTAAACCATTTAAACATTTTATTAACATATTAAACCATTTTATTAAGATATTTATTAATTAAACCATTATTAAACATTTTTATTAACACACACACACACACACACCCCTGTCTCTCTCTCTCTCTCTCTCTCTATATATATATATATATATATATATATATATATATATATATATATATATATATATATCTTGTGCGTGCTGCGGGCCACGCCCACAAGACGTGGAATTCAAAGCGCATTCCCTGCTTGACAAACTCAACTTTAACTTGATTCCTTGAGGGATCGGAATTCTAGATGAGCTCAAATGCACCCACATTTATTAAACATTTCCTGAATTAAAACAACTTAAAAACTAAACTAAAAACTAAAGAGTGAAGCTTCCTTCTGTCTCTATCTGGGAGGCCAGTGGGGCGGGATGTTGAGAGACAGCCAATGAGAGAGCAACTCATGTGAAATTTTGATTGGCGTGTTTGAATTTTGAATTTCTTTTCGTAAGAGGGGGTTGTTTTCGTATCCCGTGGACGGAAACTTAGGAAACTGATCTTCGTAACCCAGGGATTTCGTATCCAGGGGTCTTCGTAAGTAGGGGGCCGACTGTATTTAAAACCTTTGGTTTTCCATCATTTTGACGACATTCCATGAACATAATGATACGTGTAACTAGTGTGTAGACTTTATATCTTGAGCTAACCACTATCTTGTCATGAGGACACGTTGTCTTTCAGGTCTAGATACGTATATACACACATACACTGTTTGAGTTATTTAATCTATTAGATATGAATGCTATAAATCAAAGAGAATTTTTTTCTTCCTTTGTTTTTTAAACAGTAGTGTACATTCTGTGTGTCTGTGTGTGTGTGTGTGTATGTGTGTGTGTGTGTGTGTGTGTGTGTGTGTTTTCAGATCCGCCGTGCAGTACAGCAGCTGCTGTTCCCTGATAAACCTTTCCATTGGGCTCGCCACATCGCTATCGCTGTGCTACTCCTCTCCTTTGTCAATGTGCTCGTCATCTTTGTCCCTGACATCAAAGAGATCTTCGGTGTCATTGGTAAGCTTGTCCAGCATCTATAATTATAAAGCGTTTGTGTTTTAAACAGGGATCCCAGATTTCCGCTACTCAATTTATTGGAATTCCGCTAAATAGGCGAGTAAAAATAGCGAAAATATTTTTATTCGCCAAAGTGATAATTATTTATAATATATGCTCCCTCGATCCCCAGCTGAAAGATTTCATTTCCTCTATTTCTGAGCCCGTTTCCTCTATTTTGTTACTAATATAAATGTAAACCTTTTTCATTTCTTCCAGGGGCCACGTCAGCACCCAGTCTTATTTTTATACTGCCAGGAATATTCTACATCCGTATCGTACCTGAAGAACTGGAGCCCCTAAAATCCCGGCCAAAGATCCAGGTAAACATACTGCACTAGCAGCTTCGTTCTGTACGGGACAACAGTCAGGGCGTTTATGACAATTGTGTGTATTTGAACTGCGGGGATTTTGCAGAAACTATTATTGTTTTATTCATTTCATTTTATTTGCTGAACCGCATACTCCTACTGGGGTCATAGGGAGGCGGGTGCCTATCTCAGTCGACACTGGGCGAAGCCAGACACACACAAACCGTTCACATTCCCACTCACGCCCAGGGGAAATTTGGAACAACCAGTTAGCCTATTATGCAAGCCTTTGGACTGTGGGAGGAAAGCGGCGTTCCTGGAGAAAACCCATCCAAGCATGACGAGAACATGCAAATTCCACACAGAATCACCCTCACCAACAACCGGACCCGAACCCACTTTCTTGCTGCGAGGCGAAAGTAATGACCATTGGGGTCACCGTGACACCCTCAGACTCCGCATACATGGTCATACCTGAGTGTTAGATTCTTTTTGATGATAAAACTTGAGACACATGGCAGTGGTGGCCTAGTAGTATAGGCTATTGGATCACTGATCCAAAGGTTAGGGGTTCGAGTCCCATTCTCCACAAGGTTGTCACTGTCCCCACCCAGTGCAGCGAACTGGGTTATCAGAGGCCGGCCATGTATGGTGTGAGGTTCATGTAAATGAACCATTGCTGACTTTCGACAAGAGTAGCTGCAAAGGGTGTACTCTGCCTTCGCCTGGATTCGGCTGGGATGGGCGTCAGCCTCCCCATGACCCTAATTAAGATTAAGCGGTTACAGAAAATGATGAACTTGAGACACTTCTGTCGTACCACACTGCAAGTCTTCTCACTGACCTGAGTTCGATACATTTTCATTGTTGATATTTGTTTATGTTTTTGTTTGCTTTTGATTTTTTTTGTCCTCCAGGCAGCGATATTTGCGGCGCTGGGCATCATGTTTATGCTGATGAGCATTACCTCCATCATCATACAGTGGGCGTCAGGGGGACAAAGTGTGGGAGGACATTAAGACATGAGCACAGCAGAGCAGTAAGGATGCACACACTTCCCATCACACATGTGGACCTCTAAAACTGAGCAGTTTACAACCTACTGCAAGAAAAAAAAAAAAAAAAACCCGACACAAAGCCATGTGACATTGCTGTAAACATGCACCATGAAGACTACAGAAGTACCAAGTCAACATCATATAAGAATTGCATAATCGACCACACCTATAAATACTGGACCTGATACTGGATGGATTGCTGGATGAATGATGAGATGACAGCAGAATGGACATCAATCAATTGTTTTTCGTTTTTTTTTTTTGTAAATTGTATATCCATTGCGTTCCAGTTTTATTTGAGTAGCTTAACATCAGAATTTTTTTTTTTCAGGAACTGAGCAGAAACCAAACACCGATAACCGTTCAAACACTACAAGGTTCTTACAGTAAAAGTGTCTCACCCCCATACACTCACACAATAGAATATTTGTAGTGTAGCCATCTTTTCTGTATTTATTTCATGAAAAAAAAACTTATTTGGACTACGGAACAACATACAGACCAACGACAAATCCAAATCCAAGAAAAATAAGACTATTTAAAAAAAGGGAAAAAAGCCGAAAGGAAGACAGACAGTGTTGAAATGCACAACAATAGAGGACCAGTTCAGAACAAGGTACCATTGGGGTAGTTCAAGTTAACAATGTGGGCTTTTTTGGTAGAACAAAATATTACATAATATAAAAGGTAATAACCATATGAGCTTATATAAAATAAAATTAAATGCCATAGAAGATGTCAGAAGATATAAATCCCTCCTGTGTTTCTGTATTTATTTTTTTTATACAATAAGTTACAGGACCTGATGTTGCCATCATTACTGATGAATATCAGACTACAAAGCAGGGAGTAGGGGTCTGCTTATTGAACCACTTAATCCTAATTAAGGTCCATGGGGGGTGGGGGGAGGTGCCCATTTACCGCCAGGCCATCGCAGGGTAGAAACACGCTAATGGCTATGCAGCCTACTCTTGACGAAACTAAGCAATGGTTCTTTTACATGCCTCTCACCATAGACAGTGAGAGACATGACCAGCCTTCGATACCCCAAATTGCTGCACTGGGGAGGACAGTGAAACCCTTGTGGCGAGTGGGACTCAAACCCCCAACTTTAGAATTAGCGATCCAGCACCTTTTACCACCAGGCTACCACTGCCACTGTACTGGGGTGTGGGATCTGTTAAACATAAAAAATGCAAAGAGTTGTGACATGTCCTCTGTGCGCTAAAGGGTAAATACTGTCTTTGATTGAGTCATCGATTCTCAAGACGTGTAGTCTGTCAAGATACACAAAGACAGTGATGCTCACTCCACTCCAAATGGGTGACGTTCCACTCCTTGAGGCAAGGGGTGTCAAACTAATTTTCACTGAGTGTTGCGTCACTAAATTTCAAAGTGATCGAGGGCCCAATAATCACTGAACATCTATTCTAAAAGGGCTTCACAGCAACAAGTGAGAAGGCAGACTTCTTGAGTCATGAATAGCGAGGTGTTTATTTTACTACTAATTGGCTGCTGCCACCTAGTGGAAGGATGATGAATTAGGTTTCATGGTAATGGTTGATGCAAAGAATGTATGATAATCATATTCTTTATAAGCTCTTGCAGGCCTGAGTTTTCCATCCCGGCCTGAAGGGGTCTTGTAGAGTCTTGTAGAGCTTATAACTCCGACCTGGAAAGGCGAAAGAGTAATTTGTCCGTTGGTGAAATATTGAGCAGGCATCTTTAGAGGTCATTTTTTTTAAATCTGTGTATTTATACAGTATGTTGTAAATTGTGAAAGAGATTTTAGTGCACAGATAAGCACATATTTATATGAGTGTGTGTATTTCAGTACATCTCTAGGCTGTGAAACTCACTGACTTGAACTGAATCATTACAGTGATTGCAGATTCTTCCTCACTTTTCTCTCAATACGAAATGAAATAGAGAAACAGAAGTTATGCTAATTTTTGTCAATGCTGGTTCTTTATTTATCTGCTTTCCACTATGGCATGATGTCTATGATCTTCACAATTCAAAAAAACACATTTGGAGAACAATTGCATAAATGGGTGCAGGGTACATCCAAAAGATGAGGCTTGAAGAAATCGTGTTTCCAAGTTCATCTTGATTCCTTACGATACCGCATCAAGGTCCGTTACGCTCTGTTAAGCTCCACTGCATTTTTCTATGATCCCTACACTCTATTATGATCGGCGTCAAATTGTAATACAGTGATCCCTCGCTACTTCGCGCTTCAATTCATGCTTCTGTGCATCGCTTTTTTTTTTTTTTAATATTTATCATATTGAAAAATAAGGAAATTAAGAAAGAATAGGGGAAATAGTTAAGGAAAATGCCATAAAACAAAACCTCCGATCATAACTACTGACATTTTTATGTTAGGTGCACATCTGAGTGCACGCGCGCGTCTGTATGTGTGTGTATTTATATTTTATTTACATCTTATTAAATATTTTGAATGCTTAATTGTTATTATTAGCATTTATAGTGTTCAATATGTATTTATTGATATTATATACACATATACATGTAGGTCAGGGGGTGGTTGATCCTACTTCATGAAATTCGCGGGGGTGTGTCTCGGTCCCAATTAACCGCGGAAAGTGAGGGATCCGTGTACATCGAAACAATCGCGGTAAAATGTTTCGCAATCAAGATTCCACAAAGTTCCCATAAGATCGTTATGATTTACTCTCATGACACACCCCTCCCCCCTCCACTCTCATCACGATTCTCACAAATTGTGGAGAACTCGGACGTCGTGCCCGAGTGTAAACCTGGGAGTTACTCGTACAAAATACTCCGACTCTGTAAATCATCATTTCTGTCTTGATCTGTATTTTGTTTATTTCATTTTTACTCAGATGCACATTGTTTTGTTTCGGGTCGTTTGACTTACTTTTGATAAAATTAACATTTGCGTGACCGGTGTAGATTTTATGGTCAGCACAGGGAATGCTTTACATGAAGGACTGAAGTAAGACGACCTGGACAGTTCATCTTCTACTACATCTTATTTATTCCAAACATTACTGAAATATTTGCTTTTTTACATGCAGAATAACCCAACATGAACTAATTCATCTTATGAATGAGACAGACAACATGTAAATATCCAACAAACTGATCAAAGCATGACAGTTTTCATGTTATTTTAATTAAATTAAGTTTGGAAAAAGGAAACCCAGACAGGATTAATGATCCTTTACATTTTGTATCATTTGGTAACTTAAATTAAGTTTCGTAAAATGTTTGCCAGACTACAGTTATATTTGACGGGTTAGTTGAACCATCACACCAATGACTTCTGAAGTATCAATCTCTTGTGTTTAAAAAGAAAAAGACGTGCGTTTTTATTTGCCAGTTTCTGCATGTTTTGACAACACACACAATGAATACTCCGCATCCTCATGCACGTCTCTGTACAACCAGTTTCTGAAGTGCTGTGTACTGTAGGTCATGTGAACAGTATTTACTCATATGAGCAAAGTGTTGCCAAATATGATAAATGTAATAATGATTTAAAAAATAATAATAAATATATATATATATATATATATATATATATATATAAATCTTTACCAACCTGGACCAAATGTCTGCTGCATGAGTTAATGTAAAAATCTGAAAATAAACATAAGTTATTACTTCTTTGTAAATAATTTTGATGACTCTGCATTTTATATCGAAATATTCATGAGGAAAATTTGTATTTTACTGTTAACTCAATAAAAATAATGTTTATTTCTAACATCTGTCACTTTATTTACTCAGTTATAACCACACACACACACACACACACACACACACACACACACACACACACACACACACACACACACACACACACTGAACTTTACAACGAATCAAGTTTGATGAATTGTTTAGTGATATTGGTTTATTTTAGAAATAATAATAATAATCACTGACACAAAATGAAGAATATCAGCAAATTAAATAAGACACTGCAACCACTACAAAACATACTGTACTGAAAATACCTTGAAACTGAATATACCTCTGAAAATCTACCAAAGTGCATCGAAATTAAGCCCGACTTATTTTGTGCAGCACACCGCTTAGGTTATGGTTACCCATTAATTTTGTATTAAAGTGGCATTGTTTAATTGTTGGGATAATGATGATATGTTATTACATATGATATACAATTTAAGATGATATATATATATATACACAGAGATCCCTCACTTCCCGCAGTTAATGGGAACCAAGACAACACCCCCACACCCACCCCCTGCTGATTTCTGTATATATATATATATATATATATATATATATATATATATATATATATATATATATATATATATAGCCAGAGATCCCTCACTTCCCGCAGTTAATGGGAACCAAGACAACACCCCAACCCCCTGCTGATTTCTGCGAAATAGGATCGACCCCTTGACTGATGTATACGATCATGTATAAATGCTTATAATAACAATTAAACATTCAAAAATAATGAAAAAGATGTAAATAAAATATAAATACACACTCAGATGCGCACCTTCCATAAAAATGTAAGAAATTGTGTGTGTGTGTGTGTGTGTGTGTGTGTGTGTGTGTGGGGGGGGGTTGGGTTGTTTTTTGTTTTTGTTTATTCAGTTTTTGTTTTTTTTTTGCATAATTGGCCTTGTTTTTGCAGCAATTTCCTCTTTTTTTTTTAATTTTCACTGAATATTTTTGATAAACCCATGATGCACTGAAACCACAGAAACTGAAGCATGAAATAGTGATCAATTCCTAATGATCTATTTCAAAAAGTGGATCAATGCGTCCTCCACATTTGATGCCCCACACAATGACCTGACCCTCTGCCATGCTGTCATCAAGTATGAAGCTGTAGATAAGACTGGAGCCATGAGTGCATTGAATGCTTTTCAGCGCCACTTGTGTTACCTCACAGCAGAGATGGTGCCGCTGTCCCTCTTCAGCACTCACGTGAGCCCAGAAGAGAAGCAATGCATAGCGGAGTGTCTTCTTGCTGCCAAGCCTGCTTCAAGCAATGAGGAAGAACTGTACCAAAGAAGTGGTGCCGGCTTTGGGAAGCCACAGTTCCCCAAAGTGACACATGAAACTACTCCGCAAA
>CM045749.1:22376728-22429228 GCA_024760905.1 Plotosus lineatus | reverse complement strand
AGTCTCTTATCCTGGCTGTCCAACAGATATCCATAGATGCTGTAAATATAAATATGGGAAGTACAGTACGTATGTGTAAAATTTTCAGTATTTATTACCGTTTCCATGACCTCACCAATTCCAATAGATTCTGATTACAGCGGATAAACACACATGGATGAACTATCACATCCGTACGCTAACATTAGCTTAGAATTTCTCAGATGCAGCAATGTTTATCAACTCGTAGTATATTTATTTACAGTATAAGTATCTTATCTACTGTGTGTTGCACACTGGAAGTGAATGTTGTTACAGACAGATAAAGACAGTTTTTACGATACTAAGTGGTTAGCCGTCAGGTCAATTGCTAGCAGCTAAATTTAGCTAACAGTTAGCTGCTAGCAATCGACCTGACGGCTAACCACTTAGTATCGTAAAAACTGTCTTTTCACACATCAGAGAACAAAATAAATATTTATTTGTCAATTCCTGGATGGTATGGTGATGCATCACAAGACCATGAGTTCGAGTCCCGGGCTCCGGTGTTTGTATGTGAGGTTTGCATGTCTCCTTGTGATGGTATAGGTTTCTTCTGGGTACACCGGTTTTCTCTCACCGTCCAAAGACATGCACATTAGGCTAACTGGCGGTTACAAATTGCCCCTAGGGGTGTGTGTGAATGGGTGCGCGTGCACGTAAGTGTGTGTGTGTTTTCAGGGTACACCCCACCTTTGCCTGGTGTCAGCTGAGAAGGACACAGCCTCAGAGTCCCTCTCAGCTGACACTGTGTATATTTTTTAGATGATCATGCTCCATGTCTCAGTCTTATTGCTAGCTCTGGGGACAATTTTTTTTGTAATCAATTCTCAATTGTAGTTACGTAGCATGGTGGTGTCATGGTTAGCATGTCCGCCTCACAGCCAGCTTGCTTGGTTGTTTCTATGCGGAGTTTTCATGTTCTCCCTGTGTTTGCGGCCGTGCGATGACCTGGCTGTGACCTCCCAGTACAGCTAACTGGGTTATCCAAGGCCGGCCCATGTCTCTCACTATCTATGGTAGGAGGTCCATGTAAAAGAACCATTGCTGACTTTCAACAAGAGTAGCTGCATAGCCGTCAGTGTGTTTCCGCCCTGTGATGGCCTGGTGTAGCTGTCCAGGGTGTACTCTGCCCTCGCCCAGAGTTGGCTGAGATTGGCATCAGCTGCCCCGTGATTCAAGTTAAACCCAAATTCATTCATTCAATTTCTGAACCAATGACTTTGCTCCATATGCTGCACTCGTTCCGATCTCCCGCCACCGAACCAACAACTCTGTCACATTATCTGGTTTGGATAAACATGATATATATATTTTTTAAATATTTTTTTCCGTATCATCCTTCTTAGATTGTATCAGAGATAATTTCCATGCCAGATGCCAGATCTCTAAATAATCATTTGGCAGGTGTATATTTACAGTTATGGTTATTGCGTTTAGTCTCTAAATGAGAATTAATTTTAATTACAATTGTTATTAAATTACTGGTCCGTCCTACAGTATAATCTGTGCCTAGTGTGATATGTTTAAGTGAGACGGAGGTTGTTTTAACATAAATGACCATAAAACAGTTAAAACTGGGTAATTTTATTCTGTGGATTCCTGGCGGGGGCTGAACCAATGCGGAACAATCATTTTTCCCCAGAAGTGGAAAGAACTCGTTGGGTTGGTTGTCTAGTGCAGGCAAACAAGCATAGCTATTCATTGAGTGACATTTTGGAAAGAATTTTTTTTTTTTTTTCTGTGATTTTTGTGCTTGTTGTTTGTGCAGCCGTATGCTTTACACTCCACCATTTTCCTGGCGACACAGCTCAGCATGAGCCAATAATGTGTTATCTTAGACTGGTGTCTGCCGCGCGCTAATGTCATACACGGTCATTTTAAGCGCTATTACTGTAAAACAAATTCACCTTTTGGCTTTTTCCATTTTTCAGGGGTCGGCACAGTGAATCATTTGATTTGCAATGTTTGATTTGGCATAGGTTTTTACGTCGAATGCCCTTACTGACACAACAAAGCGAATCGTCTGCCTCCACTTCATCCTACCCTCTGCATCTTCTTCTCTTCCACCAACTACCTTCATGTCCTCCTTCACCATATCCATAAATCTTCTCTTTGGTCTTCCCCCTGGTCTACTGCCTGGTAGTTCCCACCTCAGCATCCTACCACCAATATACTGTACTCACTATCCCTCCTCTGTACATGTCCAAACCATCTCTTCAGACATCGAACCAAACTGGGAGGGTAAGAGGAGATCTTATACAGTGATGCCATCTGGAGGTGGACTATATTATTTACAGCTTAACAATGTTTACTTGTTCATTCACTCTTTAATCATCCACACTGCTTATCTTGTTAGTGGGATAGGAGGGAATGGAGCCAGTCCCAGCTTGTTCTGGGGAGAGAGGTGGGGTACTTGCTGAACAGGTCATCAGTCTACTTCAGGGTAAACACAGATATAAACAACAATGCAAACCTGCAGGCAGCTGACCTAACGGGCATGGATAACATGTATAGCATGCAAACTCCTCACAGAAATCATGGCTTTTTTGAAAAGAAAAAAAAGCAAAACAACAAAAACAAACAAACAAAAACCCCATATATATATACATACATACATACATACATACATACATACATACACACACACATATATATATATATCCTTTAGATCAAGGATTGTCTACTGAGGAGACAGAGGAGCCCCCTTATAGTTGTATAATATACTTTCTTCTTTTACTTTCGGCTTTTTCCCTTTTCCAGAGGTCGCCACAGTAAATCATCTGATTTGTATGTTTGATTTGGCGTAGGTTTTTATGTCAGATGCCCTTCCTGATGCAACTCTTTATCAAGGGGCAGAAACACGCTGATGGCTTTGCAGCTACTCTTGTCGAAAGTCACCATTTACATGAACTTCTCATCATAGACAGTGAGAGACATGGCCGGACTCTGACAACCCAGATAGCTGCACTGGTGGGACAGTGACAACCTTGTGGAGAGTGGGACTTGAACCCTCAACCTTAGGATCAGCAATCCAGCACCCTTTACCACCAGGCCACCACTGCCCTCCTCATAGTTCTATAATGCCATATCTATTTCAATAACTACTATACCTAGACATGGTAAGATACCCTTTAATAATAATAATAATAATAATAATAATAAAAAAGAATAATAATAATAAAAATAAAAATAATAATAATGGGCAGTGGTGGCCCGGCTGGATTACTGGACGGGTTGTTGCTGCTGTTCCCCGCACTGCAGTTAACTGGGTTATCAAAGGCCGGCCATGTCTCTCACTGTGGTGGAAAGCATGTAAACAAACCATTGCTGACTTTCATTAAAAGAGGCTGCATAGCCGTCAACGTGTTTCTGCCCTGTGATGGCCTGGTGAGTTGTGTAACGTGTACTCTGCTCTCACATAGAGTCGGCTGAGATGGGCACCAGACTCCTTGCAACCTTATGTAGGATTAAGTGGCTTAGAAATTTATTATTATTATTATTATTATTATTATTAATAATAATAATAATAATAATAATCGTTCATCGTCTTCCGCCTCTTCCGGGGTCGGGTCATGGGGGCAGCAACCTCAGCAAGAGCCCCAGACATCTCTCTCCCCAGCCACTTCCTCCAGGTCTTCCGGGGGAACACCCGAGGCATTCCCAGACAAGCCGAGAGACATAGTCCCTCCAGTGTGTTCTAGGTCGACCCCGGGGTCTCAGACTTTATCAGAGTGTATGGAATGAGGGAGACCTGGTGGTGTTGTGGTTAGCACTTGTACCAAAAAGCAAGAAGTGTCTGAGTTCAAACCTCACAGCTAACTAAAGCTTTTCTCTGTGGAATTTGCATATTCGAAATCAGCTGGAATTGCTTGAAGTATTTCCGTGACTCTGATGACTGGTATAAATAATGCATGGTTGGAAAGTACAAAAAAAAAAAAAATTCTGCATGTATCGTCAGTTATCCTCTTTAACCCAGTCGGGTTTGCAGTAATTCTATAACCGATGCCCAGAATAGTTGATGTAATGAGATGAAAGTTCATCACTGAGTACCATACGCTCTCTCTCTCTCTCTCTCTCTCTCTCTCCCTTTCTCTTTCTCTGTCTCGCTCTAATTTTACAATAGCTAATCCACCTTTTGGAAGGTACAGTGGCGTAGAGGTAAGCATGTCTGCCTCACAGCAAGAAGGTCCTAGTTTCAATTCCCGGGCTCTGACGTTTCTGTATGAAGTTTGCTGTGCTCGTGTGGGTTTTTTCCCGATTCTCGAGTTTCCTTCCACAATCAAAATATACACAACACTCAAGTTAACTGGCTGTACCAAATAGACTGCTGGTGTGTGTGTGTGTGTGTGTGTGTGTGTGTGTGTGTGTGTGTGTGTGTGTGTGTGTGTGTGTGTTGCCCTGTGATGTTCTGGAGAGTTGTTCGTGTTGTATCTCACCTTCGCCGGTCAGTGGTGGCTGACATAGACACGACTCTCCCCACAACCCTAGTAGGATTAAGCAGTTGATTAAATGAATGAATAATACACATTTTCCAACATTTATATCGTCCTACCACTCATCTTTTAAATCAAAATGTCAATGAAATTATGGTACAACTCCATTGGAGGCAATGCCCCAACATTTGCATTGTATAAATATAGCAACGTAGGCAGTTGAAAGGAAAAAACTAATGCTTGATTGAAACTTCATAAGATGCAGTTACACAGAATCAGCTCATATAAATGATATACTACTGGCACTTCCTGTTTTTTAGTGGCTCTTCCTGTTTCGCTATCATTCTGAGTCAGTGGCAAAACATTTTGTGTTAAAGATATAATTGATGTTTTGAAGGTGGGTGACATAAATATGGAGGATCTAAACAGCAGCAAGGATCAACTGATGTTGCAAAAAAAAAAAATAATAATAAATTTATATACAGTATATATATATATATATATATATATATATGATTTTGGGCTTTTATGGACATCCAGCCATACTCATTAGATACTCAGTAGTAGTCTGTGAGCAATAGCATGAATGTTTGAAAATAGAAAAGAGAAAAAAAAGCAATGTTCATGTCCACTTCCTGTGAGAAGCCACTACTTGCTGTTCGCGAGATGAGAGAAGTAGGAACAGAAACCTGTTTGTGTTTTGTGGGGTCGACTAAGAGTAAGAGAATAATCGCCTTTATTTTAGAGCATTGAAACCAGTTCAGGATCCGGTAGCGTGTTGTAAGGGTCATGAAACGCAGGTCAAAGGAGAAAAGTGAGGAGACTGTGGGCAGCCATTTACTCACTGCTCAGGAAAATGAGAAAGTGGAAGATCTTCTCGGCAGGAGGCGTGTGGTAAGTACACCATCTCTCACGGGGCAAGTTTAGGGGGACATGACCTTCTGTATCTGTGCTGATCTCCATTCGAAAGAGAAAAGTACAAAAAACATCCTTTTCTGAATTCATTATCAATGTGGAAGGATGAAATAAGCACCAACTCAATGTGCATATTCATAATAATTTTAAAAGCTTTGAGAGTGTGTTCATAGAGCTCATAAATTATTATTGTGGGGTTTTTTGTTTGTTTTGTTTTATCAGAGTCAGCTTGAATATTGTCCGTGAATAATTATTTTTATTCGACCTTTGGGCTTCTGATGAGGTTGAAAGACATTTTCACATTTTTTTTAAGCGCGACCATAAGCCATGATGCTCTTGGTTCAGAGTGACTGATGAATTCATGCACAAAACAGACCCATTAAGGTCATTTTATTTCATTTTCTGAACCGGTTAATCCTAAATAGGGTTGCATGGAGGCTGGTGCCCATCTCAGACGACTCTGGGCGAGGGCAGAGTACACTCTGGACAACTCACCAGGCCATCGCAGGGCAGAAACACGTTGACGGCTTTGCAGCGACTCTTGTCGAAAGTCAGCAATGGTTCTTTTACATGAACCTCCCACCATAGACAGTGAGCGACACGGCGGCCTTTGATAACCCAGTTAGCTGCACCATGGGGGTGGGGGGGGGTGGGGTGGGAGGGGTGTTTGCGTGTGTGTGTGTGTGTGTGTGTGTGTGTATGTGAGAGACAACCCGTCAACAATGGGGCTTGAACCCCAAACCTTGGGAGCAGTGATCCAACACCTTTACCACCAGGCCACCACTGCCCTCGTTCTTTAAGGTCCATTTTCCAAATGCTGAAGATGTCCATATGGTCACTATCAGATTTACATTGCCAGCATTTGGCAGACGCTCTTATCCAGAGTGACTTACAATTATAATTTTTTTTTTTAATACAATTTGAGCAATTGAGGGTTACGGGCCTTGCTCAAGGGCCCAACAGTAGAGAGAGAGAGAGTAGGTTTTGAACTGCTAACCTTCGGATTACTATCCCATTGCATTAACCAACAAGCCACCACTGCCCCACATTTTGGATTTGACCTCACAACTATCCAGGCCTTTGATATGATCTGTTGAAAAGCGGGGTGACACACCAAATACTGCTAACGTTAAAAAAAAAAAAAAAAAAAAAAAACAGATTTGATGATGATTAATATAGTAATCGATGAGGAATTTTTTGGTAAACTTGCTAACATCGTCCCATTCCCTGGTGAAATAATATATTCTCTTCAACTGATTGTGAACAAACTCTTCTTCAGAAATGTGGGGATTCTCCAGATATGCAAAAAAAACAAACAAAAAAACCAGACGATAATACTGTAGTTCACTTTTTCATCCACAATGGTCACTTGCGAGGAACTGCTTGGCGATTTAGGGATCTATGAGAGACGGGGGTGGGAGGTTGAATCTTTTACTCATGGAAGGGTCGTGCTGATTATTGCTAAATATGCTAAATATGCTAAATGGCGAAGAACATAAACTCATCATCATCATCATCTGCGGCCCGGTGGTTGGGGACCCCTGCATGACGCCACCACTGCCTTTTGTACAAAATACTGCTGGAGTCAGTACAGCAGAAATAATTTGACTGTAGTGTGTACTATATATAACAAGTGTGTCAAGCCACCGCCGACCCAGTAAACATTTCCTCTATTTGAAATCTGGGTAACTGAGAAGACTGATTCTCATACAGTCAGACCTGCTTCACTTTGGTTTGAGTAAATCTTGCATAGAAACACTACGGGTCGATTACTACAGAAGGTCTGAGCCTGAATTGATGTTACGATTAGCAATTATTCGCTGAAGATGAGGTCGTTGAGGTTTGGTTGAGGTTTTGCATGGCCTCTCTCTACAGACAGTGAGAGACATGGCCCGCCGTTGATAACCCAGATATCTGCACAGCACTGACGACCGTTGACAGTGGGACTAGAAATCCCGAGCTTGGGATCAGTACGCCTGCGCCCTACCTCCATGCCACCACTGCCCGACCCAAGCAGTATCCATTTCAAGATAATTAGGTTTTAAATCCCCAAATAGAGGACCAATCAGATTGCACCATTCCCAAATAGTACATACAAATCTCCAATGAATTGATTATAGTTTGCCATTTAAAAATTGGGTGGGGCCTGTGGTATAGTGGTTCGGGTTTAAATCCCCATTAGACCCTTCCATGCTAAGATAAGATAAGGGCAGGGCCATTCATTAATTAGAGTCGCGGGAAGGTTGACACCCATCTCAGCTGACTCTAGGCGAGGGCAGGGTACACCCTGGACAGCTCGCCAGGCCATCGCAGGACCAAAACTCACATAACCATTCATACTCACACCTACGGGAGATTTGGAAAAGCCAATTAACCTACTGTGTATGTTTTTGGACTGTGGGAGGAAACCGGAATACCCGGTGGAAACCCACACAAGCACAGGGAGCACATACAAACTCCACAAAGAAACACCCAAGCTGGGAATTGAACCCAGGACCTTCTTGCTGTGAGGCAGACATGCTAACTATTATGCAGCCGTGCAGCCGACGGGCGGGGTCTTAACCACCAATGTGTCTCTGTGGACCAAGCGGTATAAAATGGCTACCAATAAAAATCCTGGGAAGATAATCTGCGAATCTCCTCGTTTACGTTACGCTACACAAACCGGATTAAGCTCCGCCTTGATAAATCACTAGACTCGAGTGTAGAAGCCCAACAGACGTATTTACGTAAACCTGAATGTAAAATATAAAACATTTGTGAAACAACAGCATCTCTAGATAATTTTCTATGTTTAAGATAGTAATAGCTATTTAAAAAGCAGCCTACGATTGGAGCCGTAAACTTGGCGTTTTCAACCTGATTGCTTTTGTTTATTTGTCTTATAGCGGTGGAATAATTTGGGTGGTCATGATTTTAACTCTTGTTGTGGACCAAATATCCTTGTGACAATCGACCTTGTGGCGACAGTTGACTGATCACCATGAAGATTTAGTTTAAGTTTTGTCCAGTTCCTGAGATCGTGGTCAGGATTTAATTTATGAATAAATTTAGCATTGGACGGGTGACTTCATAACTACGCCAGTGTCCAAATCAAATAGAAAAACATGATTTAATTCTTTATGATTTAAATGTTTTCCCTCTGGATCAATTTACATGTACAGCATTCGTCATTTACCCTGAACCAGTGCGACTTACTTTTTTATACAACTGAGTAGGTCAGGGTTAAGGGCCTTGCTCAAGGGCCCAACAGTGACAGCTTGCTGGTAGTGAGACATGAACTGATCAGTTCATCTGATTAGTAACTCGGTGTCATAACCAATGAGCCACTATTGCACAGTTCAGAGTGGTTTCTTTTTAACTTTCTCATTGTCTTTCTTTTTTCTTTTTAACTTTCTCATTTTCTTTCTTTTTTCTTTTTAACTTTCTCATTTTCTTTCTTTTTCTTTTTAACTTTCTCATTTTCTTTCTTTTTCTTTTAACTTTTAACTTTCTCATTTTCTTTCTTTTTCTTTTTCTTTTTAACTTTCTCATTTTCTTTCTTTTCTTTTTAACTTTCTCATTTTCTTTCTTTTCTTTTTATCTTTCTCATTTTCTTTCTTTTTTTCTTTTTAACTTTCTCATTATCTTTCTTTTTTCATTCTTCTCTTTTCTTACCATTTTCCTTTTGTCTTTCTTTTTTCTTTTCTTATTTTCTTTCTTTATTCCCTTTTTATTTCTTTCTTTTCTTTTTAACTTTCTCATTATCTTTCTTTTGTTTTTAACTTTCTCATTTTCTTTCTCTTTTCCTTCCATCCTTTCTTTTCTTTTTCCCATTTTTCCCTTTTTCTTTCTTCTTTCTTTATTTTCTTCCTTTACTTTTTATTTCTTTTTCTTTTTAACTTTCGTTTTCTTTTTACTTCCTTATTTTTCTTTTTAACATTTTTCTTTTTCTTTCTTTCTTTTAAACTTTCTCATTTTCTTTCTTTTTCATTCCTTTCTTTTCTTTTTACCATTTTCCTTTTGTCTTTCTTTTTTATTTTCTTATTTTCTTTCTTTCTTCCCTTTTTATTTCTCTTTTCTTTTTGCTTTCTCATTTTCTGTCTTTTTCCCTTCCTTTGTTTCTTTTCTTTTTCCCATTTTTCTTTTTTTCTTTTTACGTTCTCATTTTCTTTATTTCAAGTTTATTGTCACTTGTGTGTGTGTGTGTGAGAGTGTGTGTGTGTGGGTGTGTGGGTGTGTGTGTGTGTGTGTGTGTGTGTGTGCACGTGCATGTGTGTATGCATGTCCTGTATCTATGAGTGTGTTATTCTGTTGCATGAGACAGCTGTGTCTAAAGTGTGAAAACAATCATGTTTGTCTCTAAACCTTCTGGGCAGGGCTGACAGAGAAGTGCGCTCTATAAACTTCCTGTCATAGTCCATTTACTCTGTAGCCAGTAGTGCACCTCATTTGCATTCAACTTCCTAGAACAACGTTCTTTTTCAAGCCAAGAACAGCAGACTGTAATTTTACAGATGTAACTCACTAAACTCACAATATACAGTATTAGCATATCATAGGCCTGTGCTAGAATACAATAATATTTTAATAATATATTAGCACAGAATAGGCCTGTGCTACAACAAAATATGTTAATAATATATTAACATATCATAGGCCTGTGCTACAAAACAATAATGTGTTAATAAATATTAGCATATCATAGGCCTGTGCTACAATACAATAATATTTTAATAATATATTAGCACAGAATAGGCCTGTGCTACAATACAATATGTTAATAATATATTAGCATATCATAGGCCTGTGCTACAATACACTAATATGTTAATAATATATTAGCATATCAATACAATAATATGTTAATAATGTATTTGCATATCATAGGCCTGTGCTACAATACAATAATATGTTTGCTTTGTGTTTCCTTTATATTCCTCTTTTCTAGTCTCTGTGTACAACAGTGGTGCAGTTGTTCAAGGCTCTGCCTTACAGCTCTGCCAACTGGAGTCTGCAGCATACGGGTGTGATCTGCTTCGTAAAGGACAATCCTCAGCGCTCGTACTTCATTCGTCTTTATAGCATCACGGTATGGGGCTTTCCAACTTTTATCACCTTTCGGGACTTGAATTAGAATCTCACATTTGTAGGTCTTTGTGATAAGTTGATGTTAAAATTTGAAAACCATAATTTGTACAATAAAAACATGAAATTCCCCCTCATACCCACACACACACATTTACAGATACACAAAAGACATACACAAGTAATAACAGAATAGTAATAAACAAACAAACCAACAAACAAAGAAGAAAGTAAATAAGATTAAAAAAAAGTATTCACACTAAATTGATTCCAAAATTATTTTAAAACTTCAGCTCATCCCACAGGTTTCCACTTAGTTTATGTTAAGGGATCGAGATGGCCACGGTCTGACCATGGTCTAACCGGTCAGAAGTGTTATTTCATAAAGTGCATGATGCATGTCACAAAGAACAATTTTTACAGAGTCTTTGGAGGAAAAACAACCCAACAACATCACAGACCCTCCACCATATTTCAGTCGGGATAATGTTATTTTCATTGCATCCATACTGCTTCATGTGCTGAATCTACCTGGAGAATATATATTGCCAAAAATCTACTTTTTTTTTTTTTTTTTTTTGCTACATCAGATCATAGAACACAGTTTCAGTCAAAGTTGAGCAGATTCCAGGTGCTTAAATTTTTGGTTAACTGACAAGCAGTCTGCTGGCATGATTCCTGGGTTGCCAATAAACATGAAGCATGTGCTTTTAGTAAAAATTATCTTTTTTTTTTTTTTTTATTAAGAAATATTTTTTCTGAATACATTTATTCCAAATAAAGTTTTGATCCTTCTTATATTTTCTGTGTGAGACAAGGCTACTTTACAAAAAGGTGAACTTACTAAGAAAAATGGAACAAATTCATGTCATGTGTCATACGTGGGTTCATTGCTGTGTGATCATGAAGGGCCTTCACTGCATCAGCTAAAAGATAAGTCAGTAATTTATAAGCAAAGTTTTGATAGCACCTTTACCCTTAACAACGTCATCTGCAGGACTCATTTATTCATTCATATTCTGAACTGCCTAATCCTAATTATGGTTGTGGGGAGGCTAGAGCCCATCTCAGCCAACTTTGGGCGAGGGCAGAGTACACCCTGGATGGCTCACCAAGCCGTCACAGGGCGGAAACACACTGACGGCTTTGTAGCTACTCTTGTTGAAAGTGAGCAATGGTTCTTATACATGAACCTCACACCATAGACAGTAAGAGACGTGGCCGGCCTTTGATAACCCAGTTAGCTGCACTGGGGGGACAACACTGCAGTGACAATCTGTTGAGAGTGAGGCTTGAACCCCCAACCTTGGGATCAGTGATCTAGCACCTTTATCACCAGGTGACCACTGCCCTGTCTAGGCAGGGATTGCTTGCTTTCCATGGTTAATTGGGACCAAGACCCCCACGACCACCGATTTCCATGAAGTAGGCTCGTCTCCCCCCCCCCCCCCGACTGACATATGTCAGTCATGTAATTTATATGTGTGTGTATATAATATCAATAAATACATAGTCAACACTATAAATGCTTATAAATACAATTAAACATTCAAAAATAATGCATAAGATGTAAATAAAATATAAATATACACACACAGACATGCGCGCACACACAGATGCGCATCTCACATAAAAACGTAACTAGTTTTGTTGGGGGGTTTTGGGTTGTTTTTTTGTTTTTGTTTGTTTGACCACCGAATTCCGCAAAGGAGGATCAACCTTCCCCACCCCCCACTGACATATACCTACATGTATGTGTGTGTATATAATATCAATAAATACATAGTCAACACTATAAATGCTTATAAATACAATTAAAATTCAAAAGTAATGAATAAGATGTAAATAAAATATAAATATACACACACAGACATGCGCGCACATTGGTTTCATGCCAAGAAAGAGCACCACAGATGCAATGTTTGCTTTGAGGATGTTAATAGAGAAGTACAGAGAAGGTCAGAGGGAGCTACATTGTGCCTTTCTTGATCTGGAAAAAACATATGACAGGGTGCCAAGAGAAGAACTGTGGTATTGCATGAGGAAGTCTGGAGTGGCAGAGAAGTATGTTAGAGTGGTGCAGGACATGTATGAGAGATGTAAGACAGTGGTGAGGTGTGCTGTCGGTGTGACAGAAGAGTTTAAGGTGGAGGTGGGACTGCATCAAGGGTCAGCTCTGAGCCCCTTCTTGTTTGCTATGGTGATGGACAGGCTGACAGACGAGGTTAGACAAGATTCCCCATGGACTATGATGTTTGCAGATGACATTGTGATCTGTAATGAGAGCAGAGAACAAGTGGAGGAAAATCTAGAGAGGTGGAGGTATGCCCTGGAAAGGAGAGGAATGAAGGTTAGCCTCAGAAAATCAGAATACATGTGTGTGAATGAGAAGGACCCAGGAGGAACGGTGATGTTACAGGGAGCAGAGATAACGAAGGTGGAGGATTTTAAGTACTTCGGCTCAACAATCCAGAGCAATGGAGAGTGTGGAAAAGAGGTGAAGAAGCGTGTGCAGGCAGGCTGGAATGGTTGGAGAAAAGTGTCCGGTGTGATGTGTGATAGGAGAGTGTCAGCAAGAATGAAGGGAAAAGTGTACAAGACGGTGGTGAGGCCAGCGATGTTGTATGGCTTAGAAACAGTGGCGCTGAGGAAAAGGCAGGAGGCAGAGATGGAGGTCGCGGAGATGAAAATGTCGAGGTTCTCTCTGGGAGTAACGAGGATGGATAGGATCAGGAATGAGCACATCAGAGGGACAGCACATGTTAGATGTTTTGGAGACAAAGTCAGAGAGGCTAGATTGAGATGGTTTGGACATGTACAGAGGAGGGATAGTGAGTATATTGGCAGTAGGATGCTGAGGTTGGAACTACCAGGCAGAAGGCCTCGAGGAAGTCCAAAGAAGAGATTTATGGATGTGGTGAAGGAAGACATGAAGGTCGTTGGAGTCAGAAAAGAAGATGCAGAGGACAGGGTGAGATGTAGGCGGATGATTTGCTGTGGCGACCCCTGAAGGGAGCAGCCGAAAGTAAAAGAAGAAGAAGAAGAAGAAGAAGACATGCGCGCACACACAGATACGCATCTCACATAAAAACGTAACTAGTTTTGTTGGGGGGTTTTGGGTTGTTTTTTTTTTTTTGCATAATTGGCCTTGTTTTGTGGCATTTTCCTTCATTTCCTTATTTTTTTTTCAATGAATATTTTTAAAAAACCCACAATGCACTGAAGCCACAGAAACTGAAGCACAAAGTAGCGAGGGATCACTGTACTTTCGATTCCTATTTAATATAATAAGCTCACTTTTCTTTTTTTGTCTGACAACATTAATTGTAAAAAGGTATGATACAAATAAAACTGAATTGAATTGAATTTTTCTTAATTCAATATCCAGGTGTAGCCTGAACACCTTGCCAGTACACACAATCATTCACACTCACACTCACACCATTTACTTGCACCCCAGGTAGCTTCAAAGGCCATTGCAGGGCCAAGACACGCAACAATTTACACTCTGGGGTGCTCTGGAACGGTCAGCCCAGTGTTTTTCAACCTTTTTTGAACCACGGCACATTTTTTCATTGAAAAAAAAAAAAAATCATGTGGCACACCACCAGAAAGAAATGTTAAAAAATTAAATTACAAAAATTATACTGATAATATAAAGTCGTTCCGATCAAATTGTCTTGAATAGGAATCAAATAAACACAAAGAACATGTATTTCATAATCGTTTATATTTCTACTCACTCAGTGTGAAACCTGCGGCCGTTTGGATGAACATAGTGCTGATGTCCTGGCAGGAATCGAAGAAGGACACTCACGCAGCTTTTCCTCAACAGCGCTCAGTCTCTCTCTGTTTTTCGTTTTTATAGCGGTGAGGCTTGAAAAGCTCACCTCACACAGATATGTCATGGCAAATGGGAGCAATATCAAAATAGCTTTGTTTTCCAGAATGGGGAACTCCTTGGCAGTGGCCAACCAAAAAACTGTCCAAAGGTCAATCAGCAAAGCTTCACATAAAACCAGGATTCTGTCTCAGTTCAGTGAGTTCCTCCTGCTCCTGGAATGTCGTATCCTGTCCATCTACTGATGCTGAACTATATGGGTCTCTATCCCAGTCCAGGCATTCAGTGGAGGCTGAAGAGAAATGAAATGACATCTTCTCCTCAAGAGTTTTTAAATTAACTATCATTTCACAATGGATAGGATCAGGAATGAATGGATAGGATCAGGAATGAGCACATCAGAGGGACAGCACATGTAAGACGTTTTGGAGACAAAGCCAGAGAGGCTAGATTGAGATGGTTTGGACATGTACAGAGGAGGGATAGTGAGTATATTGGTAGTAGGATGCTGAGGTTGGAACTACCAGGCAGAAGGCCTAGAGGAAGACCAAAGAGAAGATTTATGGATGTGGTGAAGGAGGACATGAAGGTAGTTAGTGTAAGAGAAGATGCAAAGGATAGGGTGAGATGGAGGCAGATGATTCGCTGTGGCGACCCCTGAAGGGAAAAGTCGAAAGGAAAAGAAGAAGAGGAAGAACTATCATCTCACACAATGTGGGGCAATCTTGCCATTGCTTGGTGAGTGTGAACATTTCATGATTGCCACTTTCCACATGTTGTTTCACCTTTGAAAAGAATCTGTTTATTTTATCTGTACTTGTAAGCAGGTTTTGATTTCGTCCTGCATTCGTGCGTTCAGTTCATTCAGAAGATGAAACAGAATTAGAATCTTTCCTTTTCAAAACCTTCTCCATCACTGTCACCGTATAGAATCACTCACCATGATGCCAGTGTCACTGCTACCTGATGCAGCCATGTCTCACTAATTCTCTTGTCTTAAAGTACAAAGCAATTATCTACCTGCTGCCACCTACTGGTATGGAAGAGTATTACATGGTTACTCTGTCGATCATGAGACAGCACAGACACTCGACAAAATCTGTTTGGGCTTTTACACCTGAGCCTAGTGGTTCATCAGGCCGGTGCTTGTCCCCCGTTTCCGTAGCGTGAAGCGACCAGGAGTTCAACTCCTCCAGGATGGGATGCCAGTCTAATTGCAGGTTACCTTCACAGTACAGTGGTACCTCACTTTACAAAATTAATCTGTTACAGCACCTTTTTTCGTAACCTGCATTTTTTAAAAATTGAACCACATTTTACATCTAAAATGTGTGATTCGTTCCAAGGCTCCCAACACTACCCCGTAAACCCTTTAAAAATTATAAAAGCATACCTTTTAATACCTCCTTCTGCTTCAATATCCGATGGTAGGCGGGTTTGTCATATTCCTTTGCGATATCACTCGAGCCCGTTTCTTCTTCTCACTCGCACTGGAAATCACACGTGTGTGTGTGTGTGTGTGTGTGTGTGTGTGCACGCACGCGTGTGTTGTCTATGTCTTCTTAGCAGAGTTATAATCTTACAAATGTTTATGTAAGGTTAAAAGCCTGAGTCAAGAAATAAAGCATGAAACAACAGTAACTCTGTCTTTTACATGAAAAGCATCAAGGTAGATGCAGCTCCATAATAGTCAATGGGAGGGAGCCGCGTCATCCCTCCTAGCCAATGGGAGGCCAGCGGGGCGGGATATTGGGAGATAGCCAAAAAGAGGGAGCTGCATCATCCCTCCTAGCTAATGGGAGGCCAGCGGGGTCGGATGTTGGGAGATAGGCAATGGGAGGTAGCTGCGTCATCCCTCCTAGCCAATGGGAGTCCAGTGAGGCGGGATGTTTGAAAGTCATTGATGGGACAGCGGCTCGTGCATTGTTTGAATATTTGAATGGCAAGTTTGAATGTTTGAATGTCACGTTTGAATTTTTAAGATGCCGCTTTCATAACATGAACTTGTTTTGTGTGCAGCGACAAAAATTTTCGGAAAATGTATTTCGTAACCTGCATTTTTCATTTGGTGAGACTTTCGTAAAGTGAGGTACCACTGTATATACACACATATATAATTTTTTTTTACTGGTACCCATTTATACTGCTGGGTGGACAGAGGCACACTTGTGTTTAGGATCTTGCCCAGGGGTCTTACTGGGATTTGAACACATAACCTCCTGATCATGAGCGCAGCACCCTAACCACTACACCACCGGCCCCACTACAGATAATTTGACAATGACACATTATTTGTGGATACTAATTCATTTTTTAAATAATTTTTTGACCAATTAGGTAAAATTGGATAATTTACAACGGCACACCAGATAATATCTCATGGCTCACTCGTGTGCCGCGGCACAGTGGTTGAAAAACACTGAGTTAGCCTACTGTACATGTCTTTAGATTGTGGATGAAAACTGGTATATTCGGAGGAAACCTACCCAAGGACAGGTAAAATATTTACACTCCACACAGGAAAACCCTCACCGAGCCCAGGACCTTCTTTACTTACTGTGAGGTGTACATGCTAACCACTGAGTTGCCTCACCATGCCAAGCTTTTGTAGTTTCCTAAATGTTCTATTTCCTACAGTAATAAAAATGGAAATGTGGTTTCATCCCCAGGAAGGTAAACTTGTATGGGAGCAGGAGCTCTTTAACCAGTTCAACTACTGCAGAGTCAGGGCATTCTTCCACACTTTCCAATCAGATGTGAGTATTGTTACTGTGTTAGCACATATCAAAGTCATGGATTTCCGTACGCTCACGTTTAATCTTCACCACAATTTAAAGTCAATTCAAAACCCAATGTGGGAATCATCTCTCTGAATAGTTTTTCGTCATCTGGAAATTGTGCTGATGACTCGTGTTATGAACCCCAAGTGTTTTTCTCTCAGGAGTGCCAGGTGGGTCTGAACTTTGCAAACGAGGAAGAAGCTGAGAACTTTTACCTTGTAGTGGATGAGAAGATCAACCAGAGAATCAAACAACTGGGTGAGTTAAGCAAGCTTGGCCATTAATAAAAAAGGTTTTTTTAATCATTGTCTTAAAGCTATATATCAGTGTGGGAAAAAGATTGTAACCTGTAGTAGGCAGAGGTTAAAGTCAGCCGGAACGCACTGGAACATCGTGTTGGTAAGAAATATACAGACGTCTTTTGCAGGAATGCACTGGAACGCCTCGGAAGAGCAACTTTCACCCATGCATACAATGCGAGCCCTATCTTTTTTCAAGCGAATTTTACCAAAATAAATGTGAAATCGATGAATATATAAAAATAACCTCCAGATTTGCCTTCTGTGACGGATTGAACCGAGTTTTAGTGCGTTGGACGAACACTGTAATTTGTTGGCTACAGACCTCGCTTACCGTGATAGGTTGCAACTTGTAGTAGGCAGTCAGTCACTGTAGAATAACGTTAATACGATGTCCACTTGTGCTGCGTATCTTTATTTTTTTTTGGAGACAACAGGGTCATCATTCTTGCAAAATAAGCAAAACAAAAATCCCCAAGTAACATATATACAGTGGTACCTTGACTTATGAGTGTCTTTTATGACGAATTTTCCATGATACGAGCTTCGATCCCACCAAAAATCTGCCTCACTCAATGAGCAAAATTTTGATTTACGAGCTCTGCTGGGGAAATGGCTTTTCCGGGCTGATTAGCCTTGTTTTCTTCCGTGTGTATTCCTCGATGCTCCGAGAATGCCTTGTGCAATTTTTCTCAATTATTTTCTGTGATGCCCCCTATAGGAAGAAAAAAAATTTTCACGTCCCCCCTTCAGCCACCTGCTCGCGACTATAAATGGTGTTTACTGTACTTCATATCGTTTGCTCGGTGCCTACACCATAGGGAACACAGTGAGAGTGCCACTGCTACCTACTGTAGAGGATGCGCAATTACACTTAATTCCAGTACAGTATGGCAAAAAAGCATGTTCCCCCGGGTCATACGCCCCACTCCCGCGGCATCACGCCCCACTATTTGAGAAGCACTGGCCTTGTGGGAGCTCAACACAAGCCTTTCCTCTCAAAATTCTCCTCCTCCTCCTTCTCTGTAATGCATCACCTCATGCCTGCCCATGTGACATCTTTGCGACAGTCGATGATTGGAAGGGTTAGTTGACTTATTGTTTTTTCTTGTTTTATTATTATTGATTATTAATTATTATTAATGTTAATGTACATGTATTATTATTATGAAATATTTATTGTTTTTACATGTTTATCTTTAATATATTAGGTGAAATATACTTGTGTGAGGTTATATGAGTTTGGGAGGGGGTTGGAACGGATTAATTGGTTTTCTGTTGTTTCCTATGGGAATTTTTGTTTGATTTAACAAACATTTTGACTTATGATCTTGCCCTTGGAATGGATAAATTTCGTAAGTCAAGGCAACACTGTGTATATATGTTGTGAGGTGTTACACGTCGTGAAATACTCTGTCTCTCTGTCAGCAGCACCACTCCATTCCACAAACAAACACACGTTAAAGAGGGAAAATCAATGCCTTCTTTTCATTGGATGGCTGGTTGCCTAAGTGATGGAAGGACCCCAAATAGTGCTGGAAAAGTGTCAGTTTGAGGTTGCATGCATCCTTTTGATAGTGAACGGAATGACTGGGAAACACGGAACACAGAAACGCAGCCTAACACACTTGAAGATCAAAAAAAAAAAATGCGAAGAATAATTGGTTTTATGTTTAAGAGAAAGAGAGATGACGAGCAAGTTGAGCAACGGAGAGCGGAAATTGCAGAGGAAGTACATGGAGCAGAGAAGTGATGCAAGAGAGGCACCTGCAGGCACCATGTCGGTGACTGTGACTCCTGTATTAGATTATGTGTCTGATATCTTACATTATGCACTCAAAGATGTGCAGCATTTATTAGCATCTTCAATATGATACTCGCGTGCAAAGAAAAATTTTGAGTTGCAGTTCCGACAAGAATCTTATCTCACTGTCACTCTTGGTAGTAGCTCACCTAATGGCACAAATTGCTAATATAGTGTTTTTGTACAATTTCTTTAGAAAAGCGGCAGGGAAAAGGCTCCACATCCAGTCGAGGTAAAAATTTCAATTAAAGTTCTAGTCACAGATGACAAAGACAACATGCACATGCTGCATTTTCACTCTGTACAATTCTCTGTAATGTTGGACAGATCATGATGTTTTGCCACCACTACCCCCTAACTGTAAGTAAAGCATTAATAAAGTTTTGTTTTGTCACATGGCAACACCACGTAATTTATAATTTTTGTTCATTTATTTATTTATTTTAACGTCTATATTTTTTTTCTTTGCTAATGTGTGGTGAAACTTTTAAAACTAGGTTCTGGAAGTCAGAATCAGTTTCCGTTGGGAAATAGTCAAATCCAGAATCAAGCACCTTCCTCCAAGTCAAAAAAAGAGAAGAAAGAGAAGGAAAAAAAGAGCAAAAAGAAAAGTTCAAAATTATCCAAGGAATTAATTGGAGCTCCGAGTGGCTTTACGTGAGTAATAAAACATTTAAACCTATTTGGAGCTTCGTGTATTGAGTATATTCTTCCATAATACATTTTGTTTTGGTTTGAAACCCAGGGCGTTGTTGCTGTGAGGTGGACATGATAACCACTGTGCCACCCCTGTTAAATTGATTATTCGCCCCAGGCTCTGTGACTGTCACTAAATTAAATGGTCCCCTGAATACGACTAAGTGATGTCCACCTCGCCTTATACAAATAATTCTTAAATATAGAGGGATGTCATAATATAATGTTATATCATTATACAATTAGCAGTGGCCACCCAGTGGTAAGGTACTGGATCACTGATCCCAAGGTTGGGAGTTCAAGCCCCACTCTCAACGGGTTGTCAATGTCCTCCCAGTGCAGCTAACTGGGTTATCAAAGGCCGGCCATGTCTCTCACTGTCTATGGTGGGAGGTTCATGTAAAAGAACCATTGCTGTCTTTCAACAGGAGTAGGCGACATAGCTGTCAGCGTGTTTCCGCCCTGCGATGGCCTAGCGAGCTGTCCAGGGTGTATATTGCCCTCGCCTGGAGTCAGCTGGGATGGGCGCCAGCCTCCCCGCGACCCTAATTAGGATTAAGTGGTTACAGAAAATGAATGAATGAATGGTTGTATGGTGAAGAACAGTTACGCTCTATTGAGGTTTATGCTTTATATTTTTCCAGCCATGTCCGCCATTGTGGTATGAATAGCATCGACCCAGATCTGATGCAGTTGTTGTCACGTGCTGGAATCAGTGAGGCAGATATGAGAGACTCAGAGACCTCACAACTTATCTATGATGTCATTGAACGCTCAGGTGGAATGGAAGCAGTTAAAAAAGAACTAAATCATCAGGGTAAGATGATGATGATGATGTGATGATGATGTATAAACCTCAATTAGTGAGTTTTTATTGTGTAGACTACAAGAAGCATTGCATTTGGTACACATATTCAAATTTGCATTTTTACTTGCAGAATGTCCTCCACCTCCTCCTAATGCTCGCCGGACTTCTCTCCCCCCTGTGCCCCCTGGCTCCTCCTCAGCTCACCCTTCATCTCAAGGTCGCTTTGGGCCCTTACCACCTCGTCCTGGACAAACTCCATCCACTGGGTCTAGGTCCACATCAGTACGCGCCTTACCACCCACACCTTCAGGAGGACGAACTGGACCCCCACCACCACCAAAAGTGGAACAAGGAGGACGTAGAGGGCCTTTACCCCTACCTTCGGGTTCACATGTAGCACCTTCAGTAAGAAGTGGAACCCTACCCCCAGTGCCAGGAGGGCATAGTAGTCTCCCTCCACGTCCATCAAGTGGACAAGGTGGCACTCCATCATCTGCTACTTTCACACGTAGTGGACCTTTACCTCCGGTTCCCGGAAGGGGTAGTGGATCCCCATCACGTCCACCATCAATAGCTAGAGGTGCCTCCATGCCTTCTGGACATTCTGCTAGATCTGTCCCACCTCTACCTGGAAGACGGAGTGACTCCCCATCACAGCCTCCATGCGATGAATTTTATTTACTGCCACCTCCAGCACTCCCTGAAGATCTACCTCCACCCCCCGCTTCTGATTTTCCACTGTCTGACAGTTCGGATTTACCACCACCACCTCTTCCATCTGAGTGCTACCCACCCCCACCATCTTGGGAAAATTCAGACATGGTCCCACCTCCACAGCCAGTTAGCATGAGCAAAGGAGCTCAACTTCCTCCATCAGCTAATTCAAGAATAGGTGGTCCACCCCCCCCTCCACCGCCTCCTGCCCCAGCACCAAAATTGGAAAGTGACCTACCACCACCTGCCAAAGTCAGCGGTGGAGGAGGAGGAGGCGGCGGTAGAGGAGAATTACTGAACCAGATACGCATAGGAACAAAGTTAAAAACGGTAATAATGATCATTTTGATGATTTTGAACCAGGACTTCCATTAGAGTGACGTATGGTATTTTTTAACCAGGTAACTGCCGGCACTGATCCACCTTCATCTGCCGCACTGGATTCTGGGGAGGGAATAGTTGGAGCCCTTATGATGGTCATGCAAAAGAGAAGCAAAGTCATTCACTCATCATCAGGTCAGTATTTGTTCTGTCAACTGTATCTATTTAATTAAACAGCACGTGTTATACTGCATTTTAGCAACCGATATACAGTACAGTGATCCCTCGCTACTTCGTGCTTCAGTTTCTGTGGCTTCAGTGCATCGCGGGTTTTTCAAAAATATTCATCGAAAAATAAAAAAATAAGGAAATAAAGGAAACATCGGGAAAAAATTAAGGAAAATGCTGCAAAACAAGGCCAATTATGCAAAGAAAAACCCCAAAACAAACAAAAAAAACCCAAACAAACAAACAAAAAAAAAAAACCAAACCCCCTAACATTCCTCCTAAACTACTTACATTTTTATGTGAGGTGCGCATCTGTATGTGTATTTATATTTTATTTCCATCTTATGCATTTTTTTTGAATGTTTAATTGTTATTATAAGCATTTATAGCGTTGACTATGTATTCGATATTATATACACATATACATGTACGTATACATCAGTCAGAGTGGTCGATCCTACTTCACGGAAATTGGCGGTTGTGTGTGTGTGTGTGTGTGTGTGTGTGTGGGGGGGGGGGGTCTCGGTCCCATTTAACCGCGGAAAGTGAGAGATCCTAGTACATTGAGTTTGAAGCATTTTTTGTTATGTTTCATGTTTATTATTTTATAAAACATGATCAATTGTATTTGTTCTAGATGAGGGAGGTGAATTTGATGACGACGAAGACGACGACGATGAGTGGGACTGATGTCAATTCCCAATGTCCTCACTGAGTGATCCAACAAGCATTCCCATTCACACAGTTACACAGCCTATACTGAATCATTTCAACTGGGCCTTTGAAATAAAATATTTGTTTTTTAATCTATTACATTGAAACATTACAGAGAATTTGTTTTATTTGCTAAAATGCTTTTTTCATGCCAAGTAAAGCCAATTCACCACAGAGTAACTAAGAATGTGAAACAATCTCACTCACTCATTTTCTGAACCGCGGAACTTGTATTAGGGTCGTTTGGAGGCCGGAGCCTATTCCAGCCCACACTGGGGTGAAGGTGGGCACACATCCAACACACACTTGGAACAGCCCTTTAGTGTAATGTGCGTGTCTTTGTACTGTGGGAAGTCCAACAGAAACGTTTGAAGTCATTCATAGGAACCAAACCCAGGACCCTCCTGCTGTGAGGTAGGCGTGCCACCCACTACACCACCATTCCCTCCACCGAATATAAAACACCCATCCACAATCTATGTAATGTCCTAACATTTCCATAGAATGGAAAACACAGTGTAACCAAACTTGTCTTTGAAAGACGAGTTCTGTAATCACCGTGTAAAATACTGAAATATTCATGTGGCACGAACACTGTATACGGTAATGCGATTTTATTTCCTTTATATTCTTACATCCAAAAAACAAGAACAAATATTCCCAAACGACACAAAGTGATACTAATCCATTTAATACTAATAAAATATTGTGCCGTTTTAGTCACCACAGATCCAGTGTTATTAAGGTAAGCTCATGATACAACCCTACAGTGATAAAACCTATATACAAAAGCATGGTGTTACTATAATTACATTTAAATAAATATAATCATACATCTTGTGTCATGCAAAATAACCTCCACCTTTTATATACTGTACTTTATAAATTCTGTACTACGGCAAAAATATACAACTTAAAAATAAATACACATTGTCCATCAGATACAGTGACACCCACGAAGACATTGTAGTGGTCCTGAATAAAATTTAAAAAAAAAAAAAAAAAAAAAAAAAAGCAGTTTTCCAAACAGGAAGGACGAGCAGGACACATGGACAGCTTTATCTACTGAGTTACTGTAATCTGCACTGGAGCATATAGTTTCAGTATCCAGGCAGAAAATGGAAAATTGCACTGGCCCACTGACTAAAAGATCACACACACACACACACACACACACACACACACACACACACACTCATACCCTAAGGTGCTTTAACTCAGGTTAGACTGATAAATGTATGTTTTTTTTAATGTCGATTATACTGCACAGGAACATTGCAATCTGATTGGTTCCCTATGCGGGGATTAAAATGCATTATTTTTAGTGGATATCTCACTCACTTATTTGTCAAACCGCTCAATCAGTCTATCATCGCAGGGAGGCTGGACACTTGTTGACGCCATGGTACACCCACAATAATTCACCGGTCCACTGCAAGGCCTACCCTCCACTGAACCCCCAATCACACACACCCAAGGATTCCCATTCAAACACACCTAGGAGAAATTTAAAGCAACCAGTCTGCCTAATTTTCATGTCTTCAGACTTTGGGAGGAAACTGGCGTGCCTGGAGAAAACCCACACAGGTACAAGAAGAACATGCAAACCTCATGCAGAAACGCCTGTGCCTGGGAATCAAACCCAAGACCTTGCTGTGAGGCGGACGTGATAAGCACTACAGTACCATGGAGGCCCATGTAGTGGATAATGAAGCAACAGTGAATAAACACGCAGGGTTTGCTGCAGTCATCCTAAAAAAATTTCACATAATGCCAACCCCATAAAAAATATGAAGAAAGTTATGCAGTATGATTCTTGTTTTTTATTTATTTATTTATTATTATTATAATTTTTTTTTTTACAGTAAGTGCATTTAATTTAAATTTAGCTTGGTTTAAAATGATGCTTTCATCATTTCAGCAGGTCTTGAGCAGGTCAGCAAAGTTTCAGGGGTCAAAAATGGAAAAATAAATCATCAAAATCTTGTTTAAGTTTGTTTTTCTTTTCTTTCTGTGTAGTATATGCTAAAATTTTAAGCACATTCGCTATTATATATATTAAAAAAATTAAAAAATTAAAAAAATGCTGTGCACACAGGGCTCAGTTATTACTCTCATGATTTAAAATAAGTTGAACCACCAAGAAAACAAAAATAATTTTAGTATTTTTTTTTTTTTAATTCATGTTCCTGTGTAGTATATACTAACACAATTATTCACCTCACGCTCGGCGGATGTCAGCGAGTTATATAATCTAATTTAATAAAAATGATAGATATTCAGTGACATCGTATGTACCTTCGGTGAATAACTATTAGTTAAGATATGCAGCAAAACTGCAGATTCAAATCATCAGCAACAGCAGCTGAGGTATAAAATATACAAATATCACACTGATGGTCAGAGTAGTGGAAATGATTCAACTATGGTCCAAAAATCAATGTAACATTAAAAAGGACTTAAGGACAGCAGAGGACATGTGACCCCTCAAAAAAAAAAAAAAAAAAAAGGTATGCAAACCGCAGAAAGAAGACCAACACAACAACAATGAGAGAAGGAGAATGAGTAGACAAGGTTCCCGTGAAAGATTATTATATTTTGCGCCCGTGTCCCGTTCACGTCACTCGTACTAAAGTACATCAGCTGGAAGACAAATTGGGCCGTTAGATGATCTGAGGAAGAAGGCGGGTCAGTCTCAGCCTCCACTAGGCTATTGGCCCTCTGTGTGTCTGCGGTTAGGACGTTTGCTTTGATGCTGCCCTCTGTCAGTGAGCTGTTCCCAGTATGACTGGCAGTACTGATGGATCACACGCATCTCAGGCTCTAAGGGCACATGATCAAGTGTATGATGGACTTCGGGTTTGTGATGCCTCCTCATCACCTCCTCTTCTTTATCCTCTTCATCCGGTACAGTGAGAGCTACCGCGATGTCACGGTCCAGAATGCGCAGGGAGACGCGTGCAACAGTGTGCTTGAAATTATTCTCAGTAGCCAGACAGTGGTATAAACCGGCGTCTGCGTGGGTGAGGGATTTCAGCAAGACACCCTGTGGAGTGCTCAGGACTTCCCCAGCTCTATTCAGCTGCATAAGAATTACACAACAATCCAGCGCTCAAGATTACCACGAGATGGAAATACGTCCCATGACCACTACACACTACTGTATATTAAAATTCCCCAGAAATCTCTAGATAAACAATATACAGTATTTAATGCCAAAATTAGTAAACTAAAGCCGTCATTCAAATTTCACAACACACCAACTTGCACACAAAGCCACACACCAACAATCTTACCACTTTTCTTCTTCCGTCTTTTTGATAGAGCCATTTGACAGTAGCCTGAGGCGAACGAGGCACACACTCCAAAAACGTGCTGCTTCCCTCCACACCAAACTGCACCGTCTCTTTCAAGCGCTTCTCCACTGCGGAGGCATAAAACCCAGAACCCTTCCATCAAACATTCATGTCAGAAAGACACCAATGTTTTATTACATATATTCATACCTGAAATTTAAATGCATTCATTTTTCTACTAGAGACCTTTGTGATGATCATATACAGTAGGTGAGGAATAAAACATCCAGCTTTGCTCTTATAGAAAAATAATCTGTGATCATGGGAGCAGAGAACCATTACATTTATTAAGCAATTAATTACAAAGCACTGACACAGGATCCCTTTGTTCATTTTCTGAACCACTTAATCCTAATTAAAGTCACGGGGAGGGTGGTGCCCATCTCAGCCGGCTCCGGGTGAGGGCAGCGTACACCCTTGACGGCTCACCAGGCAAACGCAGGGCAGAAACATGTCGACAATGCAGCCTACTCTTGTTGAAAGTCAGCAATGGTTCTTTTACATGAACCTCAAACCATAGACAGTGAGAGACATGGCCGGCCTTTGATAACCCAGTTAGCTTCCCGGGGTGGGGTGGGGGTGGGGGTGGGGGGGGGGGACAGCCCATTGAGAGTGGGGCTCGAATGCACAACCTTAGGATCAGTGATCCAGTACCTTTACCACCAGGCCACCACTGCCCGAATTACCGAATTATTATTTAATAAATAAAAATCAACAGCAGCGTTCAATAGCTGAGATACACCATACATAAAATATTTATATACAGTGATCCCTCGATATTTCGTGCTTCAGTTTCTGTGGCTTTGGTGCATCACGAGAATTTCAAAAATATTCACTGATAAATTAAAAAAAAAATCCGCAAAACAAGGCCAATTATGAAAAAAAAAAAAACCCAAATAAACAAAAACAAAAAAACAACCCAAAACCCCCCAACAAAACTACTTACATTTTTATGTGAGGTGTGCATCTGTATGTGTGTGTATTTATATTTTATTTACATCTTATGCATTATTTTTGAATATTTAATTGTTATTATAAGTATTTATAGCATCGAGTATGTATATATTGATATTATATACACATATACATGTACATATACGTCAGTCAGGGGATTGATCCTACTTTGCAAAAATTGGCAGTCGCAGGGTCTTGGTCCCCATTAACCGTGGAGAGTTTCAACAAATGAAGTTTCAATAGAAAGTCTTTGTTATGTCCTTTTATTTTTACTTATATTTGCTCTACGAAAAAGTATTGAGCACTCTCCTATGGAAGGATCTACTCAGAAAATTCTCTCACTCATATATATATATATATATATATATATATATATATATACTAAAAATATACTAGTGGGGTTTGTTTTAACCCGGTAAGGTTCATTTCAGGCTTCATACATCAAGGACTTTTCATAAAAATACAGCTGAGATAGAATTTAGCATTGAGCACAGTTTACGTTACCTTTAGCATTAAATCCTCTACATTGTCGTAAAGGGTCGCCATGTTTCACGTCTTGCCTTCTGCTCCTCCTGAAAAATAAAAAAATGAAAAACCAAGATTCCAAACATGAATTCTGTCTGATTGAAAAGCTTGACTGGAGAGTTTTTGTTGATCTTTTCTAACCTTTTAGTCGCCTGTGTGAAAGGGGTGCAGCTCTCTCCATCCCACGCACAGTAAGGGTCACGAGCCAAGCAGCAGTCTGAACAAGCCTTACCGTATACACCACAGCGGTGCAGCGACACCTGGGCAAGACCTGTGTCTGATGATACGTACAGCTGTTGCTATGGAGATGAGAAAAGAAATACTGCACATTTAATATTATATATATATATATGTGGTATTTTAGAGTACAAAACTTTGGTAGGGCGTGTGCACGCACACACACACACACACACACACACACACACACACACACACACACACACACACACACACACACACACACACACACACATTCACACCTAGGGGCAATTTGGAACAGCTAATTAGCCTATGACAACATGCAGACGCCACACAGAAATGTCCAAGCCTGGGGCTCAAACCCAGGGCGTTGTTGCTGTGAGGTGGACATGATAACCACTGTGCCACCCCTGTTAAATTGATTATTCGCCCCAGGCTCTGTGACTGTCACTGAATTGAATGGTCCCCTGAATACGACCAAGTGATGTCCTAAATTACTAAACAATTACAGTAGTACTGGACTGGTAGTGGCCTGGTGTAAACCATCACAACACCCTGTCATTAATTTCTTTTGTGTAATGATATAATTAGCAGTGGCGACCCAGTGGTAAGGTACTGGATCACTGATCCCAAGGTTGGGAGTTCAAGCCCCACTCTCAACGGGTTGTCAATGTCCTCCCAGTGCAGCTAACTGGGTTATCAAAGGTCGGCCATGTCTCTCACTGTCTATGGTGAGAGGTTCATGTAAAGCAACCATTGCTGACTTTCATTAAGAGCTGCTGCATCGTCGTCAGCAATATTTCTGTCCCGCGATGGCCTGGCGAGCTGTTCAGGGTGTACTCTGTCCTCACCCAAAGTTGGCTGAGATGGGCATCATCCTCACTGTGACCCTAATTAGGATTAAGCGGTTCAGAAAATGAATAGGGTGTGTTGAAAGTTTGACATTAATATTGACCAGGTCAGAGACTGGCCACTCAACTGCGTGAAGACTCAGATCATTTGTTTAACAGCCAAGTCAGGTGTGCTGTTGCTTGATTGAAATAAAATCGTGCGGCCACATGGCCCTTTGTGACATGAGTTTTACACCTGTGGGCTAGAGTAAGACTGTGCAGATCCTCTTGTTGTGCTCTGGTGCCATTTGATTTGGATGTGATGTAATTATATGGTCAGCCACCAAAATAATATTATGGGGAGTCACTGGGTATTATGCTGTAAACACAATCGAGGGCCCAATTGAGCATAACTTTGTGTTTGTTGAGCAAGTAGTAAATTTTGAGCAATCAAGTTTTAATTTTGGATACGGGGTTTTACATATAGTGTAACAAGAAATTTACTTCACCAATATAATATAGTGCATTTAAATTTTTACATAGTCTTTAGACCAGTGCTTCTCAATTATTTTCTGTGGTGCCCCCTCTAGGAAGAAAAAAACATTTCACGCCCCCCACCTCCCTGCGAGCGATAAATACTGTAGTATTATTTGTCTATAAAATTATTAGTACACCTCTGCATAACATTGTATCTTTATTAACATAAAAAAAATTTAATTAACATTTAAAAACAATTAGTTTTTAAACTGTAACAGAAAAAATTTAAAGTGCACCAATGTGCCTGAAATAAAAAAAAAAAAAAATACATTCTTATTTAAACTCATTCAACTTATTTATGTCTTAATATCCCCGTCTCTTTCCACCTTTCTCTTTGTTCTTGTTCGTGTTGTTTACTGCATTCAATATCGTTCGCTCGTGCGAAAAACCTCTACACCATCGCGCAACTGCCAACTACTGGAGTGGAGGTGTTATTACACTTAATTCTCGTACATTATTCCAGAAAAGCATGTTCCCCAGGGTCACAAACGCCCCCGCCATCACACCGCACCCCTCACTATTTCAGAAGCACTGCTTTAGACACACACCCTAATTAATGAATAATGATATAATCCTCACCCACTCCACTTTCCTACATTTACAAATGTCACTACAGAGCTATTTTACAAGGATTTACCCTTTTAGCAGATATCCTCATGGTTTTAACAGGAACTGGTGACTGTAGAAAAAATGAAAAGGTATGAAATATTATATACTCATAATATATTCATGTATTCCTTAGCATCATACTAGCTGTTGACTTCATTACCCTGAAAACTTCAACCTCCTCTAATGTCAGTTCTTCCAGTGTGGTTGGATCTTTGGGTAGAACTATAACCTTTTGTACTGTTCCACGATCTGAAAAGACAGGAGAAATTCTTTCACGTTGTTAGGTGTTCGGGAACACGAGTCCAAACTGTTGATTACTCATGATGCCTGCTACAGAACAGTATGTGAAAATAAACCATGAACGACCGAACTGGAGGCAGATTATTCACCTGTTCCTAGAAAAAACACCTCATATCTCCCATCCACTGCATCCACCTGGTCCACGGCAATGGTAGTGAACCTGTAGTCTACACCTGAGCGCACCACCAGAGGACGCTTATGTATAGGATACACAGGGTGATACATGAGAGGGTGCGCACGGACAAAGTTCACAGCCTCGTCTGAAAATGCCTTCGTGGAGTGCAAACTTGGTGTAAATGTACCTCCTGGACACTAGAGGGTAACAAAGAGCTATGTTACAGTGTGAATGGAACTGTGGACAGTGAGTAAGCCTGCTGAGAAATTCAGTACATGCAGACAAAAATGAACATAAACAATAAATGGGCAGCTCACAGTTCCAGGTCGAGGGTAGGGGATCTTCCCTGTGTACATTGTCCATTGGTAGTTGTGCCCATGTTTGTGTGCAAAAGGCCCATTGAATACATTTCGTATGTCGGCCATAGAGTAGACACACACAGCTGACCCCTTAAAAACAGACCTGAAACAGACATATGAAATTAGGCAGAGTGCATGTGATTAATGTATATTTGCATTTACAGTAAAATATAAGTTATTTTCACCCTGCAGTGGAGAAAACGGCATACACCACAGGGTTACGCTCATCGTGGGTGGGTTGAATGAAGACGTCTCCTGAAAGAAGAAGCATCTTTTAATGGCAGGTCAATCACAAAAATTAAACCGCTACATAAAAATCCAACTTCAATCAGTGTAAGATGTAGGTGTTCACCCTGCCTGGTCTAGTTACCCTTAGAGTAATGTAGCTGTTTGGCTAATCTGCCTTCTGATGTGGAAAAGAACCCAGAACCACGACGGGTTAACATATATATTTACTCTACATGCAAAGATGAAATTGACACAAGATCAGATTGGGGCGGCATGGTGGTGTAGTGATTAGCACACCCCATTCACAGCAGGAAGGTCCTTGGTTTGCGCCCTGGGTGTGGAGTTTGCATGTTCTCCCAGTGCTTGGGTAGGTTTTTTTCCGAACTGCTCCAGTTTCCTCCCGCTATCCACAGATACGTACATTAGGCTAATTTTGGCAATTCCAAACTGTGCCTAGGTGTGAGTGGGAAAATTTGCGTGTGTGTGTGTGTGTATTGCTCTGCGATGAACTGGAAAGCTGTTCAGGATATACCCCTCCTTCACCCAGACCTGTCCTCCAGCTTACAAGCAACCCTGATAGGATTAAGCCTACCGACGAGTGAATGTCCAGATCATAAGGAAAACCCACAACAATCTGTTAGGGCCAGTAAGAAATCCTGAAAAATTAGGCTACCTGAGCACCAAGGCAGTGATAGCCTCGTGGTTAAGGCTTTGGGCTGCTGACCAGAAGGTCAGTGGTTCAAGACCTACCTTGAGTAAGACCCTTTACCTGAGATAAATCTATTTTTTTTTTAATGCAAATATTAGAACCAGCAAGTAAGTGTCCATCTTACTAGAACAAGCTGGAAGACAGCACACATTAAAAAGTCTCACGAATTTATGAACTGGGCTTGACTTTACTCACTCAGCTCATCGAAGGAGGTCTCCACACCATCATCACCTATCACGGAGCACACCAACCTGGCTTTTAGAAAGGTTGTCCACTTGTTGACAAGAGATTTCTGGCCTCCCTCATCATTCTGGGAACAGACACACATTTAATATTGCTGTATAAAATAAAATAAAATCCTAATCTTTCAAAGGGCATCAAGTTTATCGTGGTTAACAGTCTATTAATTGCAGGCAGGAGTTATAAAGTATTTACAAATATGATGTTTGTCAACTGCAATGTAAATTTCTCATTCTGGTTGAGACACTATTGATCATACAGCTAGTACCTGATGGAGCACTGATTGCTGCAAACATGATTTTTTTGGATTTATCAGCTTTTCTGATGAATGTTGGCGCTCACGTCAATCATCAGCAATGTTTAGCGACAATTAGCAACATTTGTGCAAATGTTACAGAAAGTATATTTTTAAAAAAGGGAAGTTGGCACACATTACCGACTGTTAGCAAACGTAAGCAATAGTGGTTGTGACAATTAGCAACGATTTGTCTCTTTTGCAACTGTTCGGGAATGTCTGGGCTCTTTTATTAACTCCTGGTAAAATAGCAGGCAAATATCTGGTTAATCTTGGAACTGATCCACCGTTACAAGTACTGATGGACCCAACTCTATAAAAATGAGAAAACCTTCCACAGCATCCTGTTCATTACTTAACAAAGCAAAAAGGACTTTAACAACATGTGTGACAGCCATCTGCCAACACTTACGGCCATCTGTCAACTTTTTTACAAATGTTCCCAACTGTTTGTGGAAAAATACACGGTCAAGAAAAAAACGTTTGTAGCCCTAAAAAGTTAAGGAACTGATTTGTGACCTTTTACACAGCCTAAGGAAACCCGAAATTTCCGATGTTGCCAGGATTTGCTGCTATGTGAGATACTAGCTGAAGATAAATACTACGAATGTTTCCTAAAGCCAGGGATGATTTTGTATTGTATTCTTTATCTATTTAATAATTCAGGGATCAGATTCATACAGTTTTGGTCTCCATGATTAAACAGGGCACGATTCACCATTTAACACCCAAATTATTCTTTGCAGTTAAAAAAAAATTATCACCAGTTTTCCAAATCAAAGAGGCCAAAGGAAACACACCGAACACATTTGTTTCAACAAAATTATAATAACACTAATAACAACAAAAATAACTAACAATAAAATATTAACAACAACAACAATAATAATAATCATAATAATCATAATAATAATAACATATTAACATAATAACAAATAACACTCTCACAAATTCGTGAACAACACAATCCTGCGCACTCAAGGTCGTCTCACAGCTGACTGAGGCATGTTGGACCAAGCTGTGTTGCATCAGGCGATGCCACAACAAGTATAAAACACAATCTGAGCGGCAGCAGCACTGAGTAAAATGCGTCTAGTCGGTATTGGCATTTTTTTGAAATAGGACCATATGGTCCTGCTGGGCGTTAAAGGGTTAAGATCATGATCAAAGACCAGGTATCCCTTTTATCACTGGTATTTGGTATTTTTAAGGATCGTACCAAACACACTCTCCCGACTCTGGCCAGAACGCTGGGGCTTGCTGTCGCTCCAGAGTCCAGACTCTTCTCCCGGAAGAAGAAGTAGAGCTTGTCATCATTCTTTTCCGAGCTGTCAGGAATCTGTTTTATTTGAATGAACACTGGTTCTAAAATTGAGACAGAGAGGAAGTGAGACATAAAGACAGAACAAAATACAAAGCCTTTGATTTTAAAACTATTTATAATTTCATTAACGGATAAAATAAATCAGTCAGATGAAGTGATCAATATATAAGCTGGATATATATATATATATATATATATATATATATATATATATATATATATATATATATATATATATATATATATATGTATGTATATATATATAGGTGTCAGGCAAGAGGTGACCATTGGGATTGGGGCCCCACCGAATGCAAGTTGTATAAGTGGTTTGTATTATTATTATTATTATTATTATTATTATTATTATTTAATTTCCCAGATTTCTCTATTTATCATGTGATGCTTGCTTCTTGTATGTGTATTTAGCGGCTGCCTAACAAAATAACAAAAGAGGAAACACACTATCCACCTCCTTGTATACAAGATGGCTTGCTTTAAGTGCTTTAAGTGGCAGGGAGGTAAACAAATATCATCCCTACGTTCTATCTGGGCTCCCCATAGACACCATGGAATTATTTATCAACCTGGATTCGAACTCTCAACCTCCATATTGAAAGCAGCATACCTTGTCAATGTAGCCCTCGGAACCATTTATTTATTTTGTGCAGGAGCAAGCAATCTGACAGAAAACCTTGGGGGCAAAATGTTCAATAATATGAATATGTGGTGCTGCAGGGTGTAGAATCCTTAGTAACCAACTGGTCATGAGAACAGTGGTTTAACTTAGTCTAGGCCTATGTTAATAACACTCTGTTAATATTGTGTCAAACAGAGCCAATAAATATCATTAGGATATACCACAGAAGAAAGAGACGATAATTCACATAGTATGGGACATGATGGTGACTAAATTGGCCAAAAACATCCCTTTTAAAATGTTTATGAGATGCCTGGGGTTTTGCCTTTCGAGGTCACTTCTGGGTAGACTTTTGGGTGGACTTCGAAGTCCATTTTGGGTGGAGGCAATAAACACAGGACATATTGAGATGGAAATGTGTGATGTAGCTGAGGTTCAGGAACATGTGCTAGCATGGCGGGTTTCCAGGGGTTTAGTGGCAGGGTTTAATCTACACCCACTTAAACTTTAAATCCGTGTAAAACCCACATCGACTACAGTCTTATGTGTAAATTAACTTCATCATATATTTACCATTGAGCCACTTTGAGTCATACTGCTCTGTTCTGATAGCTGGCCTGCCCCCCATCATCCTAAATATAGCGGAATCAGCAGCCATGAAGTCCACATGGACACCAGCATACAGGCTACCATCTGAAATCAGCAAGATAGTGAAGAAAGATAAAGAACGGTCCGGACGTTAGCACGCACGGTTTATATGGTCCAGAATACAGTATCAGAAGACAAACTGTAGTGGATTAGACTCACTGATAACAACTGAGACATCTTCGTGATTTGGATCATAGGAACATTTCCCTTTTCCCGAATCCATGTATCCAGGGACCAGCCTAAAGAGATAGTCCTACACAGATTGAGGTTGGAAGCGGTGGTTGTGTTTAATCATTTTTCGACAGGTTATGCTTGTCTATTTTTAAATCCATAACTGTGTCTGTAGATGTGCACCTCAGCTTTCCAGCCTCTATTGATGAAGGTGCAGATGGGTCTATAAGCTCCAGTGCCACATGTGTACAGATGTGTCCTGTTCCATGGTTCAATCATGCGCACAAAATTGGCACACTCTCCCTGGGAAACAAATAAAAACATCCATGCTTTCCTATTAGAAATATTTCACTTTGATGGATATTCTATAACAGAGTGAAAAAATTTGCATACCCTTACAAAATTAACATATTCATTCATCGGAGCACAATATTAGTGATCAAGCCAATTAGAGCAAACCAAGGTCATTACCATTTCTACTGTCACTATCAGGGATAAATCGCACCTCCTTGGATCTACTTTGTGGTGAAGACACCAGAAAATTTGGCCTGGTGTCTACACATGGGCCAGACGGATGCCAAATGGAGCTTTAGGTCTAAGATGAGGTGGCTATTGCTATTATAGTGTATTGAATGTACATTAAAAAAAAAAAGTCTCATTTGTTGATTAATTTTCTGAGCCGATTAATCCTAATTAAGGCAGAGTACACCCTGAGCAACTCAGAAAGTCATCGCAGGGCAGAAACATGCTGACGGCAATCCAATGGTCTACTCTTTATGAGCGACAGCAAAGGTTCTTTTACATGGCTCTCACCATAGACAGTGAAAGACCTGGCCAGCCTTTGATAATCCAATTAGATGCACTGGGGGGACAGAAGTAAGAACCCGGTGATAGTGAGGCTTGAACCTTTGGATCAGTAAGCCAGCAGCCTACCACTGGGCCACCACTGACCCTGTCCATAAGGAAGTGCCAAACAAATTGGGCTGCTGCAACAACAACAAAAAAAAAAAACTTAATGAAAACTGTATAATTTGTGTTTTAATATCTGCTATGTGGGGCAGGGGTGGCTTAGTGGATAAGGCGATGGGTGACTGTTCTGAATGTCAGTGGTTCAATCCCCTCGATCATCACTGTTGAGCACTTGAGCAAGGCCCACAACCTTCGTTTGCACAAGAATGATAATTGTAAGCTGCTCTGACATCTGTGAAAATGCTGTACAGGGATCCCTCGCTACTTCGTGCTTCAATTCATGTGGCTTCAGTGCATCGTGTTTTTTTTTTTTTTTTTTTTTTTTTTTAATATTCATCGAATTAAAAAATAAGGAAATTAAGGAAGAATAGGGGAAAAAGTTATGGAAAATGTGACAAAAACAAGGCCAATTATGCAAAAAAACAAACAAAAAACCCCCTAAACAAACACAAAACAAAAAACAATCCAAAACCTCCCATCAAAACTAGTCATATTGTTGTGAGGTGAGCATCTGCGTGCGTGCGTACACTTCTGTATGTTTATGTATTTATATTTTATTTACATCTTATTTATTATTTTTTAATGTTTAATTGTTATGATTCACATTTATAGCATTGAATATGTATTTATTGATATTATATACACATATACATGCAGGTATGTGTCAGTCAGGGGGGTGGGGGTGATCCTACTTCGCGGAATTTGGCGGTTGCGTGGGGATGTCAGTCCCAATTAACCGCGTAAAGTGAGGGATTCCTGTATATGTAATGGAGACACCCAGTAAGCTGTCAGCAACCGAGTTTGTGTTTCTTTATTAATACAGTCATTATGACATTGAATTCGCATCCACCCATTATATATTCAGTTTCAATGTCAGGGAGCCAATCCTAGCTGACGTCACTAATCTATCGCAGGGCTAAAACAGAGATGAACATTTATTAACTCACAACTATCAATCTAGAGAAGTCAGGTGATCTACCCCGCAAATGTAACATTGACCAGAAGGACACCCCTATACAATCATGGGGTTCAAACCCAGAACCTGCTCGCTGTGATGTGACAGTACAAACCACAGCTACACCATGTTTATACAGTATTTGCTTTTAACAAAAGACGGTTGTGTATAAAAATAAGCACATCTGTAAACAATCAAGTGTCAATCAAGACACACCTCCCATTTATAATTGGCCGAGTGTAACATATGTAAAGGTTACAAAAGCCACGTTTATTGTGTTGAATGTCTTGGTGAGATGTGAGGAGAATCTTCTTGATGTGTGCGTTAGGACTTGGAGGAAAGAGGTATTTATATTAAAAAAAAAAAGTATTTTTCCCCCCAAGTCCGAATAATTTAAGTGAATCAAAGATTGAAATTTTGATGAAATTAAATAAAAAGAAATGCTAACAGTTCAGAAGTAGCCTGCAGGGAAAAAAAAAAAAACAGATGGTAATATGGTCTGAGAAGCTCATAGCAACACACATGGTCTTAATTTAGAGAAATGGGGACTACAGTATTTGCTAATAGTCAAATGCAAACTCATAACAAACTCACCAAAATAAAATATAATAACCTGTTTTTTTTCCCCCCTGATGCTCTCTGAAATCCACATGGATACAGAAGAGAAATGCATTTTATTGGACCGTTGCTGCGTGCGTGTTGCCTAATTTGGCTTGTAGGTCGGTTTCCGAGAATAGCACGCAAGGTATTTCTCACCCAATTATGTATAAAACAGGTTAGAACATCCGGTCCGTTCCCTTCAGAGACACGACATACACATACGTATTCACTTTTACTTAATCCTAATTAGGATGGGAGGGAGGCTGGCGACCAGCTCAGCCGACTCTGGGCGAGGGCAGGGTACATCCAAGACAGCTCGCCAGACCATTCCGTGCCAACACCCACACATAATCACTCTCACACCTAGGGGCAATTTGGAACTGCCAATTAACCTACTGTGCATGTTTTTAGAATGTTTAAGGAAACCGGCGGGAACCCACACAAGCCCAAGGCTACAAAGTCCACACAGACACGCCCGAGCCAGGAATCGAACCTAGGACTAGGGTGTGCAAACCACTATGTCACCGTGCCGCCCGACGTGAGATATAACTGTAACAAACATATAAACAAACAAACAAATAATTAAACTCAGATAGACATTACTGTCAGAGATTTCTTTTTCAATCATATCATGGGTGGCACGGTGGCCTCGTGGTTCGCATATCTGGCTCACAGCAAGAAAGACAAATCATAGGCTCAGTGAAGTCATTTCTGCATTGAGTTTGCATCTTTTTCTCATGTTCACGTGGGTCCCCCCCTCCCCGGGTACTCCGGTGTCCTCCCACAGATCATGGACATGCACATTGGGTTAACTGGCTGTTTCAGATGTTTTGTGTATGCGTTGGCCTTGTGATGATCCAACAAACTGTTCAGGGTGTATCCTACCTTTGCACAATATCAGCTGAGATGGGCTCCAACCTTTCCCTGGCCTGAATACACCAGTAGGATTAAGCGGTTCAACAAATGAGTGAAATGAGTCTTATCCTATGTTTAACTCGGTTGCTTTAGTATACAATGAATAATAAATAAATAAATAAGTACGCACCATCATAATGTAAACATCACAAAAGGTAGACTCACATGCTTTCCTTTCCCAGTCATCTGACACTCCCCCTTTCTCTGAGTCGGAGCAGGCCAGTGGATCTATAAGAGAATAATCCGGAAAACCTCGATCAGCGAATCTAGAATTCTTAACCACGTCTGATGAATGAGACAAACATAATATAAAGCATCTCTCTTAAATTATTGAAGATTATATAAATGTGCATGAGAACATATGACAGTTCTCCTTACAATGAGAGGCTCCTTGTTGACGTTCTGCATGTCCAGGGAGATGAGGTACTCCCGGGAGCCTAGGTAAAGACGACCCTGATCCTGGTCCATGTGAAGGATCCGGTAATCGCTGGTGTTGAAGGATAAGCTGAACGGTCTTCCTGTCCGAGTGTCCATTAGCTCTGGAGAGGAAGAGACAGAGGGTCAGGCTGGAGAAATTTCATTCATGATAATTTGATCGAGTTATTGCGGATTTCTGAATAAAACCTGAAGAAACCTGATAACATGTAAATAGGGTGGCACAGAGTTGGAGGCATAACATTTCGCACATCCACTTCCCAGCAAGAAGGGTATGGGTTTAAGCCCCATGCCCTGGAAGGACCTTTCTGTGTGGAGTTTGAATATTTTCCCTGAGCTCGTGTGGGTTTCTTCTGAATGTTCTGGTTTCCTCCCACAGTTCCAATGCATGCACACTGGGCCAACTAGATATTCTGAACTGACCCTAGGTATGAATGTGAGTGTAAATGACTGTATGTGCATTGATCTGACGAGCTGTCTAGGATGTACCCCGTCTTCAAACTGTGTCGGTTGAGATGGGCTCCTAAAGAAAAAAAAAAAGAATAAAAGACATTCTCAAAATGGCATAAAACGACATATTACCGCCACCCACGAAGGGAGGAGGGGTAGGTCATGTCTCAGTTTGTTTTTTATTTTCTTCCACCGGTCTTTATATCCCCTGTGCATTAGCGTTGTGTTGTAAATACAGGTCTGTGAGCTTCTTGTCAGTGGGATTTCAAAGCGTGAGCAAGAAACGTGTTATAATAAAGCCCCAGCCTACGGGGACCAGCCTCGGTGCAGCCAGATGTACCAACTTTTGAGAGCATGAAGCAGAAATTGCAGCAAGGAAAGTTCACTCAACAGAGCTATAGACTTGTTAGCCGAGTCGTGGGGGGGATGGGGTGGGGGCGGGGTCACTTTTCAAAATGCAATGGCTACCTGGTCCAGAGATGCTCATTCAAACATCTATGGTTTTTCTTGACATTCAGATGGAATCATTACTGTTATCAAAAGTTCTTCACAACAATATTGATAGTTCAGTTACAACAGTACAGCGGTTCCAACATGTTGATTAACATCAAACAGGATGAAATGCTTCCTGTTACTTTTACTTCTATTCGTAAACATCCTGAAATACTGACTCAATTAATTACATGTGCTCAAAATGCTCATATTCCCACTACAGTATTTTTATTAAATGATTTATCTAAACATATGCTATACATTGTGTAGGTATACAGTATCCTTCACATGTCTGCTGTTCTCATCTTTCATGTGTTTATATACTTAAAGGCTTCAGTCATACCCCGTGTACAAGAACCAGAAACACTGCGCAGAACCTGACATCATTGTTCCTTTCTGTCTTTTCCTGAACACAGTGTTCACAGTAACAGAAATAAATATAAAAAGGTGGGTTAAAGTTGATCCTCAGTTGTTCCACTGGACCTGATTGGCTGTTAGGTGTTGTGAAGAAACGTTGTGGGTTGTAATGGTGCGTACTGGGTAATCCTAGATTTTAATATGTCTTACCGTAGATGCTATACTGTGATGTGGATGGACATGAGGAAAAAAAAAAAAAAAAAAAAAGGACAGTCCAATATCCAATTATAGGTACAGTATACATATATACACACACTGTCACAATGGTAGGATTGGACAGACAGATGGGCTTCGGTCCCAATTATGGAAAACAATAGCAAATGACACTTTAGAAATTTTAATTAATATATAAAAGAAACATAAATACAAGGTTTTCACAAAGTAATAAGAAAATGAATGACTCTTATCTCAGCGTTCTAGGACACAGTCTTTCCAAATTAATACATGTAGTTCCTAGTACTGGCGGCACGGTGGCGTAGTGGTTAGCACGTCCGCCTCACAGCAAGAAGGCCTGGGTTCGATTCCCGGCCTGGGCGTTTCTGTGTGGAGTTTGCATGTTCTCGCCGTGCTTGCGTGGGTTTCCTCCGGGTGCTCCGGTTTCCTCCCACAATCCAAAGACATGCACAGTAGGTTAATTGGCTGTTCTAAATTGCCTGTAGGTTCATCCTCCATGAAGATGATAACCAGGGCGTTATCCTTCATGGCGGGTGGCCAATGGTCGTCCTACAACTCCGGCACTAGATAGATAGTTCCTGGTATTACAAGTCAAACAAAACTAGGAGACACATTTTCTCACAACAATAGATGGTAACACAATTTTTCAGTAGTTAAGTCAGAGTCCGTGCACATGATGCACATGTGGTACCCTTTTGGTCCCTTGAAGTCAGTGTACCAGCGTTGCTGATGAACTTCTTTCTCCGTCTGGCACCCGAGTAGGAGTCCGTGGCTTACGTACCCACCGGACGCCTGGTCCACACAACCAGATGCGTAGACACCTTTTCTCAGTCCTAGATGGACTTCTGGTTCAGTCCCACACAGCTGACTCACCATCAGTATGAACGACTCGCAGCTGAGGGCTGTCCTGCCCGGGGGTATGAGACCTGTGCAGGCCTGGGCCGTCACCAGGAGACGCCCGGATGAATGGAGGCCGCTGGTGGACGCAGCGAAGTGCCGTCCCGGTGCATGCCCTCATACCTGACCTGACCTGACCTGACCTGACATATATATATATATATATATATATATATTGTTTCTGCCCTGCGGTGGCCAGGCGAGCTGTCAGGGTGTACTCTGCCCTCGCACAGAGTCAACTGAGATGGGCGTCAGCCTCCCCACAACCCTAATTAGATGTAAGCAGTTCAAAAAATGAATGACTGAATGGAGATTAATAAAAAAATGTAAATCTTTTTTTGCCGTATATAATAATCACCATGTATATGTTTATATATTACATATTTTCACAGCATCGCAGCAAGAAGATCATGGGTTTGAGACCCAGGTTTGGGCATTTCTGTGTGGCGTGTGGATGTTCACCTGTGAACATTGAGTGGGTTTTCTCTGAGACCTTCAGTTTCCTCCAACAGACTAAAAACATACACATTGTGTTAACAGTCTGTTCCTAATTGTCCCTCGGTATGAATGAGTGTGAATGTTTGTGTCTATTGGCGAGCTGTTGTAACCCATAGGGTACCCCGCCTTCATCCGGTGTCAGTTGGGAAAAGCTTCAGCCTCTCTGCAAATCTAATAAAATTAATTCATCGAGTAAATGAGTGCAGTGCGTGAGTGAATGCGTGAGTCTGGTTACTGAGCTACTTGCTTGTGTATGAACACAGTTGCCTGAAATAGACAAGGCTAATCAGATTTCATATTTTGGTAACTTCCCCTTCCCTCGGAGGTCATCACTAACGGATCAATAAGGATGTCTTTAAAGAGACGCCAGGAAATGCATGCATGACTTAACATAGATTGTTTTTGTTTTTTTCTTCTTGTACCATGACATGGACGTACAATCTGAATAACAGAACCGGATCTCTGGGCAGAACGGAACAGGGTGGGTAACAGAGACGAGACTCTTGAACAATCTGCTTCCATTCTCCTTCCTTTACCATAAACACAGGATATGCAAATGCAGGCAAGCCACACATAGTTGAAAGTGGACACTGCTCAGAGTTCAACACAAAATCACAACCATACACCGATATGCTAAACAGAAAGGTACGATAATGACCGGGTGATAGAACAGATAAGTTTCTAGGAACTTTCTCAAGATTGAACTGCTTTAGAACAAACTCAATCTGTTTTTAGTTATTTACTTGTCTGCAAGCTGCGAGACTTGTGCTGGCAATAAAACCCTTATTCAAGTAACCATGCAGAGACTAATTCAGTAAACGCCAATAAATTAGCTGTACTGTATCCTGATACACAGTTTGGTGTTTTCCTGTTCGCCTTTTTGTTTGGAGTTTATATGTTCTTCCTGGATGTTTGTGGGTTTCCTCTGGGTGCTACAGTTTCCTCCAACAGTCCAAAGGCTTACAGTAAATTATCCACTGCTGGTTGTTTATAGGTATCATATACCATGGTATTGTAACATAGTCTTTTATTTGAGTTCGAGTCTTTTCTCTTTCGGTATATTATAGTCTTGCACTGAGTGAATGCAATTGAATTGTGTAAGCAGCTTTCCTCCTCTTCAGGCGCCTTCAAGACAAAGGTCATCCCTGTGGCGAACAATGAACAATCAATCTCTAAGAACACAGAACGCACAAGAGCCAGGAAGAGAATTGGTTGCTTCCGACCCACTGTTCTTGCTCGAGGAGAGGGGAGTTCATAGGGTGGGGAGGTTAGGAGGGGAGAAGTAAGCAATCGATCCTAGAGAGATTGTTGTCATGGTGGGAGAATAAAGCAGTCCTGGGGGGGTTAGCGTGAGTGGATGAAATGGGGGGGGGGGGGGGGGGCCAAAGGCCACTGATGAGTTTCAGCTGAATTGCATGCACTGGTGAAGAAAGATAGAAGCATCAACCACTCAATAGTGAGCCAATTCCACTGAGTGAGCAAGAGTCGCTCAACTTTTCATGCAAGTTGTGGTGTGCAAAACACACACACATTTGCGTTATTTGAAGAAAATGTCACGTATCTTTCTCAATAACCGTGCAAACATTCACATCAGTTTCCTGTTAATCCCATGGTCTGCACTGTGGTTTGTCAAGAACTCAAAACATAAGAATTGGGTCAAAGGTGCTAATGCTTCCGCGCCGTGTTGCAGCTTATTTATCACAGTTCCTGACAATTCAGTGTAATTACCAACAGGCTTTCGCTGTTGAAAGCACTTTTTAAACCACAGATGGAGCTGACTTTGAATCTTCCATTATTATTTATCTTTCTACATGTCCATAGAATTGACTGAAAGAGTTGGCCGGATGAGAGACAAGAATAAGGTCATCACGCTTATTCAACTTAACTCCAGATGAAAATCATTAGACTATCCCTGACATCAGCAGTAAAAAGTAAACAAACAAAAAAATTTTCAGCATCCATGAACATTTTCTCTAATAGCAGCATATTACCAGCCACCAATATTATTCAATGACCTAAAAGAAGCATTGGAGGGAAATAGGTTCACTGGTGAATATGGTTTATATGATCCACACAGCAGTGGTTTATTGTTTAAACAGTTACTGGAAAGTACGACGGCATGAGGAATGTGTGAGCAGAAAATGTTCCCAGAAATTATGTTTCACAGTTCTGGCAAAATCCAGAGGCTTAGCAGACTTCAAGAGTAATTTAACCAAATAATGACCGAACCACTTTAAAAAGTGTCCATTGTTTTACAAGTCCTGTTAAATAAACATGAAGTACAGTGATATTTCATGGTTATAAATCTGCTTTGCCATAATGTCTTTCTGAAACCGTTTGCTTACTCCGATACAAAACCTATAGTTTCAGTGACTGCTGCACCAGATGCAAATGAGATTACTGTACTAAAAATCACCATCTTTTTTAATTCTCATGGAATTGCATTGCTTCTTCTGTTTATTATATTTATCTTAGACTTTTCCATGTACAGTACTGTAAATATAAACGATTGACGCACTGCCAATTTATTGTCCATGTGAAAGATTGTTCCTGTCTCCATGTGGTCTTGTTATTGTCATTGTAAACAGACACTGAAACAAAACAAGATGTAAAATGGATGAATAAGACATACTAAGACTGTGAGCTGGGGAGGTTTCACCCGAAAACCTTTGTTTTCAGCCAAAATTAGCTGATAATAGAAGATAAAACTTATCAGCCATTCATTCGAGAATCGGAACCTTTAACAAAGCACACATTGCAATTCTTAAATAAAATACTGTATAACGAAAGAAAAGTGGTTCATTGATCCATCCATTCACTGGAGCAGAAGCTTATTACCCCCATTTCACTGGACTATGGCATGCAAGGATCGTAGCGGAAAAACGCAGAACGCAGTCTACAGAAGAGCTTCGGCATTTTTAGACGGAAAATGAATGAAAATCCGATGGAAAAGTGGAAATTCTTACACTGTCTGAACGTTCACAGCATGTGCGGAACAGGTACAGCAAAGTACGCCAAAGTGACCCCACGAAACACTCATTGTTTTTCCATGAACGTGCTTTTGAACATTTTCAAAAGCATGTTCACAGAATATTTTGGCCTGCCGGAAGCATATTGAAGTGGAAGAAGACTTGGGGAATAACTACGGAATCGCATGGAATGACACGGAAGATGAGGGAATAATTGCGGAACGTTTGCAGATGACAACAACATTTATGCCTCCGTAAGTCTGCCGTACTCCAGTGAAATGGGAGTACAGTCAGCCCTCTACTTACAAAATTAATCTGTTCCAGTGCCTTTTTCGTAACCTAGAGTTTTCGTAAGTAGAGGTGCATTTTACATGTAAAACACGTGATTCGTTCCAAGGCTCCCAAAACTACCCCATAAACCCTATAAAAATTACAAAAGTACACCAATTTTGTATGAAATATGTGTTAAACGTAAAAGAAAATTATTTACCTTTTTTAAAATTTCTCGAACCACCCATGCAACGCTTTAAAGTCCGGGGGTTGTTGGTCTGAAGAACCCTCACCCTCCTTCACAAGGTCCTTAAATATGGCGGCTGCTTTTTCCGAAATATTCACCTCAGTCACTGTATGTCCGCTTTTAATGCGTCCTTCTGCTTCAATATCGTTCCGAAATAATCGCCTCCGTCATTGTATCTCCGCTTTTAAGGTCTCCTTCTGTTTCAATATTGTCCCGATTGTAGAGGGGTTTCGGCAATACTCCTTTGCGATTTCGCTCAACTGCATCCCACTTTCGTATTTTTTTATTATCTCCTGCTTCACTTCGATTGATAACGGAGCCCGCTTATTCTTTTCAGTGTCACCGGGAATCACTTTCTTGGGGTCCATGATGGATAACGAAATATAAAGCTGCAATGATCACTCTCAATAAAACCCACAAGCCAACAGTTCTGTTCAACTCTCCTTCACGCATGTGACAAATAGGAAGCATGGGTACAGGAATGGGTACAGTTGGGCCAATGGGAGGCCGGTGGGGTGGGATGTTAGGAGACAGCCAATGAGAGAGCAACTCACGCATTGTTTGAATGGTGCGTTTGAATGTTTCAATGGCGCGTTTGGCCCTTTTCGTAAGAAGAGATTGTTTCGTATACAGAGGATGAAAATTTAGGAAAATGTTTTTCGTAACCTGGATTTTTCATATTCAAAGGCTTTCGTAAGTAGAGGCCCGACTGTATATCCCAGAACACTGAAAATATTCTCCTGACAGAATAGCAGTCCATCACAGGGTACCATGCACACACACACACACTCATATAATCATTTACACTTCAGGGTGATTTAGAGTCATAAATCCACCTAGCAACATTTTTTGGAGATGGGACAAAACAGGAAAACTGGAACATCCAGAGAAAACCCACATGAAGAATATAACAAAACTGTAGAGACAGTAACCTGACCCAGGATCAAACCACAGAGCCTCCAGCTGTGAGGCAGCAATACTACCCACAACAAAAGACGAGTTGCTGACATTTTCACAACGCACCCCCCACACAGTCTTCAGTTTACTTGGTATCTCGAACTTTGACCATTTCTGTAAGGTATAGATACACACTGTTGGTAGAGAAACTGACGGTTAACCCATCTGTCTCAACCAAAATTTGCCAAAATTCTTCTTCTTGCAATGGTCAGAAACCAAACTACTGACTCTGACTAGAGGAATTAACATATAAAATGTATGACAATGTAGGTGTGTGGTTTAAGGCGACCTGCAATGGTTCGTTGAGTGTAGACCCTCCATCCAAAAAAAAAAAAAAAAAAAAAAAAAAAGAACACCGCTATGCAATATCCTTGTTAAAGGCATCCCACACAAGTCATTGTCAACACTGTGGTAAAAATGAGCCACCAATCAGATATGTGGTCATATAATGGGACAAATTTGGTAGAGTCGCCTGGCAGTGGCAGAGGAATTACAGGAATGTATTTGCAGCAAACTGGGTTATCAAAGGCGGGCCATGTCTCTCACTGTCTATGGTGAGGGGCATGTAAAAGAACCATTGCTGACTCTCCTAAAGAGTAGCTGCAAAGCCGTCAGCGTGTTTCTGTTTCTTGCTAAAGGGTTGTTACAGGAAGGGCATCCGACGTAAAAACCCATGCCAAATCAAATGTGTGCAAATTATTCGCTGTGGCGACTCTTGAGAACGGGAAAAAGCTGAAAAGAAAGAAATAAATTTGTGTGTAGATCAGTGAAACCCTGCTGGATGCTACTTTGATGATAAAAGATCTGGTCTCCTTTCGTGTATGTTGTCTTAGTAAATCTGGCTAACATGAAAAGAAATTACAATTTGAAACAAAATATGAATGAATTACCTTTTAAAGGTAATTTCTTTCACACTTTACTTATACTGTACTATATTAATATGATGGGGAAACTGAACTACTCCACAGTGTCTTCTCCCACACACCCGAAAGACCTTCAAGAGGGTTAAAGCAGTGATTCTCAATTATTTTCTGTGGCGCCCCCTCTAGGAAGAAAAAAAAAAAAATCACCCCCCCCCAACCGCCCCACAAGCGACCATAATGAGTATTATTTGTCTATAAAATTGTTATTAGTACACCTCTGCATAACATTGTATCTTTATTAACATTAAAAACAAAAAAGAAAGAAATATAGTTCAACTTACAATAAAGAAAAACTTCATTAACATTGTTTTTTAATCTGTAATAGAAAAAATTTAAAGTACACCAATGTGCCTAAAATAAAAAAAATACATCCTTATTTAAACTCATTCAACTTACTTATGTCCTGATATCTCAGTCTCTCTCCACCTTTCTTTTCATTCCTGTTAGAAATTTTTCGGTGTTGTTTCTTGAGGGGTTGTTTACTGCACTTCATATTGTTTTCTCGTGCGAAAAACTGCTATACCATAGCACGACAATGAGAGCACCACTGCCAACTAGTGGAATGGAGGTGCAATTACATTTAATTCCCATACACAATTCCAGAAAAATATGTTCCCCAGAGTCATAAGTGCTCCACCCGGCATCACACCGTGTCCCCCTGGCATCATACCGCGTCCCCCAAAGGGGCGTGCCGCACTATTTGAGAAGCATTGGGTTAGGGGTCAGGACTCCTTGGCGCCAGTTCATGTGTGAAAGATTATGCCTCATGATCCCTGAACCACTCTTTCACTAATTCGGCCCCAATTTTTTATCCTTTGATTGCCATCAAGAAAGAAAAGGTGCCTTGATGTGATAACCTGCTCATTCACTACATTCAGGTCGTCAGCTGACTTCATTGTATTTCCATATTTTGTTGCTGAGCCTTGACGTGACCAACTGAAGGAACAAAGTTATTATGATTACATGCTGTAATGAAGGCTAAAGATGCTAAAGGCTAAAAAACTTTGGGTTTTTTTGGCTGGGCACAACAACGTGTACAACATGCTATATTCAGTAATTGACAAAACTGCTGAAGAAATTTTACCGCTCACTTTTAAATCGTGCCAAGTAGATCTTCCTGCAAAGCTCATGCAAGGTTCAAAGCCCTTTCACCAAAGACAGAAAGAAAAACAATCACTTTGTCTAAGCGTGACTTCCTCGTTCAATGAATCTTAGACTTTGATTAAAGTGAACAGAAAGCAAATTTCTCCGCTTCACATTTGGGGGTAAATAGATTTTAAATGTTATAACTTTGGGTGTAATTAAGATTCATGAAAGGGGGAAACATTTAATATGTGGAAAGTCTGTAGTGCTTCAAACTATATATAGTTGGAAATGTCAAAATCATTTTTTTTTTTTAGTGTGAAGGGTTTTTTCCAGGCCACCACACACACACACACACACACACACACACACACACACACACACACACACACAAACACACAATGCTGCTCTTGCTTTGAAGTGGAAAAAGTTAGTAATCTAATTGGTTTTTAAAAAAATGCTAATTGGCTTTGAATTAGGTGATAATTATCCAGCATTGCATTGAAAATAAATAAGTTAGTTTTACAGGTACTCCCACTTGCTTAGTCACCCTTTAATCTGACAAAGTGGCCAGACTAACTTTAACATCTCTGATATCATTATCATCATTAATCTGAAATGTCAGAATAGGAGTGTGATTCGTATTTCACGAGTCATTCACAATGCCACATAAGTATTATATACAGAGGAGTGTGTACATTTAAAATCATTCATTGTCTCGTTATAATAAGATAATCAGAGGTTTTCATGCATTGTGTGTGTGTGTGTGTGTGTGTGTGTGTGTGAGAGAGAGAGAGAGAGAGAGAGATTATCCATGCTGACAGGTTAATTTGCTATAATATCTGTAATTGTTTAGGACCAACGCTTCAGTCACACCAAAAATGTGAAGTCCTGTAATCTGTGAATTTGAAATTCCTCTTCTTATTATTATTCTTTTTCAACAACAAAGCAGTTTCAGTTAGTGGGTGGCATCAAGGTGTTATGGTTACGTCCACCTCACAGCATCCTGGGTTTGAGTCCCGTGTTCGGCTCGGGGGTTCCTACGAGTGCTTTCATGATTTTCCCCTGAACACTCCGTTTCCTCCCCCAATCCAAAGACATTCACATTAGGCTATGAGGTTGTTCCAAATTGCCCTTAGGTGTGGATGAGAGTGTGAATAGTTGTGTGTATGGACGGTCTGGCGAGCCCATGAAGGTGTACCCTGCCTTCATGTAGTCCCCATGTATGATAGTAGGATCAAGTGTTTTGGCAAATAAGTGAGTAACTGAATAAAGTCCAGAGAATCATAAGGGTGCTGGATATAAAGAACAACAATAAAACATGGAAGGGCTTCCCTGGATTAGTCACGTCACCGTTTCCACGTTTCAAATCTCATATATTTCATATGGCGTATTGCTGTTATGATAATTTCCTGTGATTTTTAACAATGGAAATAGACCAAGTGTGTTACGCAGTGAGTATCCGTCACAAGATTTGGTGACAACATCCATCTTCCACCTTTTGTTCTCTTCTAGAAACAGTCAAGCACATTACAGGAACTACACTCTATTATTTATATATATATATATATATATATATATATATATATATATATATGGGGCAGTGGTGGTCAAGTGGTATAGGGCGCTGGATCGCTGATCCAAAGGTTGGGGGTTCGAGTCCCACTCTCCACAGGGTTGTCACTGCCCCCCCCAGTGCAGCTAACTGGGTTATCAAAGGCGGGTCATGTCTGTCACTGTCTATGGTGAGAGGCATGTAAAAGAACCATTGCTGACTTTCGTAAAGAGTAGCTGCAAAGTCGTCAGCGTGTTTCTGTCCCTTGCTAAAAAGGGTTGTGACAGGAAAGGCATCCGCCATAAAAACCTCTGCCAAATCAAACGTGCGAATCAGATTATTCGCTGTGGCGACTCCCGAGTAAAATGGAAAAGGCCGAAAGGAAGACAGACATATATGTGTGTGTGTGTGTGTGTGTGTGTGTGTGTGTGTGTGTTTGTGCGTGTGTGCGCCTGCAGGCAGATGAATGAATGAGTCTGAATGAAAGAGAAACACAGCCAGTAAACAGTAATTATTTGACAATAGTACAGGTGTGTGGTTGTTTATTAAAGCTTTATGTGTATGTCTCTACCTTTAAAAGTTAAGGCCACTCTGGGAGCTGAACGCAGGATGCAGGATACACTGCAAACACCCACTACGAGCAACAACAGGATGACTCTGGTTCCCATAATGCCCCTGTGAGTCAGAAGTCCTATAGAGACCTAAACAAAAGAGACAGGCTAAATATATCATTCGGGCACAGAACGGAACACATTGCATGACACACAGAGGCCATACAAAGGATATGAAGAGACACAAATCACCAAAAATAAATATTTTACATAAGGCTTTCATATCACGATTTTCCTGTCATCGTGCAACAGTGAGGCTTGTCATGTGATTCACATTTGGATTTGAGTTTTCATTGGCAGAATGACACATTAGCGATGTAGCTCCGATATGCCTGCTGTGGAAGTCGGGATCAGGGTGTAACATGGACACGTCAAACAACACACATCTGTGATAAAGAGCTTTGAGTCGCACGTGCCTCGGAAACACCAGCATTGCCAAAGTGTGTTAAGCCGCAATAAAGCCCTGTGACACCGCGCAACGTTATAACCTCTAGCACAGGGGTCACCAACCTTTTTGAAACTGAGAGCTACTTCATGGGTACCAATTAATGCGAAGGGCTACTAGGTCGATACACACCTCTGAAATTACAAATTTGCTCAATTTACATTTAATTAGATTTAATTAGATGTTATTATTAATAATTAATGATATTCATCTATGTGAAGATATTGACTTGATTTAAAAATATATTCAAAAAAATTATATGCAGCTCAATGGAGAGTGGCGCTGTCCTAAAAATGGGCCTGTCCTAAAAATAGCAGTGAACAGGTCCGCGGGCAACTTATATTGTCCTTGCGGGCTACCTGGTGCCCACGGGCACCACGTTGGTGATCCCTGCTCTAGCAGGAGGTCCCTTCAGGCCCAGTTTAGATCTGTTTCCACTAGCTTCTGATCCAAGCCCCTGGCGTATGACATCATGGGATTTGGGCAAAGAGGTGATGTGACTGGGGCAGTCATATGAGATTTGCATTTCTGCCCTTTCTCAGCTTATAAAAACAAATGACGGATTATTAAGTGGCAGCAGTGAGTGGCAGCTGAACCGGACGCGTGTTTCAACTCGTTACGGTTTCTCAGAACAAACGCAAGTGCTAGAGACATTGTCCTTTGCTTCCATAACAAAAGGCTCAGCCAATTCTTCACACTGTGCTGCCGTGTGATCGTTATGTATGCCTTCCATGTGCTCTCTCAAACAAATGAATGATGATGACTGTATAGTAATGAAACTATTTCTCAATAAAATAAATATTGGCACCCTGAACCTTAAACTGAGCCACAATGGAAATCCAGGAACTTTAGAAGCTCTTTATCTGAGGAGCTTCTGACATATATTACACAAACATAACACATATCAGCAGACATGCAAAAAAAAAAATTACAAACTACAAATAAGACACTAAAATAAATACATATGACATATGATCTTTGAATAACACTCATAAAATATTTGTAAGATGGTACATTTTAGGCATTTGTGAGGCCGGTGGTGAAGTGGTTAGGGTGCTGTGCTCATGATCGGGAGGTTGTGTGTTTGAATCCCAGTTAGACCTCCACTGTGCTCAGACCCCTGGGCAAGGTCTTAACCACAAGTGTGCTTCTGTTCACCCAGAAGTGTAAATGGGTACCAGTAAAAATATACTGGAAGGTAACCTGCGATGGACTGGCATCCCATCCAGGTGGAGTTGTACTCCTGGTTGCTTCACGCTATGGAAACCGGGGATAAGCACCGGCCTGATGAGCCACTGTGGTTTGGGTATAAAAAGCCAAACAGACTTTACCTTTACATTTTAGGCAGTGGTGACCTGGTGGTAAAGGCGCTGGATCTCTGATCGTAAGGTTGGAGTTCAATCCCCCACTGTCAACAGGTTGTCACTGTCTCCCCAGTGCAGCTAACTGAGTTATCGAAGGTCGGCCATGTCTCTCACTGTCTATGGTGTCAGGTTCATTGCAAACAATCATTGCTGACTTTTGTCAAGAGTAGCTCCATAGCCATCAGCATGTTTCTGCCCTGTGATGGCCTGGCGAACTGCGCAGGGTGTACTCGGCCCTTGCCTGGAGTCAGCTGGGATGGGTGCCAGTCTCCCTGTGACCCTAGTTGGGATTAAACGGTTCTGGAAATGAATGGATGAATTGAATGGTACACTTTAGGAGTTGTGTTTAGGCAATCAATCAATCAATCAATCAATTAATCATGCAATCAATCAAATTTGGTATTTTGTATGTAATGTAAGGACTGTACGTTATTGAACATGGCCTGAACTATGTCAGAAATTGTTATTATACTGGCAACACACACACCTAGGATTAATTCGGAAGAGCCAATTAGCCTAACATGTCAGCCTTTGAACTGTGGGAAATAACTAGACTACCTGAAGGAAACCCATGCAGGCAGGAGGTATAAATGCAAAC
>CM045749.1:22339228-22371728 GCA_024760905.1 Plotosus lineatus | reverse complement strand
GAAGTCAAGTCAAATTTATTTATATGGCTTATTTAAAGTGCTGTGCAAAAGAATAAACACAATACACACAATAATGCAAAAACTAATCATTAATAATTAAGTTATCACCAACCCTCACACTGAGGAGAAGTGGGTCTTCAGATGTGTTTTTTAAAATTCCAATAAAAGGAGGACTTGATGTGAAGAAAATCATTCCATAGTTTCGGACACAGGTGTCAAACTCAAGACCCGAGGGCCAAATCCAGCTCGCAAACTCACTTTACGTAGCCTTTTGAAGGTTTCAAAGAATATGGTTATTGTACATTCTTTGCATCAACCATTACCATGAAAGGTAATTCATCACCCATGCACTATGTGGCAGCCTCTTAATTTTAGCAAACAGCTAGTGATTTATGACTCAAGAAAAAATGCAAGCTAGCTAGTTGCTGTCAAGTGATGTCAGAAAAAGAAAAAGTGGAAAAATGTCACACAGATTTCGTGGTTGCACTTTTTGAATGGATGTTCACTGATTATTTTGCCCTTGATGTCCTAGAAATTCAGTGATGTGGCCCTTAGTTAAAATGAGTTTGACGCCCATGCGATAAGGGTAACTAACAACTGGGAAGGCTCTGTTGGCCCGAGACTTTATTTGAGATCTTGAGAAGTTTTTTTGTTGTTGTTCGGGATGACCTACGTGGTTTCTGTACTGAGTACAAATGAAGGAGGTCATAGATATATTTGGGAGCGATATCAAGCACATTTATAGACATAAAGCAATTCCAAAGTCCAATGTAGAATCTCACTGTATGCGTGTCGGCATTGAAGAACATTCATGAATACAATTTTTTTTTTTTTTTGTCAAAAACAAAATTGCAAACTCAATAAAATTCTCGACTGAAATGTGTGTTTACTCAAACATTGTATTATAATTAAAATTTGGACTGGATTAATTTCTTCATATAGCATATGTTTAATAAGATATAGATGTTTAAAAAGCACTCACTCACCCCAGGGTACACATCCACATGTCTGCATGTACAAAACATGTTCAAAAACAAACACTGACAGCTTTAATGGTAAGAAACTCCTCTGTGTGCACCAACACCATATAATATGCAATCAGATTAGTCTGAAATTAACTTGTTAACCGGCCCTCAGACTGCTTCAACAGTGAAGTGGGAATTGGCAGGACTGATATTTTTCCATGTACACATACATTATAGATGATAGCACTCTACCGGATATGGACAGCGTATGAATTATGAATACTAAAAGCTGAAATCTTTGATGTTCATCGCATCATACATTTATACATTTATTCCAAAACCTTTCGAATGACTGAATCATTAAAAAGGGGTTTTGCAGTGAGGATTAAATATGCACTGATTGTCACAGAAAGATCACAAAAAATACAACATATTATTTCTTAGTCTAATTTACGATTACTTAATGTTCACTGAAAGATGTCATAATTATTCAAGTTCATCTGCACCATAAATTAAATATTTTTATTGTCTTTTATAATAAATATTCTTCAGTACATTACATTAACTTCTACAACGACTTTCCTGCATGACGAATAAAAACAAGCTAATTTATCAGAAAACCAAACAAAAGAATTAACAGTACTACAGCACTGCTGTAAAGTTGACTTGTAAAACTTTATTCAAAGGAACTGTGTCATGATTTATACTCAAATCCACTGACCCACTTATTCACTTATTTCCTGAACCGCTTCATCCGATTATTCCAGTAACAGGGAGGCTGGAGCCTATCGCCACCAACAGTGGGCGAAAGAAGGTTACACCCTGAAGAGCTCACCAGATCCATGCAGGACAACAAACAATCATTCACAGGACAAATTCGAAACAGACAGTTAGCCTAATGTGCATGACTTTGGTCTATGAAAGGAAACCAGAGTACCCAGAAAAAAACCATACAAGCATGAGGAGAACATACAAACTCTATTGAACCCAGGACTCGAACCCAGAACTAATGGTCATATATTTGGACTGTTGGAGGAAACCGGAAACCCCATAGAAAATCCATGCAAATACAAAGAGAACATACAAACTCTGTTCAGAAACACCTCTCCTGAGCTCGGGACTCGAACCCAGGACCTTCTCGCTGTGCAGTAGATGTGCGCACCACTGCGCCACCAAAGTTAGCTGCCTGAAAAGCATATGCAGTGATCCTCGCGACTTCATGCTTCAGTTTCTGCGGCTTCAGTGCATCGCGGGTTTTTCAAAAATATTAATTGAAAAATAAAAAAATAAGGAAATTAAGGAAAAATAGGGGAAAGATTAAGGAAAATGCCGCAAAACAAGGCCAATTATGTAAAAATCCCAAACAAACAAAAACAAACAAACAAAAAACTCCAATCCAAAACACCCCAACAAAACTACTGACATTTTTATGTGAGGTGCGCATCTGTGCGTGTGTATAATATACATACTGTATTATGTGTGTATTTATATTTTATTTACATCGTATGCATTATTTTTTAATGTTGAATTGTTATTATAAGCATTGATAACGTTGAATATGTATTTATTGATATTATATACACATACAGGACAGTGGTGGTCTAGTGGTATAAGGCGCCGGATCGCTGATCCAAAGGTTGGGGGTTCGAGTCCCACTCTCCACAAGGTTGTCATCGTCCCCCCCCCAGTGCAGCTAACTGGGTTATCAAAGGCCGGCCATGTCTCTCACTGTCTATGGTGTGAGGCATGTAAAAGAACCATTGCTGACTTTCGACAAGAGTAGGCTGTAAAGCCGTCAGCGTGTTTCTGCCCTGCGATGGCCTGGCGAGCTGTCCAGGGTGTACTCTGCCCTCGCCCTGAGTTGGCTGGGATGGGCACCAGCCTCCCCGCGACCCTAATTAGGATGAAGCGGTTACAGAAAATGAACTGATGATATACACATACAAGTACGTATACATCAGTCAGGGGGGGTCGATTTCCGACTTCGCGGAAATCGGCAGTCGCGGGGCTATCGGTCCCCATTAACCATAGAAAGTGAAGGATCCCTTTATGACTATTAATAGCATTTTACATGTACAACATAAACAGTGTCCAGAGTATATATATATATATATATATATATATATATATATATATATATATGTATATATATATATATATATATATATGCAATGAATGTCCAGAATTCCTTTCAGCCTGCAAATCAGAAAGATGGATTGAATGGAAATGGTGTGAATGGTTTTCAAGGATTAATATGCTGTACCTCACAAAATTTATTGTGGAGACATAAATTAATTTCTGCTATCCTTAATCAACTAATTTTTAATATGAAGAAATGTTGACATCTTATTTGCCCACCCCTTTAATGCTATCTAGGTTATTTTCTTCAGATAGCATGTCCCTGCCCCTTTAATGGCGCTAATTATATTTGTCGGCTAATTTTTTTAAAAAAGATCCTTCATAAAGGCAACGCGGTGTGAGAAGAGAGAGAGAGAAGGCTTTCTGTGGTGCTGTGGAGAACCTGGTTTTCACTCTCACCTCTCCGGCTGTACAGTGTTGACTAAATTAAGTAAGTCAAAGTGAGAAAAATTTTCAAACAGTATACCGAAATGACAAAAAAGACCGAGTAAAAAAAAAAAAAAAACGAATCTTACCCAGCGCGTGTGTAAAGTTTTCAGTCAGGGTCTGAAAGCGGACTCCTCAGGCACAGGTGAGATTTTATCACAACATTCCTCTCAGTATCGATGTGGTATTCCAGATAGAAGGGAGGGAGACACTATTATCCGCCCAATAGCTGTTCTCTTTAAAAATGAAAGCGCTTCAGAGGTTTTTTTTCTGATTTTTTTTTTTTTTTTTTTTTTTTTTTTCACTGCTCTGGGAGATCAATGTGCTGCGAAACCTGTGAGGAGAAAAAACCTTTTGTTTTTAAAATACGTACAGCAAATGCGCCAAAAAAAAAAAAAAAAACCGAGGTGCTTTCCTGAAAGTCTGGAGAAAGATAACTTTTCCGACACCAAAAGAAAGAAAACGGCGTCCTGTTGTCACGTAAGCTTTGTCCTCTAACCTCCCGGCTTTTTAAACCATGGCAGGTGTTCACTGCTGGATCCCTGTGACTCTCTCCCTGCCTCCTGCCTCCTGCCTCACTCCCACAGCCAACAATACACACTTAACTCATTACAGCCCGGGGAGAGGCACACAGACACACACACACAGCTCATACATTCCCTAAACTTATCAAGGGTGACAGGAATGGTACACAATCACAACTGATTATTAAAAAAAAAAAAGGTAAACAAAGAGGTTTCGGTTTTAAACACAACCCCCACAACTGGAAAGAAATAAAACACTGACAAAATACACACAGTCTGGTTTCCATCACTTCAGGGGACAAAATACATGGACTTGCATTCATTTCCTGGAGAATTACCTTCAATCTTATCATCACAGCCGCTCAAATCAAAGGTCGAATTGCCTTTATTGTCAAAGCCAGGGGTGGCCGACCAGTCAGAGACCAAGAGGCACATTTTTTTACTGTGTTACCGCAAACACACACACACACACACCTCTGCTCAGCCAGATTTATTGTAAATTCATACAGCAACATGATAAAATACATCTTTGGAGGTCAGAGTGCAGCTGTGATTCAATAGCCGTGTTAATGTCCGATATTCCGTATTCAACAGTGTGACGGGATAGTTGGACGTCCGATACCACGAGGTCTGACGTTTTCCGGAGACGAGATTTAAACAATGTCACTGAGGGATTTTATAACGAACTCTCCTTCATTGTATGGCGTTTTTGGCCCATGTAATGTTCCAAGCCAGTTGATGTGATGCAAGCGTTACAGCCTCCGAGCACTTCGTAAATTTTTTGAAAAACTATATCTGCTTTTCTGTCTAACTTTTCAAAGTGAATAACTTGTGCTTGTGAAGTTCAGTCCATTTAGTAAATTCCTGGTCAAAGTTAGCATGTAGTGAGCTGAAGTTGTGCTGAAGATTTGACGTTTTGAATTGCGCCAATGATGCCTGACATATAAGGCAGAATGGCTTTCCTTTACATTCAACAACAACAACAAAACAATCCCTCTCCCACTCTGTTAAAAATGTCCTTTGTTCATCTTCATATTTTTATTTTTCTGTGCATTTTTCCCCTGCCATTTTAAGAGCAAATATGACACAAATTGTTTACTGAATTGATCTCGCCCATACTGGGAAGCTTCGCAGTATTTTCATCTCACGCACATAAGCATTCGACAATAATACCATACTGAACTCAAGCGAATCGAACACACCCATTAAAAAACCCACAAACTTCGATATGAACATAATTGCCGCATCAAACTAGGCAAGGAGCCGCGGGTTGGCCACACCTGCCATACACCCTGAACAGCTCACCAGTCCATCACAAATTTATTCACATACACATCTAGGGACAATATGGATCAGCCAATTAGCCTAATAACATGTGCATGTCTTTGGACTGTGGAAGGAAGCCAGTGCACCTGGAAGAATCCCACACAAGCACCAGGAGAACATGCAAACTCAGCATGGAAACATCTGCAAGCAAGGGACTCGAACCCAGGACCTTCATATTGTGAGGCAGACATGCTAACCACTACACTACCCACTGCATGCGAATGCATGGCTTCAAATTTACTGACATAACTATATAACTATCTGCCGAAATGAAAAAAACACAGATGTCTAGACAGACAGATTTATATATAGATAGAGAGAAAAAAACAAAATTTTAGAGATGCTAATAATTTAATTTATTATAAAATAAAATAAATCATTTTATTAATTATTTAATAATTCCAACAGTAATGTTAACGCTCTTTCCTGGTCACAGTGCACTCTCATGAACACATTTATTTACACCTGTGGGTATTTTATAAGTCATTACAGCACCGGGATTGTTTCTGAGAGATGATGGATATCTGAGTGATGTGAGGATTTCTGAAGTTTCACACAGACATAAACCAAGATTCATCAGTGAACTTGTGAGGAAGCATGAAGCAGTTCTGCCAGCTGCATCCCAAATGCCACCAATGTTACATTAAAATATCAAAAATAATGCTAATACACTTTAGCAAAACAATACATTTACAGTGATTTACTTCATTTCACAATCTTGTTTTTGGTAGCGGCGGTGGCTCGGGGCTTAAGGCTCTGGATTGCTAAATCAAAGGTTGGCAGATGAAACCCAAGTAAACTTCCACTGTTGGGCCAGAGAGCATATTGCAGAACCCTCAACTGCTCAGTTGTATATCTCTTCTTCGTTTCTTTTCTGCTTTTTCCCGTTCTCGAGAGTCGCCACAGCGAATCATCTGATTCGCACATTTGATTTGGCATAGGTTTTTACGTCGGATGCCCTTCCTGTCACAACCCTTTTAGCAAGGGACAGAAACATGCTGACAGCTTTGCAGCCTACTCTTTACGAAAGTCAGCAATGGTTCTTTTACATGGACCTCTCACCATAGACAGTGAGAGACATGGCCCGCCTTTGATAACCCAGTTAGCTACACTGTGGGACTCAAACCCCCAACCTGAGGATCAGCGATCCAGCACCCTATACCACCAGGCCACCACTGCCCACCAAATTTACTTGTATACTATTATATATATATATATATATATATATATATATATATATATATATATATATATATATATACACACATACACAGTGCTGTGCAAACATTTTTGCCCCCTTACTGAAAAAGGGAAAAAGCTGAAGGGAAAAGAAGACTGATTTTTTTTATCTTTTTGCACCTTTGTCACACTAAACCTTTTCAGATCATCAAATAAATTTAAACTTTCAAAGTAAAGTACTGTATTCAAAAAATGCAATTTTCCTGTTATGATTTTATTTCAGAGAAAAATATTATCCAAACCTACATGAACCTCTGTGAAAAAGTAATTGCCCTCTTTGTTAAAAGGTGAGTAATCCTATTATTTAGGGGGCAATTACTTATTCACACGGGTCCTTGCAGGGTCAGATGTATTTTTCTGCTTAATAAATGCAATTGGCACTGAAAACTGCATTTTGTGTTTACTTGTGTTTTATTTTTGTAGAATATTTAGGTTTGCATTATCTGAAATAGATGACAGTGACAAACGTACAAAACATGTCAGAAAATTGGATATATATATATATATATATATATATATATATATATATATACAGTGTATATGTATATGTGTATATATATATATATATATATATATATATATATATACACACACACACACACACATACTAGTATATATACACACATACTAGTATATATACACACACAATATTTAATATATGAATGTAATGACATAAGTGGGGCCGGTGGCGTAGTGGTTAGGGTGCTGGGCTCATGATCGGGAGATTGTGTGTTCAAATCCCAGTTAGACCCCCATTGTGTTAAGACCCCCAGGCAAGGTTCAACCACAAGTGTGCCTCTGTTCACCCAGCAGTATAAATGGGTATCAGTAAAAATAAACTCAGAAGGTAACCTGCAATGGACTAGCATCCCATCCAGTCGGAGTTGAACTCCTGGTCTCTTCACGCTATGGAAACCGGGGATAAGCACCAGTCTGATGATCCACTGTGGCTCGTGTGTAAAAACTGGCCAACAGATGTACCTTACCTGTAATGATGTAAACTTTTTTTGTCATTTTTCGATATATTCTTTGAAAACCGACTTGTAATCAAGAACAACTTAACTCAAAAAGACTGAAGTTGAGGTATACCTGTATGTATACATTAATAAGTATATATACATTAGTTAGTATATACATGAGTAAGTTTCTTTCAGGGGCTGTGGAACCAAGGGACTTGGGAGGGCTGAAGCCCCCCCCCCCACTTTTTCTCAACCCAAAGAAATTTTTTAAGTCTGTCTACTGACATCTCAAAAATGTTTAAAATGTGTAGTTTGTACAAGCATAGTATAAGCTACATGTGTACATCGTGTCCTGTAAATGCTTATGCATCAAGCATATAGTGATATATTAGCTGCCTTTGTAGGAAAGGCTAAGATCAGAACATAGCACACGCCTCGTTTTCCAAACCCAATCAATGGGATTAGTGTTTCATATCATCTAAAATCTGGAAATTGGCCACGCATAGTCTCCTTGAGGGGATATATGCTCTAGTCGTTCACTGACTGCATGGACTCCAAAAATTTTCAGTTAGCCCACCCACTTTTCAAATCGCTCCGTGGGCCCCATCTTTTTATTCAGGACAACATCCCTCAGAAAATCAAAATCCCAAATCAAATTCATTACTTAATTCAAATTACAGTCTGGGATGATATGTTGGGATATTAGTGGCTCAGTGGAGAAGAACCTGGCGACCGGATCAGAAGGTTGGTGGTTTAAGCCCCAGTACTACTAAACTGGCACTGTTGGACCTGTGAGTCATGTTCCTAACCCTCAACTACTCAGTTGTATGAATGTCATAAAAATGTAAGTAGGTCTGAGTAAAAGAATTTGTCAAATGCTGTAAATGTAATGTGTTCTTAATGTAAAGAAGGTTTATCTATCTGATTTACAGCGAATGAAAATCGAGACCTGTTATCAGTGACAGAATTGAAATGTACTAAAAAAAGTTAAAAGCAGTCTCAACCTTTTTTTTTTTTTTCTACATTATTTTGATCAACTTCAAAAGATCAGATGTAATCAATCTGTATTAGTTGAATAATCTGTGCTATAGTGGTAACTAGAAGTACAGTTAAGATCAACCCAGTGGTGGCTTATATCTCTTGCAATTGAATGATCTATTTTTAATTATTGTCAAATAGTTGTTAAAGTGGTTTTAAAATACATTAACCGCTGAAAAGTACCGCTTTGTTGATCTCGATAAAGCTCATAGTTGACTGACAAACGTCTGATATCCGTCACGAACAAGAGGCCTCTGTAGAGGAAACAGTTAGTAAAGGGCACCAAAGGGCAATAAAGCGTTTGAAAATTCCCCAGATTCTTCCCTTGGCATTTGCGTGGCTAACGACGACGGAAACAAACAAACAAAAAAAAAAATCAGGGGGTGGAGTGTTAAAAAGACATTTCTCCTGCATGGAAAATTGTCTTAGTGCAACATGCAGTGATGTAAGCCTCAGAGTGTTCATTCATCAGTTCATTTTCTGTAACCACTTAATCCTAATTAGGGTCACGGGGAGGCTGGCACCTATACCAGCCAACTCCGGGCAAGGGCAGATTACACCCTGGACAGCTCGCCAGGCCATCGCAGGGTGGAAACACACCAACAGCTTTGCAGCCTACTCTTGTTGAAAGTCAGCAATGGTTCTTTTACCTTCCTCATACCATAGAAAGTGAGAGACATGGCCGGCCTTTGATAACCCAATTAGCTGCACTCGGGAGGACAGTGACAACCTTGTGGAGAGAGGGACTTGAAACCCCAACCTTTGGATCAGCAATCCAGCGCCCTATACCACTAGACCACCACTGCCCCTAGCCTCGGAGTGCTTTATTGTATATGTGTGTTTGTGTGTGTGTGCTTAATCTGAGAATGGCTGAGACAGACCAAAGTTTTAACATCTCCACTGTCTCAAAAAAAAAAACAAAAAACCAAACACACAAAAAAAAACCCCAAAAACAACCACATAACAAACCTCCAGCATTTCTCTTCAGCTACTTTCCTACAATGCAGTATGTTAAAGTAGGATGCCACGCATACACACACTACTATTTATACCTGGCCTACTATTTAGTGAGGCAGTTTGCGAATTTGAACGTAACTTACCCTTGTCGGTCCATGTGAACATAATCATAGGTAGTATACAGCTTTGACAAAACTTACTATTTAAGAAGGTAGTATGTAATTATGGCCGTAGCCCTATTGAGACTTATATGAAGACCACAGGATGGTTCAGATGTTAATTCTTTATACCTATTATGCTAAACCTTTATCCTTTCGACAGTGTATTTTACATTTGTTTTCTCATAGCGCTCATCTTTTTTTGTTTTCTTTGGCGTTCTTTTCTTCATTTTGTCTTTAAAGCTGACCTTCAATGACTGTTTGAACACTGAAGCCTTCTTTTCCACAGCCTGCTTTGAGGTGTGCCTCTAAACTGTCTTCTTTCTTTCTTCCTTTTGTAGTGCGGTGCGGATGTGGAGGTGGTTTCTTGTCTTTCTCTCTCCTTGTGGGAGGCATCCTTTCGTTCCCTCTCTGAGGAAGTGACTAAATTGTGAGCTTTCTGTTCAGGTTTCCGTGCCCCATTCACACAGCACGGCCTTGAGCTTCAACACTGAGCTCTACTCACATTCACTCCCCGCAGCATTCAGCTTTATGTCAAAGGCCAAATACTATGACTGATCCATTATGTGGTCTCTCAACAAAAAAGGGGACGGTGCAAGTGATCATACATGGTCAGGCCTTATTACATGTATAATGGGATGAATACTGGTTCTGTCATGACATGTGGCCGGCCACAAGAGCAAATGATTCGATTCTAACCACAAATGGTGAATGGTGATTCCTGGAAATGTGCATACATATAAAATCTAAAACAATGTTTACACCAGGGGCAATTGTTCTGGAAGACCGTAGTGGCAAAGATTTGTGGTTTCTCACTTTAGTGACACATTAATTCATTCTTGCTCATTAATGGTTTTATTTTGGTCTGAGCCATGGTGAATCCCCAGGTTATATTTGGCACACTAGAGATGACTTGTGACATGACATGACATAATTGGAGTATAACCTGAATGGGAGACAACACAATGCTGTCATGAACACATATTTCCACACCTAGGTAGGGACAATACTACATAGCCATTCCACCTGTAGGATATGTGGGGCCAGTGGTGTAGTGGTAAGGGTGCTGGGCTCATGATCGGGAGGTTGTGTGTTCGATTCCCTCACCCCCCACCCCCCCACCCACTCACCCACTGTGCGAAGACCCCTGGGTAAGGTCTTAACCACAAGTGTGCCTCTGTTCAGCCAGCAGTATAACTGGGTACCAGTAAAAATATACTGGGAAGGTAACCTGTGATGGACTAGCGTCCCATCCAGGAGGAGTTGAACTCCTGGTCGCTTCACGCTATGGAAACCCGAAATAAGCACCAGTCTGATGAGCCACTAGGCTCAGGTGTAAAAAGCCCAAAGGACTTTATCTACCTCTAAGATGTTTTTGGCAGATTGGAGGAAACCAGAGAACCAAGATAAAAACCCAAAATGGACACCTGGACAATTTTTTTTTTATTTTTTACAGTAAATAGACAGTACTCAGGCTCATACCCAAACTCTGTGACAGTGGTTCTATTTGCGGTTTGCTGTGCTGCTCTGTTGGGAATTATCTGGTAGTAAATAATGTCGTGCAGCACTGTGGTGTTTTTAAATGAACATTCTTTGGGTTAAATGTTAAATTGTTCATGGTGCTCTCAAGGAAGAAAGTTTACAACTTATCCCTGTGTCTGGTTTTAGTCTTGTTTGGTTGGAGAAAGTCCTGGATTAGCATTGTGTGATGTGACTCATTGTTTGTGGTTCGAAGGTTCAAGTTGAGCCAGCAAGTTTGAGAGCTTAGAATTGATGGATAACTGTTTTTATGCCCTCATGCAAGACTGTTAACACCTAACTGCTCAGCTATGTGCATGGACATTTATCCTTTCTCTTACAAGCAGTGGAAGTAAAAGTACAAAACAAAATGAGTGTAAAATTACTAGGAATGTTGTGGTACTTCGCTTAATAAAATAAAAGTAATAATCAAAACCAGAGTAAATACATTCACTCTCTCACGCATTCATTTACCAAACCGCTTCTGCCCATTAACGTCAGGTTGGAGTCTGGCTCAGCCGACACAAGGTAAAGGCAAGGTAGAACCTCAACAGATTGCCAGACCATCGCAGAGCCAACACATGTACAACCATTTACACTCACACTCACCTGGGTGCAATTTAGGATAGCAAGTAGGCCTAAGGCACATGTTTTTGGACGGTGGGAGGAAACTGTAAAACCCAGAGGAAACCCACAAAAGCATGAAAAAAATACGCAAACTCCCGAGCCCATTAACCACTACACCACTGTGCCATCCAGAGTAAAAAAAAAAAAAGTAACAGTCAATGGTTTGGGCACAGTTTTGTTTTTAATCTTTTGTCTCTGATATTTTTGTTTATAAGAACAAGGGGAGTCTTACTGAACACCACTATTCCCTATTATTTTAGCTAATCTATATACTAGTACAGTGATCCCTCGCTACTCCGTGCTTCAGTTTCTGTGGCTTCAGCGCATCACGGGTTTTTCAAAACTATTCATCGAAAAATAAAAAATAAGGAAATTAAAGAAAAATAAGGGGAAAGTTAAGGAAAATGCTGCAAAGCAAGGCAAATTATGCAAAAACCCCAAACAAACAAAAACAAAAAAAAAATCCCCCAACCCAAACCCCCCAAACAAAACTACTCACATTTTTATGTGAGGTGTGCATGCGCATCTGTATGTGTGTGTATTTATATTTTATTTACATCTTATGCATTATTTTTGAATGTCTAATTGTTATTATAAGCATTTATAGCATTGAATCTGTATTTATTGATATTATATACACGTATACATGTACATATACGTCAATCAATGGGGTCGATCCCCTTCGCGGAAATCGGGGATCGCGGGCGGGTCTCAATCCCCATTAACTACGGAAAGTGAGGGATCCCTATATATATATATATATATATATATATATATATATATATATATATATATACATATATACACATTCAAAAAAGTTATTTATTATAAATATATGTACAATACTTTATTTATATTAATTGATGCTTAAATTAATGGAGTAACATCAGACATGTTGGATATTGCCCAAGTTTCTGATTTCTCAAAATGTGAGATGAATAAGCGTCGCTCACACACTCATCACAAACTTTGTGCATTTCAGAATTATGGGCAGTGGTGCTTTCAGCATAACTTCAGGAAAAGAAAAAAAACAAACCTGGTGAAGGAACAATTGTTTATAACAGCTGCGATAACATGCAGTACCAATCATAGTCTGGACACACCCACACATTCTGACTGAATTAGAGGGAGTGTCAAATCTTCTGACTGGTACTGGAAGACAACTGATGAAAAGGTACTTGAGTAATTACTCAATCTCTCTCTCTCTCTCTCTCTCTCTCTCTCTCTCTCTGTCTGTCTGCTGTTCTCTCTGTATCTCTCTCCCCTTGTTTTTTCTTTCTGACATATGATTATACATATTGAAGAGTTTGGTTTCAATAACAGAAAAGTACCATTGTTTTGTGTGTGTGTATGTGTGCGCGTGCGTGTACATGCATGGGGGACACTGTTGGCTGAGATAGGCGCCAGCCTCTCTTTGACCTTCGTTGGATGAAACTGTTCAGCAAATAAGTGCGTGATGAGTATGTCTAAGTATGGTGTGTGTTTGTGTTTTACCACTGTTACATTCTTAAAATAATGAGTAAAATACTAAAAATAGATATTATTTCATATGAACTCATGCATATTCTGGGAAAACTAAGTTATCTAACATTAAAATTAGAGAGCTTTCATATTAGAAAACCCGAAAAGATGTGGCCAGATTTTCGAGAACACTGAATGAGCTGATGGTGTACCTGTACATATTTGGAGGTGCCAACATCCCCCACATGTATTGGTATGAATAATTTGCAGCTTATCATTTAAAATAGCCAAGATATAAAACTTGGCCCTGGGATGGTCATTAGTCTCCGCTGTCTTGGGTGTTGCTGCGGAGTGTAAGTATTTGGTGCCTGAAGTATAGAGTGTTTGAGAGAAAGCATAAGAGAATAGTAGTGGCTCAGTGGTTAAGACTATAAAGTACTGATCAGAATGTTGGGGGTTCAAGCTATCAGCTATCAGTGTTAGGCCCCTGAGCAGCAAGGCCCTTAACTGTTTACTTGTAAGCAGTGAGATAAACTGTAAGTTGCTCTGGATAATATTTATGTTGTGTACGTAAAATGCTATTAATAGTAATTCAGGGATCCCTCACTTTCCACGGTTATGGGGATTGAGACACCCCCCCTCCCCCCGCAATCGCAAATTTTCGCGAAGTAGGATTGAACCCCCCCGACTGATGTATACGTACATGTGTATGTGTATATAATATCAATAAATACATATTCAACGCTATACAGTGAGTCGTCGACTTACAACCGTTTTTGGTTCCGGCAGACCGGTCGTAAAGCGATCTGTCAACTTTCCATCCAAATACACTCATGCCGAACAAAAACAGACGAATAAATCTCACGCATTTAAATCTATACATCTATTTTCAATTCCACGTCACTGTGGCGCGTAGCGGAGAGCCAATCCTTTCTGTACTCCAGTTGTGGGCGGGTCCGTTACCTTCAAACTATAATTTTATTGGATTATAACAACAGCCACAGACTGCGCGTGTTGTTCTTGAATAAAGAGATAAATTTCCCTCATTTCGATCAGCTCATTTCCACGAAGCCAAGCACAGCTCGCAAGAAAACACAAATGGACAGACATAGAAAAACTTCAACCCGCAGACCAGCTGATTGTTAAAACTTGAGACGTGCTTCCTGTCACATAAACACTGCAGCGTGTGAGTCCGATAAAATTAGAGTTTCAAGGTATCGGACCCACCCACACACAGAAAGGATTGGCTCTCCGCTTCGCGCCATAGTGACGTGGCATTGAAAGTAGATGAATAGATTTGCCCTGAGCAGTTAGAAAGTGAAGCTGCATCATCTCCTGCTTGGCCTTTTAAGATGCTGGCGCTGCCAGCAGCGCAAACAACTGTCATGCGCAACACTCGCACTGCACTGCCATGAATCATGCTTCACCACTTTTGCGGTCATAAAGTCGTTCAGATGTAACTCACATAGGTCATAAGTTGACGACTCACTGTAAATGCTTATAATACCAATTAAGCATTCAAAAATAATGCATAAGATGTAAATAAAATATAAATATACACACATACAGACACACGCACACACACTCAGATGCGCACCTCACATAAAAATGTAAGTAGTTTTGTTGGAGGGTTTTGGGTTGTTGTTTTGTTTTTGTTTGTTTGGGTTTTTTTTTTTTGCATAATTGGCCTTGTTTTGTGGCATTTTCCTTAACTTTTCCCCTATTTTTCCTTAATTTCCTTATTTTTTTAAATTTTTTGATGAATATTTTTGAAAAAACCCCGATGCACTGAAGCCGCAGAAACTGAAGCATGAAGTAGCGAGGGATCACTGTACTGTATATTGGTTGCTAAAATGCAGTATAACACGTCATTAAAATAGCATACAGTTGACGAAGAAATACCGACCTGCTGAGTGAATGACTTTACTTCTCTTTTGCATGACCATCATAAGGGCTCCGATGATTCCCTCCCCAGAATTCAGTGCGGCAGCTGGAGGTGGATCAGCGCTGGCAGTTACCTGGTTAAAAAATACACATTTTTATTTTTGGATGAATATTTTTGAAAAGCCCCCGATGCACTGAAGTCGCAGAAACTGAAGAACGAATTGGCGAGGGATCACTGTATATGCATTTTACTTTTAATATTATTTTAGTACTTTGCTTTAATTATACTCATTTAAAATAGTATAATTTGATAACCAAAGGCCGGCCATGTCTCTCACTGTTTGTGGTGAGAGGTTCATGTAAAAGAACCGTTGCTGTCTTTTGTCAAGAGTAGCTGCATAGCCATCAGCATGTTTCTTCCCTACAATGGCCCGGTGAGCTGTCCAGGGTGTACTTTGCCTCTGCCCAGAGTCGGCTGAGATGTGTGCCAGCCTCCCCGCCGTCCTAATTAGAATTAAGCGGCTCAGAAAGTTAACGGATGAATGACTGTACAATGAACTCCATTAACAAGTACATACATGTAGATTCTTATTCTCTAAACTGTTTGTAAATCCCATTGGATAAAAGTATCTGCCAAAATATATATGTAATTGCATGTAAAATTTCAAAATCACTTGTTGCTAAAACTTGCACTGATTTCTGTTTGTTCGAGTCAGTGCTTTGTTCAGTGCACAGGTGTGGTGATTTCCTCAAGGGATTAAGACTCGCAGATGTAGATATACAAGAGATCTTTTGAAACGTGCGGTGGATATAGATTTGTCACACGTTTGTGGAAATGACAGTGCAGACCCTGAGACTAACACTATACCTGGAGCCTGATAAAAGATCAAAGGTATTAAGAGGTATGAAAACACGCTTGAGGTCACATGAACTCTCGGTGCGCAATCACAGCATTATATAGATCTGTACAAGAATGTGTGTTTCTTCATGCATGTAAGAGCATGTGCTTATGTGTCCTGGATGAGCTCAAAGCAGTCATTTCAAACGCTCAGTGTTACCACATTCCTTCATTATGATCCTTCAATCTCGAACTTAGAAAATATCAGCACAAAAGTGACTTCACCGTCGGGATGTGACTATGCTTGGCGTGAGGGATAAATCTGTCAGCGCTTCACCGTTAGCCTAAAGGTGGTCCGAATAGAGCAGTGTGATAATGTGCTGTCTTATTAAAGATATATGCACTGCTGGGTGGTTTGGGACTGCCAAAAGTTACACTGGGGTGTGTGTGTGTGTGTGTGTGTGTGTGTTTTGTTCAGTGTGAATTAAAGAGCCTATTTTGGCTTTTCAGCTGTGTGATGGTTTCTCTCTTCAGGAGGTCCATTGGAAACAAAAAAAAACACACACACATAACTTGTTTTACTAGCCTTGTAAGGACACCTTCTAGTGACATAATTATTAATGCATCTAATTTATACAGTGGTTGAGCCAAAGTCCCACGGTAACCAACACAGACACACAAGCAAGAATGCATACAGAATCTCTCTCTCTCTCTCTCTCTCTCTCTCTCTCTCTCTATAGGTGTTCATCATCATTTTGAAATGACATGAAATGGAATGCTGAGTTGATTGTGTTATTACGGAACCATTAAATACAGTACAGTATGTACATATTCTCCGTTCTTTAACGTCCTTCCTGTTCTTTTCCACTTACTGAATTAGTACAGAAAAGGGAGGGAGCAGAAAGCAGGCCACAAAGTCTCAGTGTGTACTACACTGTGATCAGAATCGTTTATCTGTTCAACAAAACATTCACATATAAATTATCCCAGACAATAAGATTGCACATTAGTCTCACTTGCCCTTTTGCAAATGTTCTTTTCCAGCCTCTTCCTTTAATCATCTCATTCTGTATTGTGTTTTTTTTTTAACCCTTGAGTTTTTTTCTTTCCCAGTTATGTAACAGTAAAACACCACTGTATTATAATTATGCAAATACAGTACTAAAAATGGAAAATCTCAGGTGTGGGAGGAGTTCGGTGAGAGCCTCGAAAGTGACTATCGGTTGGCCTCGAAAAGATTCTGGACCACCACCACCTGACGCTCAGGAGGGGGAAGCAGTTCTCTACACATACTGTTTACAGTGGAAGTGGAGAGCTGCCCATCTCGACTTGGGATGTTGTCGGAAGGTGGAAGGAATCGATAAAACCAACACACCGTACATGGAGGAGGAAGACCCTGGTGGTTTGGGTGAGGCTCCACCCATCACTGGGTCTGAGGTTGTCAAGGTAGTCAAAAAGCTCCTCGGTGGTTGGGCTCCGGGGGTGGATGAGATCCACCCTGAATATCTCAGGGCTTTGAATGTTGTAGGACTGTCTTGGTTGACATTTCTGGTCAACAGGGGCTGTACCACTGGATTAGCTTAGCGAACCAGGGACGTTGTCTCCCTTTTAAAAAAAGGGGGACCAGAGGGTCTGTTCCAATTATTGTGGAATCACACTCCTCAGCCTACTTGGGAAAGTCTATGCAGGGGTAGTGGAGAGGAGGATGGTTGAACCTCGGATTCAGGAGGAACAGTGAAGAGACCCTGGGGTCGATTCAGAACACACTTGAGAGACTATGTCTCTCGGCTGCCCAGGAAACCCTTCGGAAGAGCTGGAGGAAGTGGCTGGAGCGAGGGACATCTGGACCTCACTGCTTAGGCTGCTGCCCCAGTGAGCCGACCGCAGATTAAGCGCAGGAAGATGATGATGATGATGATGATAATTATAATAGCAATTCAAATAATTATTATTATAATGAGGGAGTGAGGGCAGTGGTGGGCTGGTGGTATAGGGCGTTGGATTGCTGATCCTAAGGATGGGGGTTCAAGTCGCACTCTCCACAAGGCTGTCACTGTCCCCCGGTGCAGCTAACTGGGTTAGCAAAGGCCGGCCATGTTGCTCACTGTCTATGGTGAGAGGTTCATGTAAAAGAACCATTGCTGACCTTCGTAAAGAGTAGCTGCACAGTCGTCAGCGTGTTTCTGCCCCTTGCTAAAGGGTTGTGTCAGGAAGGGCATCCGACGTAAAAACCTACATCAAACCAAACATGCGAATCAGATGATCCACTGTGGCGACCCCTGAAAAAGGGGAAAAGCCGAAAGGAAAAGAAGAGGAAAATTAGAATGAGGTAGTGGTGCCCCAGAAGCAGGCTGCTGGCTTACTGGACTGAAGGTCGGTGGTTCAAGCCTCACTATCACCAAGATGTCCCTCCAGTGCAGCTAACTGGGTTATCAAAGACCGACCATGTCTCTCGCAGTCCGTGGTGAGAGGCATGTAAAGAAACCATTGCCAACTTTCGTTAAGAGTAGGCGATTGTTTCTGCCCTGCCAGCTGTCCAGGGTGTACTACAAACTCACCCAGAGTCGGCTGAGATGGGTGCCAGCCTCCCCGCAACCACAATTAGAATTAAGCGGTTCAAAAAAATTAATTAATAAATAATAATAATAATTGGATGGGTGGCATGTTAGCACAGCTGGAGGGATTATGTTTCTCGGCTGGTCTGGGAACGCCTTAGTGTCCCCTGGAAGAACTGGAAGAAGTGGCTGGGGAGTCTCATTGCTTAGACTGCTGCCCTCGCGACCTGATCCCGGACTAAGTGGAGAAAGATGATGATGAGTATTGTATTGTACAATTAATTAAGTATTCGCCCACATCTGAAACGACATGTCAGGATGCATGAGTTATTTTTTACATTCCTCATCACTATATTACAATCCATATCAATAATAACAATATGATTGAAGTGTACTATTTGGAAAACAAGCTTGAATATGTATGTGTAATTTTACAGAATGAATATTAAGTAAGATTTATATAAATAAGACAATTCATTGATTAATTAATCCAGTATTAAATTTAGAAAAAATAAACATACCGTGAATGAGAACGCATGGACCAAGAATAGCACAAACAGATTTAGTCTCTGTGTTGAAGAATGACATCACAAGTTAGCTACTCAGAAGGATTGCACATGTGTTAGTGGCGACAGCAGGAGAGAAGCGTGACCCATAATCTAGTGTGCTTAACGTCCATGTCCTATAATAACAAAAGGAAGGCCTGATTCTCAACTCTAGGCCTGTATGCACCGTTTTTTTTTTTACAATCTGGGCAGGTCTTTGCTGGTGGAATATTTATAGGACTGTGTTAAGAAAGGAATCAAATGTGGTTAAATGTTCCATTGCAACACTGATTCTCCTCTGTTGAGGCCTGCCCAGAAATGTCTGGCTCAAGGCTGTTTGTAAAGTTCTAACGATTGTGTATTTAATAATAATTTTAAAGTGACCTCAATTGTTTCAGTTCTGGACTTGTATGATGTTGTAACGCTTATTGACTAAAATAACAAGTTTACAATAACTGTATAAAAAAAGGAAGCATTTACGTGTACTTGAGTGCAGAAAGTGACATATTTTGTAAACAATAGTAATAACCAGTACTCATGATAATGATAATAATAATAGTTTATTATTATTATTATTATTATTATTATTATTATTATTATTATGGGGATCCCTCACTTTCTGCGGTTAATTGGGACTGAGATCCCCACGTGACCATCAAAACCCGCGAAGTAGGATCACCCCCCCCCCCCGACTTACGTATACATATATCATACCAATAAATACATATTCAATGCTATAAGTGCTTATAATAACAATTAAACATTAAAAAAAAAAACATAAGATTTAAATAAAATATAAGTACACACACATACAGATGGTATTGCATAAGAAGAAGACGACGCACATACATACGTGCGCGTGCACATACAGATGCAACAATGTAAGGAATTTTTATGGGAGATTTTGGGTTGTTTTTTGTCTTGTGTTTGTTTATTTATTTATTTTATTATTTTTTTTGCATAACTGGACCTCGTTTTGTGGCATGCCCCTATTCTTCCTTATTTTTTAATTCAATGAATATTTATTATTATTTTTTTAAACCGCGATGCACTGAAGCCGCATGAATTGAAGCACGAAGTAGCGAGGGATCCCTGTATTATTATTATTATTATTATTCGACAGCACGGTGGCGTAGTGGTTAGCACATCTGCCAAACAGCAAGAAGGTTCTGGGTTCAAGTTTCCTGCCTTGGTGAGGGCATTAATGTATTAGTGCAATGGACTGTTCAGAGTATACCATATCTTCACCTAGAATTGGCTGAGAAGGGATCCAGCCTCCATGTGCCTCTTGTGGGATTAAGTGTCTCAGGAAATAGATGGATCATCATCATTGGCCTTATTATTATTATTATTATTATTACTGTTAGTAGTGGTATTAGTAATAGTAAATATTATTTATTATAATAGTAAATAGTAATCGTAAAAATACATGTAATATTTGTATTTTGCGCTGATTCACTGGCTAAGCAAAGTTACTTGTGTGAGTCACTTCTTTCACCTGAAAGAAAAATGCAGCAATTCACATCCCAACTATCAATATTCTAGACCAAGGATTGTTGATATTTTCTTGCACCAGATGACCCCTATAATTATAAAACAAATCGCCTAGACCAGGGGTCGGCAACCCAAAATGTTCAAAGAGTCCTATTGGACCAAAACCCCAAAACAAATAAATAAATAAAACCCTCATATAAGCTTTATATGAAGGCAGCACAGGCTATAAGTGTAGATTATTTTACGATCTAAACAACTAAGTAGGCTACAAATACATAATGAGCATTCATGATTAAATGTTTATTTTCCCCGCAGTGCATCCTGGAGAGAATGACACCATGTGACTGCTCTGTTGTACGATATCTTGTGCTTTAAGTTTAACTTCCATTACTATATTAATGTATTATGTTTTGTTGCATTGATGAAATTAAAGAAATTCAAAAAAAGAAATCAGCAGCCCATCAGATTTTACATACCTGCACAATACAATACATACCTGCACATACCTGTCTGTTCAATGTCAATCACATCACGTGACTCACCACAGGTACAAAGATTTTTTTTTCCCCTCCTGCTGATTGGTTGCAGATGATGTGTACATCTCTTTTTTTTCTCCTTCACGCACGTTATCAACATGACTGCTTGAATTGTGAAGTAAATTTTTTAGGGTGTTTTCAATGATTATTTAAGCGCTATGATGTCACTCAAACGCCCTGCATCTTCTGTAGCTTCTGGTAAGGAGCCTAAGCGCTTTATTTATTAATTAAGGCTGCAAAGCCGTCAGCGTGTTTCTGTCCCTTGCTAAAGGGTTGTGACAGGAAGGGCATCCAACGTAAAAACCCATGCCAAATCAAATGTGCGAATCAGATGATTTGCTGTGGCGACTCTCGAGAACGGGAAAAAGCCGAAAAGAAGATTATCACAGTGCAAAATTAAAAAGTTTTTACTTAATCGTTACTGCATTATTTTTCTACTTCCGGATTAGCGGAAAACCCGGAAGTTACTGGCATGTGATTCGAATTTAGCCAATGGCTGAGAGCTTTTGATTCTTCCTCCTGCTGATTGGTTGCTGATGATGTGTACACCTCTTTTTTTTCTCCTTCACGCACATGTTATCAACATGACTGCTTGAATTGAAGTCGTTTTTTTAGTGCGTTTTTAATGATTCTTTAAGTGCTATGGTGTCACTCAAACGCCCTGCATCTTCTCGAGCTTCTGGTAAGGAGCCCAAGTGCTTGATTCATGAATAAATATTATCACAGTACAGTTTGGAGATGCAATCCAGTTCTTACATCCATGTTTGTGCTCCTCTAATTTCTCCAGGAATACTGCAATCGCGCTTTTTCTCTCGATCCCAACAGGGTGGTCGGCTGCAAATTTAGCATGCCTTCCCTGGAAATGTGTTTCAAATTACTCTTTTTGTTATTTGACAGTTTCTCATTACAAAGCAAACGTGCAGGCCATCCTTCCGCATTGGCAATGAAAGCAAATGATTCGGTCCATTCTTCCTTGAATCCTCTGTTCTCATCAGCTATCTTTCTTTTTTTCCTTTGGGATCCATGGCCCATGCAGCCCCCCGGTTGTTTACAACAGCAATCTGCCCGGCAACGCGTTGCACTAAAACTATGACGCAAATCTTCATTGACAGAAATGTTGAAATATAGGCCTCATATTTTTTATACAAATTTTTAAAACCTTGGAAAACGTTAAGAATATTTGTCAGACTTGTCATCCGACAGAAACCATATTTTTAAAAAAACCCTCTTTTTCCATTTTTAAACATTTTTGAAAAAGCTTCAGGGGGCCACTAGGGTGGCGCCAAAGAGCCACATGCAGCTCGCAAGCAGTGGGTTGCCGACCCCTGGCTTCGACCTTGTAAAAAAAAAATAAAAATCTATTGCACTAGTAGGTTCATTATATGTTGTTTCCTTTTGGCTTTTTCCCTTTTTCAGGGGTCGCCACAGTGAATCATCTGATTCACACATTTGATTTGACATATGTTTTTACGTGGGACGCACTTCCTGACACAACCCTTTAGCAAGGGGCGGAAACACGCTGACAGCTATGGAACCTACTCTTTACGAAAGTCAGCAATGGTTCTTTTACATGAACCTCTCACCGTAGACAGTGTGAGACACGACTGGCCTTTGATAACCCAGTTAGCTGCACTGGGGGGGGGGGCAGTGACAACCCTGTGGAGAGTGAGACTCGAACCCCCATCCCTAGAATCTGCAATCCAGAACCCTATACCACTTGGCCACCACTGCCACTAGTAGATTCATTATATAAATGTGTATAATGATTCATCCTACTGAGGGTCAAGGGGAGGCTGGCGTTCATCCCAGCCGACTCCGGGCGAGGGCAGAGTACACCCTGGACAGCTCGCCAGGCCATCGCAGGGCAGAAACACACTGTCGGCTATGCAGCTACTCTTGTCGAAAGTCAGCAATGGTTCTTTCACATGAATCTCACACCATAGACAGTGAGGGACATGGCCGGCCTTTGATAACCCAGTCAGCTGCACTGGGGGGGAAAACGGTGACAACCCATTGAGAGTGGGTTTGAACCCCCAATCTTGGGACCAGCGATCCAGCACCTTTACCACCAGGCCGCCACTGCTGGTGTATAATAATGTATCTATTATTTAGAGGATAATAGAACTTTCTATTGCTGAACATTTTCACAGATGAATTCCAGTTTAACACTCTTTACATGATTGTTTTCATGGTGTTGACTTGACGGATTAAACGCATTCAATTCAATTGGCCAAGCTAACAGTTTACGCCTTTTTTGAATCCCGAAACCCGTCTTGAGAAACACTGTTCGGGGGATGGAGTGGACTAAGAGGGATGAAGACAAGCAAATATCTAACCAGCTCTAAAGGGATTGTGGGAAGGATATTAGTTTTACAGTGTTAAGCCTTTTGGCTGTTCTGCTTTATATGTTTAGACTTCCTCAGACCTGCAGGTCACCACTAGAAAGCCATGCAATCCTAAACCCTCCTTATATAGTCCTGAATATCATTGTGGATATACTGCCCCCTAACGGCAGACAAGAGAACAAACTCAAGCTTGTAAAGACAACACTGACAATAAAATAATGAAATGTAGGTGTTTGTCTCCTGGGACGTACCCTTACCCTGTATTTTACTCACTCATTTTTCCAAACAATATAATCCGACTAGGGTCATGGGGAGTCTGGAGTCTATCTCAGCCAACACGGGGCAAAGGAGGGATTCACCCTGAATAGCTTGCCAGATCATCACCCAGTGTGCCAACACACACACTCAACCATTCACCCTCACATCCAGGAAAAATTTGGAACAGCCAATTAACCAAAAGTGTATGTCTTTGTAGTGCGGGAGAAAACCAGAGTACCCAGAGGAAACCCACGCAAGCTCAGGAAGAACATGCAAACTCCACACAGAAACCTGGGACTTGAATCCGGAACAGGGTGAGGCGGCCATGCTAACCACTCTGAATTTTTAATATGTATTTATCACCAGGAAGTGTGTATAGAAATTAATTGATGTACATGCTTTTACCATACTGACATTAAACGATATTATGCGGTAGGCAGGTCACCCTTATAGGGGTTAAAAAATCCAAGTGGTGCACACTGAAGGGTGTCACCTCAGTCAGAATGAAAACTACTGTTTAACGTGGCACTGTTGTCGTTGATGCATAATCACCATTTACTCCAGTGGCCCAGAGTTGGCGTTTCACACTTAAGGGTCGGGTTAAGGTCATCAATACCTCAGATTCACAAATTCATCAAAACTCCACTGCAAGTTTGCGGAACAGCTTCAAAGTACCTTTTAAGTAAAATATTTCACCCATTTCATGTTATTCCACTTCATCCATTCCAGATGATTCACATGACGCATCATCAATGGGTTCTTCTAAATATTTCAGCGTACAGCAACAACTTACTACTGGAAGCTTCGTATCGAAGTGATAAGCACTATACTGTCGAAAGAATAAACCAAGTAGGTTTTGTGGGGGTTTTGTATATTTTCTACCCTCTATGCGACCAGAATTACAATAGAAATTATTGTAAGGGAAAACTGCAAGTCATCTTTTCTCAAAATAAACAGTGCATTAGTTTTTAATGTCTGTTTTTGCTGCGCAAGAAATAGTATCAACAAATAGTGGCACAGATGGGCAGAACGCTGTTGTATTTTATACAGGGTACAAAAATATACAAAGAAAACCTGTATTTTGGAAAAGGACAATTTATTTAAAGACAAATCATACTATATATGTGAAACTGTTGAGCTATAATCTTTATCACACAAAAATAGGTTTCTCTTCTGGTGCTTTTTTGTCGGATACACAAATTTAAAATTACAAAATAAACAAATTCATTACCCTTTATTAAGGGTTAGAAATTACATGTACAACAAACATCTTGGATGTAGAAGTGCAGTATTCTAGGATTTTGCAAAACAAATATTGCCATATATGTAGATAAGGCATGATGATTTTAGGTGGCAGTAGATTTAATTCCAATAAATAATAATTATAATAACAGCATGAGGGTTACAGCAGAAGAGTCAGTGCTGCCTATGACAATGCAAGGAGGAAAAAAAAAAAAAACCCCACAAACGCACACTAATACAAACATATTAATGTATTAAATTTAGTATAACACAAAATAAATGATCAGGCTAGAGCTCGCCACCTAGACTAACGAGTTCCTTATTTTCTTTGTAAAAATATACGGATATAATTATTCATTACTGCTTATGATTGTTTTATAACATGCGTGAATATCAACAGTGTGCTGCCATCAATGAGTGACATTATTATGAACAGAGCTGCCATATAGTACAAATACATTTTCTAACATGCAAAATAAAAGTAGCTCATTATAGCCAAGTGTTTCAATCTGCTTATTTTACAAAACGAATGAACAAACAAATGAACCTACAATTATTTTTCATGGACTCACCTACAAATTTGAATAACTACAAACAACTCAGATCAAACGTAACACGTGTTGTTGTGCCTAATAAAAATATATTAATAAAACAAATACAATTCAAACTTAACTGTAATAAACATCCCTGAGTGGTCCAGTTTTGGTTCAGAACCAAGTATGAGTTTGAATTTATGGAGAACACACCCTTTAAGAATGAATACTACAAACCTTACAAATTATTAAACTTAAACAACAAATCTGATTAAAGGGTTTTGATTTTGTTATATCAGCATTAGAAATTCTGATGCATAGCAAATTTCATGTGTGTATATACACACACATATATATATATATACACACACACAGACACATATATACAAACTCACATTTATATATATTATATATATATATATATACACACACACACACACACACACACACACACACTGGTCCTTCTCAAAAAATTAGCATATTGTGATAAAGTTAATTATTTTCTGTAATGTTCTGATAAAAATTAAACTTTCATATATTTTAGATTCATTGCACACCAACTGAAATATTTCAGGTCTTTTATTGTTTTAATACTGATGATTTTGGCATACAGCTCATGAAAACCCAAAATTCCTATCTCAAAAAATTAGCATATCATGTTCAGGTAGTCTAAACGAGCTATTAACCTAATCATCTGAATCAACCAATTAACTCTAAACACCTGCAAAAGATTCCTGAGGCTTTTAAAAACTCCCCTGTTCCCAGAGTGCTGTATCAAGGCACCTCAGGGGGATATCTGTGGGAAGGAAAAAGTGAAAGAAGGGCCGATTCCAGACGTTGGGTGACCTGTGGAAGCAGTGGACTGAGTCTGAAGTAGAAACATCCAGAGCCACCGTGCACAGGCGTGTGCAGGAAATGGGCTACAGGTGCCGCATTCCTTAGGTCAAGCCACTTTTGAAGCAGAAACAGCGGCAGAAGCGCCTGACCTGGGCTACAGAGAAGCAGCACTGGACTGTTGCTCAGTGGTCCAAAGTACTTTTTTCAGATGAAAGCAAATTTTGCATGTCATTGGGAAATCAAGGTGCCAGAGTCCGGAGGAAGACTGGGGACAAGGAATTGCCAAAATGCCTGCAGTCCGGTGTCAAGTAGCCACAGTCAGTGATGGTCTGGGGTGCCATGTCAGCTGCTGGTGTTGGTCCACTGTGTTTTATCAAGGGCAGGGTCAATGCAGCGAGCTATCAGGAGATTATGGAGCACTTCATGCTTCCATCTGCTGAAAAGCTTTATGGAGATGAAGATTTCATTTTTCAGCACGACCTGCTCACAGTGCCAAAACCACTGCTAAATGGTTTACTGACCATGGTATTACTGTACTCAATTGGCCTGCCAACTCTCCTGACCTGAACCCCATAGAGAATGTTGAGAGACACCAGACCCAACACTGTGGATGAGCTTAAGGCCGCTATCGAAGCATCCTGGGCCTCCATAACACCTCAGCAGTACCACAGGCTGATTGCCTCCATGCCACGCCACATTGATGCAGTCATTTCTGCAAAAGGATTCCCGACCAAGTATTGAGTGCATAACTCAACATAATTATTTGAAGGTTGACTTTTTTGTATTAAAAACACTTTTTTTCTTGGTCGAATGAAATATGCTAATTTTTTGAGATCGGGATTTTTGTTTTTTCTTTACTTTTTTGCCAAAATTATCAATATTAAACAATAAAAGGCTTGAACTGCTGCAGTTATGTGTAATGAATCTAAAATATATGAAAGTCTAATGTTTATCAGTACATTACAGACAATAATGAACTTTATCACAATATGCTAATTTTTTGAGAAGGATCAGTGTGTGTGTATACACACACACAGGGATCGCTCGATACTTCGCACTTCAATTTCATTGTGTGTGTCCCCCCCCCCCCCCAATATTCATCGAATTAAAAAAATAAGGAAATGAAGGAATAATAGGGGGGAAAATTTAAGGAAAATGACACAAAAACAAACCCTAAAACAAAAAAAGTAAAAGCAACCCAAAACCTCACATCAAAACTAGTTACATTTTTTGTGAGGTGCACATCTGAGTACGTATGCACACGTCTGTATGTGTATTTTTATTTTATTTACATCTTAAGCATTTTTTAAAAATGTCTAATTATTATAAGTATTTATAGTACTGAATATGTATTTATTGATATTATATACACATATACATGTATGCATACACGGGGCAATAGTGGTCTAGTAGATAGGGCGCAGGATCGCTGATCCTTAGGTTGGGGGTTCAAGTCCCCCACAGGGTTGTCACTGTCCCCCCCAGTGCAGCTAACTGGGTTATCAAAGGCGGGCCATGTCATTCACTGTCTATGGTGAGAGGCATGTAAAAGAACCATTGCTGACTTTCGTAAAGAGTAGGCTCCATAGCCGTCAGCTTGTTTCTGTCCCTTGCTAAAGGGTTGTGAGAGGAAAGGCCTTCGATGTAAAAACCTATGCCAAATCATTTTTTTGAATGTTTGTTATTATATGTATTTATTTATTTATATTATATACACATTTGTCAGTCAGAGGGGTGTTGGGGAGGGTGATCCTACTTCGCGCATTTTACTGGTCGCGTGGGGATCTCGGTCCCAATTAACTACATAAAGTGAGGGATCCCTGTATGTGTGTGTGTATATATATATATATATATATATATATATATATATACACACACACACACACATGTATATGTGTCGTCCCATGAGTAACACAAGGTCGTAAGTGGCCAGTCATGCACATTCATATTGACTGCATTTGTTATTTCATGCACATTCATTTTACAGCAAACATTCTGAAAAACAGAAAATTATTTTCGGGTGATTTTTCAGGCAGTTTCAAATTTTCAAAGGCTTTCTTGCTGAACCAAGATCAAATGTCACTTACGACCTTGTGCTCCTTGTGGGATGGTATACAAAAAAAGCAAAAATATTTTAACAGGGCATCACCAAGTTACAGTAGTCGACCATTTTGCTGAAACAGATCATGCTGTTAAAAAAATAATTTTTAACAGGAAATAAAAGTGAAAGTTAGTCTGGATTAGGAACGGAAACAACACAACAACTGTACACATGAATCACAACATGTACCATTTCGGACTTGACATCCTGCATTTTAGAACAAAATAATAATGACGTCATCCTGCATTATGTCGTATTTGAACTAGCAAATTTCAATGCTTCTTTAAAAGCTAACATGATACTGTACTTAGAAGACATGATGCAGCTACTTGCAGTAACAATGCCCTGATGAGTCCATGAGTAATCCAAAGAACTCCTCCAATCTTGATCAACCTTCTATTGTTAGTTTTCTTCTTCATTGACATCAATATCGTCTTCTTCCTCTTCCTGGCCGGGCTCCCTGACCTCACTGCTGGCTGAGTGACACGCCTCGTCCATTTCCTCTACATCTACTTCCTCTTCTTGCCTCTCCTCAGTGGAAGATTCCGCTCCTTCCTGGCCACTGTCGTGAGCGCCTGAAACAAGTGTACAATGAACAGAGTAGATTACTTTACGAACTTTTTACAAGGTTGAAGGTTAATAGGTTACATAGAACTAACAGTTTTCTTTTTAACCAAGAATCATATTCTATCATGTAGTTTCTACATTCGAGAGGCTAAAATGCACATTTTATAGTAGATATGATGTACATTATCACCTATTATCTCAGGGGTCCCCAACAACCGGGCCACAGACCAGTACCGATCCATGGCTCAATTGGTACTGGGCCGCAGAAGAAATAATTAATTATTTCCGTTTTATTTATTATCCGAGTCTGAGTGATCTTCATTTTTGAAAAATCTTTTATTTTGAAAAATGACCGGATTCTCTCGGTTACATGTCGGTCATTTGAGCGCTAAAACGTAACCCACAAGGGGACGGGGTGTGAACAGAGGCATATTGGACATGTTTCAAACATTAGCGGAAAGTTTGGCTGACACTGAACATGAGCCTTCATTCTCCCAGCTGGTGAACCATCACCTGTGGTTTTAGTTTTGTTTTTGTTTTTTTAAGAAAAGTTCAAGCTCTACTTCCCAACCAACTTTATTTCAGCTGTTGATAAACAACATTCATTTAGTACTTATTATTACTAATAATAAATAATAAGATTTTACATAAATAAATACATTTATTTTTTACAGTATAAACAATCCATGACACACCCCCGGCAAAACTGTCAAGCGCTGACCGGGCCGTGGTGGTAAAAAAGTTGGGGATCACTGTATTATATCATGGACGTTCATTACCTGTGACTCGATTTTGATCTTCATTGTCCTCAAGATCTTGTTGCCGATCTTGGCTGACCACTTCCTCGTCATCATCTGAATCCGAGATGATCACACACTCGTCCCCGTTACTGTTCTGTGGTGGTTTGGATGAACTAATAACAGTATTCAGACAGCAGGTTATCACAACATGCAATCACAACACAATACTGCACGATACCCTAAAGAGTCAAGTTTTATTACCTGCCATTTTCCCGTGGCTCCCACAGTGGTGTCAGGTAATACCTTAAAGGGTCTTTGTACAGGTCATCCTTCAGGATCTACACCAGAATGAGCACAGAATGATCTCGTTATTGAACCATCACCTCTACAATCAACCAATCAAAATCTAAATTAAAAGCACACTGTGTGCATATGAACTTGCATGCATGTGATGTAAATTGGTAAATTTGACACAGAAACCATTCAATCGGATTGGTCCGCTATCTTAGGAGCAAAAATATTATCTTGAATGGATAATGCTCGAATCAAAACTGCATGCTAATATTTTGTTTTCCACAGTCATGGGCAGCAAGTCGGTCTGAAATATTTTTTACTTTGCTTTTTGTGCATTTCCATACAGTATGTAGTAAAGTGGAACTTAAAGAGACACCTTTCGGTACACAGCAATTCGAGCTACTCAGAGAACTCATCTGACATGTCAATGTAATGGTCAAAATTCTATAGAAATTTTGATGTACAGTGATCCCTCGCTACTTCGTGGTTCAGTTTCTGTGGCGTCAGTGCATCGCGGGTTTTTCAAAAATATTCATTGTGAAAAATAAAAAATAGGCAAAAAGTTAAGGAAAATGCCACAAAACAAGGCCAATTATGCCAAAAAAAAAACCCCACAAGCCAAACCCGAGTGCGTGTACGCATATCTGTTTGTGTATGAACGTGTCTGTATGTGTGCATATTGATATTATTTACATCCTATGCATTATTGGTGGATGCGCACGGGTGTCTCGGTCCCCATTAACCATGGAAAGTGAGGGATCCCTGTACTTTTCTTTTTTTTAATGTTCTAATACAGTGTATGATAAAACAATTATGTGCTTCAGGCTGCTATATGTAGGTGAATAGTCCATTCAGAGACATTCGCTTCATCTTTGGTGGCTAATTGTTCACTAACATACTATAATAGCATCGTGTACGAGTCATGTTCTCATGCATTATGATCCTAATTAGTCAGAAAATGTCTCTCTGAATAGGAATATAGGTTTTTTTTACCCCTGGCGGTTACCTCCTGAGCCCACTTGTCTTCCATGCAAATATAAGTAAAACACGAAGATACGTTCACTCCGACTGTTGGTTTGTGCACCTCTGTACACCGACCAGTTAAACTGTACCTGTGCTATTTCATCCATGCCAGGATTACTATGGTCATTGAACCAGTGGAAGAAGCTGTCATAAACTCCTCGTGAATTCCGTCTTGGTTCGGAATTTTTTGTTAAAGACTGTCCTTGATGCCAAACAATCCGAGTTGAGAAAGAAACTGGGGTTTCTGACGAGGAAAGCAAAACAAGATGTTTTTATAGAGAAAACATACGAAAGACTAAAACCATCATCGTAAAAATGACCAATATTTCAGTGATTTTACCTGGAATTCCGAGACGAAATTCTTTCAATATGACTTTGTTCTGAAAGAACGGGTTCCGACGGAAATGAAAGCAAATCCTGTAACCAAGTTTGTCGGTTTTAAAAGTCTCGATCTGTGCAAAGCAGCATGGGAAAGATATGGAAATTAAATAAGTATATTATGAACGGACCAGAGGTCATCGTACTTGTTGAAAGGTCATTAGGTACAAAGAAACACATCTGAATACTTCACCTCCAAATTGATCATGTAGCTGAGAGCATCTTCATCATTTTCATCGATCTGTGCTGACAGGTGTGGGTGGTTGAGTAGCTGGAATACTATTGGTTAAGTAAACAGGATAATACACAATTTTAAACCAATGACAAAATGGACCACAGGGGTCTAGACGCTCCTGCCGAAAGGTTTTGCTGTTTTATAATAAGCCAATAGAGAACAAGCAAGTTTGAAAGCCTCAGCTTTGGCACATGGTGAGTAAATGTCCGGAAACAATATACAACTTTGCTTCCGTGACCTTGAAAATTGGGTCAAGAGCACTCGCACACAAACTCAACCGAGCACTCGCATTAGTGAACAAGTTCACCAAGTTTGAAAGCCTCAACTTCAACAAGCAGCAAGTAAATTTCCGGAAACCGAAGTGGGATGGATGGACAGACACAGCCCATTCCTATAACTGCCGATGGGTGAGAGCTGAGTACAGCGTAGAAATAAAATCTTATTGTCCCTGTTCTGCTTCATTACATCAGGAAATTAAATTTTGCTTGACATCGGGCAGTGGTGGCTTAGTGATCTGGAGGTCAGCGGTTCAATCCCCATCATCACCACTGTCGAACGAGGCCCTGAACCCCCAATTGCACAGTTGTTATTTAAAAAAAAAAAAGAAAAAAAAGAAAAGATAATTCTAAGTCACTCTGGATAAGAGTATCTGCCAAATTCTTTAAATTTCAATATCTGATCCATCACACCAATGTCTGAAATTATTTAATACTTTGTTTACCTTTAACCGCAATTTTCTCTAAAGTTGCACACATACT
>CM045749.1:22304228-22336728 GCA_024760905.1 Plotosus lineatus | reverse complement strand
CCAAAAGTGTTCCAATGTCCATAATGTTTCATGAATCCAGTTATTTCAAAGCCATTCTTTTCCACACATACATTCCATCAACACTTCCTCCTGAACCCTGCAGGAGAAAAGCAGATCTTTGAGAGCATAATAGGACAGTATGGCTCCCCTTATTTTAGAAAGGATACTGCGGTGAGCCAGAAACCTGGGATGCTCTGTGCGATAGCGGCGCGCTGCTCGAGGTGAGGACGTCGCTGACGGCCGAGCTTGAGATCCAGACGCCGGTGCAGGCGCGCGCCCTTCTTCTCGAGCGTGTCCAGGCGCATCTGTACGTGCGCCAGGAGCGCGACGGAGCGCCGCAGCTCGGGGGCCATCTGTACCGACACGATGGCGCAGTCGTCGCGGTCCTGATCACCACCGTCGTCGTCGTCGTCATCATCATCAGACGAGCTGGCTGTCAAGGAGGATCCGGGAAGAGAGTCGTCACCATCACCGTCGTCGTCTTCAACATCTGCGCGCACCCGGGCCTCTCCACCGACTCTTTTCAACACGGATATCGAGCGGCTCTCCTTGGGGCGCCGACTCGTCTCCTGCTCAGCAAGGCTCTGCTTACTGGTCATGTTTTCGTTGAGGGCTTGCTTGGATGAACAAGGCGTTTCGGTGGTTTGGTTCATGCCACCGGTGAGGCTCGCGAGTGCTTCAGCTGCCACTATCGCTGCGCAATCCGAGCGCGCCTTCTCACCTTCAAACGACTCCCCATCTCCATCTGTGTTCTTCCTTTCAGCTCCACTGGCGCCTTCTGTTCCATTTGCATCTCGCAATCCATCTCCAGACACCTCAGAAGTATTGCTACCCTCTGACGCGGCGTTTCTGGGCTTTAATCGAACCGCGTCTTTGTCGTCGTCAGCGCGTTCACGCGAGTCGGTCTCAACGTCTTGCTGCTCGTTCACTTTTAGCTGTTTGGACTGCGGGGAGTCCTCGTGCTGCTGCAGGCTCGCGCTTCTCTTTTTCCCCCCTTCGGACGGCTTTTTGCTGTTGCCCGGCGTTTTACTCATGTTTTATAAAGATATATATATATATATAAAATAATAAACACTTGTTGTGTTTAAAATATTGCTTGGTAACTTACTGAAGCGCGTTTCGCCCCCTGAGGTGTGTGAGCTGACTGATTAGCTAAATGCTAAGTTAGCCTAGCTTGATAGCTAGCTAACCCGTTTGCATAGCTTCTCAGCTCGGCCGAGATACGTGGAGTTTACAAACTTAACATGGTCGTACGCTAACTATCAAAAACTATTTGCTCCTTTGTACTGCCTATAGCTTACTGGTGTTCCAGTCTGGAATAAAGTGTAAAATTCTCTTACTTTACTGAGTAACCAGGCCTCGAGTTTCCCAGTTCCGTGTACTTGTTTATACAAGCCAAATGCGCATACGAACAAGAAAAACAATACGCTGATTGGCTGAGCAGTGCCGCGCTAAAACCTCCTCAACCAATTGCAACGCAGATCAACTGAACATTAAGGACAATCTGATGACGTCACTTTTACGCTTTTAAAGCTGCAATTTATTATTATGGCTTTTATTTATTTAATAAAAATACGCAGAAAGACACCTGTTTAATCTCAAAGTATTATTTATTATTTTTGCACTATAGGACAGTTAAGACCGTTTAAATACAATCAAATAACACGAGAAATTGTGTTCGTTAATATTTAGGCATCTGCCTATGTATACTCACTGCCAATGTAAACTCTACACAGTTTTATTTTCAATATATTTGGGACCATACTATCTATACTGTATATAGCTCTGGATCTAGACTCTTTGACACCTCCGAGTTTGTTTGGGGATCTAAAGAATCAGAAAGGGTGCATTTATAAAGTCGTCATGTTGTCTCCATAAAGCTCAGCAAAAATGAATAACATTTCACAGTGGAATCTTGACCATGAGCCAATATCTGCAGCAGCAGGCATTTAATGTCCCTGCCTGACCTGTGTATTCACCCGATTTGTCACCCATCAAATGATTGTGGATCAGGTCGAACACTGAGTATCAGCACCACAGAACAGGCAGGAACTGATCGTGGTATTGCATTAGGAGTGGAGAAACATCTGGCTCATCAGATCCATATGCGGATATGCATTAACTCAAATGGAAGTCAGAAAGGTAGCAGTAGATTTCCTGACAAGAACATTCAACAAAGTCTTTGAGAGTGAGAGGATGCCAGAGGAATGGAGGAGAAGTGTGATGGTGCCCATTTTTAAGAACAAGGGAGATGTGCAGAGTTGTAGCAACTACAGAGGGATAAAGTTGATGAGCCATATGATGAAGTTATGGGAAAGAATAGTGGAAGCTAGACTAAGGGCAGAGGTCAGCATTTGTGTACAACAGTTTGGTTTCATGCCAAGAAAGAGTACCACAGATGCAGTGTTTGCCTTGAGGATGTTAATAGAGAAGTACAGAGAAGGTCAGACGGAGCTGCATTGTGCCTTTCTGGATCTGGAGAAAGCATATGATAGGGTGCCGTGAGAGGAACCGTGGTGTTGCATGAGGAAGTCTGAAGTAGCAGAGAAGTATGTTTGAGTGGTGCAGGACATGTATAAGTGATGTAAGACAGTGGTGAGGTGTGCTGTCGGTGTGACAGAAGAGTTCAAGGTGGAGGTGGGACTGCATCAAGGGTCAGCTCTGAGCCCCTTCTTGTTTGCTATGGTAATGGACAGGCTGACAGACGAGGTTAGACAAGATTCCCCATGGACTATGATGTTTGCAGATGACATTGTGATCTGCAGTGAGAGCAGAGAACAAGTGTAGGAAAATCTAGAGAGGTGGAGGTATGCCCTGGAAAGGAGGGGAATGAAGGTTAGCCTAAGTAAGACAGAATACATGTGTATGAATGAGAAGGACCCAAGAGGAACTGTGAGGTTACAGGGAGCAGAGATAAGGAAGGTGGAGGATTTTAAGTACTTGGGCTCAACAATCCAGAGCAATGGAGAGTGTGGAAAAGAGGTGAAGAAATGTGTGCAGGCAGGTTGGAATGGTTGGAGAAAAGTGTCCGGTGTGATGTGTGATAGGAGGGTATCGGCAAGAATGAAAGGAAAAGTGTACTTGACTGTGTTGAGGCCAGCGACGTTGTATGGTTAAGAAACAGTGGCACAAGAAAAGACAGGAGGCAGAGCTGGAGGTAGCAGAGATGAAAATGTTGAGGTTCTCTTTGGGAGTAACGAGGATGGATAGGATCAGGAATGAGCACATCAGCGGGACAGCACATGTAAGACGTTTTGGAGACAAAGTCAGAGAGGCTAGATTGAGATGGTTTGGACATGTACAGAGGAGGGATAGTGAGTATATTGGCAGTAGGATGCTGAGGTTGGAACTACCAGGCAGAAGGCCTAGGGGAAGACCAAAGAGATGATTCATGGACGTGGTGAAGGAGGACATGAAGGTCGTTGGCGTAAGAGAAGAAGATGCAGAGGACAGGGTGAGATGGAGGCAGATGATTCGCTGTGGCGACCCCCGAAGGGAACAGTCGAAAGGAAAAGAAGACTTAACTTTGTTTTTGGGATGGACGTTTCGTTGAGGTTCTGGAAAGAAGGGCCGCCTCAGTTCTGTTTAAAATTCCTATGTTTTGACACAAAAAATTTCAGTTGTTATTGATTAAAATTACTCAATTGATGTATGAATTTTATTTCAATTATTTAATTGACCATTCTGAGACAAATATTAGACAATTTATTCTGAGTGTTGCATATTCATTGGCAGTGAGTATGCCCATCTTTTCGCAGCTGAACTCATCCCATCAGGATTAGCATGCACAATGCAAACAGAATTTGAAAGTTATTTTAATATCTGTTAAACTTTGTAAAAATAAAATTTAAGCGCACTCACTTATTTGCTGAACCAATCAATCCGAATAGGCCTCAGGAAAATAAAGCTAATTCCATAAAAGCTCACAGAAGATTGGCCTTATTGTGCAAGTCAGAAAATCAAATTGAATTAAAAATAGAAATTACTCATATACATACACATACTGAAAGAGATACTTTGAGGTATTGGTGACATTGCACAGAATGTCTCAACATGTGATGTGACTTAACCCTGAATAATACAATTTCAGGAATAAAACATGGAATAGTGTGCCACCCAGCTCATGTCCTGGTCCCTGAAGAAAATAAGACAGGGAAAAAACCCTGGTTATTAATAGATTAATAAACTTTAATAATTTATATATTTGTACATGAACCTATACCTTGAACAAGATTTAAAGCAATTCATATGCAGCACTTCCACTCACTCCAAACAATAACGTGCTATAAATATAGAGCTGCATTTATCACTGAGGTTTTGAATGTTCAGTGGACAATTTGGGATAATGCACCTGTGTAACTTCTGCCCCCTCCTTCTCAGAAATTCTGCCTCATCCACTGTCCAAACAGATCCTTTTCCACCATCGACACGTACAAAGCACTTATGGAGGCTTAGGTTATGCCGGACTGCATTCTCCATGTGTGAAAAAAAAAACAAAAAAAAACCCAAATACATTTACAAAACTCAAATAGTGAGATGTCTACTTGTGACTTCGATATATATATACACATTTTTCTGTCCTATGCTATTCTATACTGTAGTGTACTGTTATATATTATTCAGTACTATACCATTCTGAACTAAACTGTATTATAGTGTACTGTACTACAGCGTACTGGTCTATATTGCCCTATACTGTACAATACTATGCAATACTATACCAAACATCTTGACATGTTACAAAAACATTTCTTGAAATATCATGTTTCTGTCAGCAGTTCTCATGTATTATATGTTCGGTTAGATAGCGGTGATAGTTGTGGTTTAAAACTGCTGCCTGTGGCAAAAAAGTAAAAGGTGACTTTTACCTTCCATGTGGCTGTGTTATGACGGAAGTAGAAGAATTTGCGTGTGAACCAGTGATAGATTTCATTCAGTGTTAGCTGTTTGTCAGGAGATTCGAGAATCGCCTGCATAGAAATACACAGAGTAAATATGATTAATTAGAGTAAGAAAAGAAGAAGAAAAAAAAAAAATCAAAAATCAAGAACACCACCTTTGTCAGAAGTAAAAACGTTAGCAGTGCGCACATACCCATCTTATCATGGAAGCGTAAGTAAACGGTGGCCTCATGTTTGTGTATTTGTAGCCCTCGATACTGGGGATTATACCTGCAGAATAATTGCAGCATATTTAAACACAGAATTAAAAATTCATAGAAAGATAATCATATTTCACTATAATGTAATTAACAGCGCAATAACTGTTGGATATAATAAAAGGTTTATTCTGCTCCAATTAAACCAATCTTTTTTTTTTTTTTTTAAACTCAGCTGTTACGTATCACTGGTTACAGTGGGCTGGGAGCCGAAACCCAGGGACTCTGAACATGATGGGGATAAAATATCAGATTGTCTCATATTTTCATGCTTTACATACAGTTTTAATTGCTGTCAAGCAGATACGTACTTTTGCATCATCTCATTTAGTATCACTAATACTGATAGTAAAGGTAAAGTCTGTTGGGTTTTTATACCAGAGCCATAGTGGCTCATCCCCGGTGCTTATCCCCGGTTTCTGTAGCGTGAAGGAACCAGGAGTTCAACTACTTCTGGATGGGACGCGAGTCCATCACAGGTTACCTTCCCAGTACAGTATATTTTTACTGGTACCCATTTATACTGCTGGGTGAACAGAGGCAGAGGTGGTTGAGACCTTGCCCAGGGGTCTTAGCACAGTGGGATTCGAACTGACAACCTCCTGATCAGGAGCACAGCACCCTAACCACTACACCACCGGCCCCACAATACCGATAGTACCACCTTTATAAACCCTTGAGACCTGAACAGCATGACTGCTTTTAGTGATATATATATATATATATAAAAAGAATAAGAATATACAGTATATAAGAATTTCGACTGACATTAGTTCTTTAATCATAACAATAATGGTGTTATTTTTACTTAGCTGCTTGCTTGAAACAGCTCTTCTTACATGACCACCATTGTGACATGGACATTATTTTTAATGAGGTGTCGCCATGATTTAATATATTGAGTTCCTGCACGGGCAGTGGTGGTCTAGTGGTATAGGGTGCTGGATCACTGATCCAAAGGTTGGGGGTTTGAGTCCCACTCTCCACAAGGTTGTCACTGTCCTCCCCAGTGCAGCTAACTGGGTTATCAAAGGCCGGCCATGTCTCTCACTGAGGCATGTAAAAGTACCATTGCTGACTTTCGACAAGAGTAGGCTGCAAAGCCGTTGGCGTGTTTCTGCCCTGCGATGGCCTGGCGAGCTGTCCAGGGTGTACTCTGCCCTCGCCCGAAGTTGGCTGGGATGGGCGCCAGCGACCCTAATTAGGATTAAGCATTTATAGAAAATGAACTGAACTGATGAGTTCATGCACTGAGCTTCTTTTTGGTTGTTATGAATTGAGAAAGATTTTTTTTTTTCACACCTTTAAATGATCAGCAACACAGAGTGTTAACCATAGAGCCACCACTACCTTAATAAATCCAGATGAGAAAGTAGGACCTCAACATCTATTGTCTCATCGTCACAAAATACTTAATTACTACATTATTATATGTGTTTAAAATAAAACAAGTGAATCTGATAACAGAACTTAAACATAGACACTGATGGTTTTTCACTTTTCTTCAGTCTTTGATTGATGGGTTGTCTTTCGTATCCTTTCAGTCAGTATAAATATACACAGACTGTAAAGAAATTCTGATTCACACCAGCATAACAGAGCAAAATAATTACTCATCTCACTCACTCATTGCTTAATCCTACTCGGATTGTGGGGAGGCTGGAGCGTGTCTCATCTGGCACCGAGATATGCTCCAGCATATGCTTCGACACCGGGGTACACTCTGACCATTTATACTCACATCCAGGGGCAATTTTAAAAGTTACGCTACTGTGCATGTCTCTGGACTATGTGAGGAAACCCACATAAGCACGGAGACACATACAAAGTCCACACACAAGTGCCTGAGTCTGGGACTCGAGGTTAGGAGCATCTTACTGTGAGGCAAACTTTCTAACCACGACATCACTGTGCCCCTTTAAATAAGAGTAATTATAATAAAATATGTACCATGAACACATGAAAATACAGTAGGGTTGCGAGGAAAGACCGTCACAGACATCAGCCACCATGCCATAGAGAAATTCAGGTGGTAATGGAATTGGCTCTGCACAAGCCTGGACTCAAGTTTTACAATGAGTGGTGACCACAGGAAATTCATTTCTGGTCATGTTTTAAAAAAAAAAAAAAAAAAAAAAAACCCACCATGTCACCTCACAGACTCGGAGACAATTATTATAGTGTGTGTGTGTGTGTGTGTGCGCATGTGCTTAACCTGGTATAAATGGTGCTGCTGCGAACGGCCAGTATCCTTGAGGTAGCAGGTCAGTTGTGGTTGTATTTTGTGAACGCAGAACTCCCAAACTCTGACAGGACTGCAGACTTCCTGAAGGAGTGCTGGATTGGTTCAGTCTGGGATTAGCCTTTAATAAATGAACATCTTGGTCAATTATGCTTTGGAATCTTTAGGCAATATTTGAAATCAACTTACAGTGGAACCTCGGTGGTCGAACAACTCTTTAGTCGAACATAGCAAAAAATATGAGGAAAATCTGCCTTGGTGTTCGAACAAATGCTCAGAGTTGGAACGGAGCAGAGCCGAGTGTGTTGGACGCTGCTCCGTGTTCAGTATTTTGAACAGCCAATGAGAGAGAGTCTCGTACTGCGTACTGTATTGTATTGTTTATTCATTAAAATACGGCCACTTTAACGCTGAGCTCTGGGTCCTGAGAAAAGCAGCAGTAATTCTAATGGAAAGGAAAAGAGAAAAGTCGTGAGAACGTGAAGAATCATCTGCGATCAAGAGACAGAAGGGAAAACCGCTACACCCCTCAAAGCAATAACCCGCCCCCCATCTCCCCGTCCCCATCCATCCACATACACTAACACATCACAACCAGAAAGGTTCAGTTCATTTTCTGTAACCGCTTAATCCTAATTAGGGTCGCGGGAAGGCTGGTGCCCATTCCAGCCGAGTCCGGGCGAAGGCAGAGTACACCAGGCCGCCAGGGCATCACAGGGCGGAAACACGCTAACGGCTTTGCAGCTACTCTTGTTGAATGTCAGCAATGGCTTTTACATGAACTTCACACCACAGACAGTGAGAGACATGGCTGGCCTTTGATAACCCATTTAGCAGCACTGGGGGCAACCAAAAAGGTATGTAAACGAATACAGTACATAATTAGGTTCATTATTATTATTAATAATAGTAATAATAATAATATGTTTACGTTCTCAAATTATATACAACTATATTGATGGAAACAGACGTTCATCTGAACGCATTAATCGACTTAAATATTTCTGATTGGAAATATTGTTTCACTCTTTGAAACAAATCGGTAATCGACCATATCTTTGGAACGAATTGTGTTCAAGCACCGAGGTTCCACAGTATCTATTTTAAAAAGTATTTCGGGAAGAATGCTGCATCATGTCGCTGTTAATTTCGACAAAAGCACTTACATCAAACAGATGCACATGCATGGAGTGCAGCCTCTGCCTCTCTACAACCAACTGCAGTAAATACACATCATCATCATGTCAGTACACTCGGTGAGGAAGTCGTAAATCTTAAATTCTTTATGAAATGTGTTGCGTGTGTACCTGACGCTCCATGCATTCAACCATATTTTTCTGCATTCTCCATTGTTCAGTGGTTTTGTCCCCAGGGCTATGCTCCGAATAGACATGCCTTTATAGAAAAATAAATAATAAATAAATAAATAAATAGAGAATTTTGGTTTACCCCGAGATGCTTGAGGAATACAACTTGAGTTTGGGAGAAATAGTCATGGTACAAAACTTAAATTAAAAGGAAAATAAATAAACGAACATAATATAAGAAATTGGTATATTACAAAATAAAGGTTTAATGCCTTGACTTACTTCAGGAAGTGATTATATTCCTTAAATGCTTTCTTGCAGCCTGGCCAGGTGCACATACCTTTATTAAATAAAAGGCTTTCAGAGAACATCTGTGGAGGACTTCCAAAAGAAAAGAAATAGTTGAGTGAATAAAAAAGATTATATAGAAATAAATGCAAGCAGAACCCATTGGGGTCCAGTTGTTTACTTGCTGTGGGACTGGAATATGACCCTGAATATAAAAAAAAACTTTTATAGGTATTTCTGATGAAGGACTGAAAAGGCATAAAATTCCATCTGTAGGTTTTGACATTTCACTTGGCCTTGAAAAAGGTATATGGCAGCATGGTGCATCTGTTTCACAGCAAGAAGGTCCTGAGTTTGAGTACCATTGTGCTGATTAGTTGTTCCAAATTGTCTCTAGTTGTGAATGTAATGTGTATATTGGCCTTGCAATAGACTGTGAAGCTGTCCAGGACATATCACACCTTTGCAATCATTTATCATTCATTCATTTTCTGAACCGCCTAATCCGATTTAGGGTCACAGAGAGGCTGGCGCCCATCTCAGCCGACTCCGGGCGAGGGCAGGGTACACCTTGTTTGTATTCTATTAGTCAATGGTCATGAAATATCAATCATGTCCAAGTACCACACCCACCTGCCTAGAGGTGTTTAACTAGATGGGGCTCATTACAAAAGAGTGTGAAGTCCAGAGCATAATTAGGGGAAGGTTAGAGATGTGGCGTTGGATCTGAAAGGTCACTGGTTCGATTCCCGAACCAGCATGAAAAATGTCCTTCACCTTCATTGGCTGAAGTGCTCTTGAGCAAGGCACCTAACCCCTAATTGCTCATCAGCCAGCTCATTGTGTGTGGCGGCCCACAGCTCCAACTGTGTGTATGTGTTCACTGTTTACGTGTGTGTGTGTGCAGGCTCACTTTGGATGGGTTAAATTCAGAGGCATAGCAAAATTTCCCTTGTGGGATTAATACAATAACAAAATCAAAAATCATTCATTTTCTAAGCCGCTTAATAATAATTAGGCTCACAGAGAGGCTGGCGCCCATCTTAACCGACTTGGTGCAAGGGGCAGAGTACACCCTGGACAGCTCGCCAGGCCATTGCAGGGCCAATATGCATACAACCATGCACACAATAGGGGTAATTTGGTGAACATGCAAACACCATACAGATAAGCATAAGCTGGGAATCAAACCCAGCCCGTCTTGCTGTGAGATGGACGTGCTAACCACTACGCCACGGTACCGCCAATCCAAAAAAAAGATTCACATCATTTTAATTTTTAGTGTCATCCTGGAAACAGCCACCCCGATCAGAATTGAAGTAATTAATGAGATGAAGGTGATGAGGTACACTTATGCACTAGGAACCAAATGTTGTGAGCAAATTGCTACCTGGAGCATAAAAATGTGGACTTGTTTTCACATCCCAGACAAATCCTTTTGATAAGTTTTATTGACCTGTTATAATAATTATTTATTGGCAGTATAAAATTAGCAGCAGCAGGACTGAAAACACTCAGCATGCAGATACACATGCATTTAATAGAGGTGTGAAGCAGGAATTAGGTGATGAAAGAATTTTGACTGCGTTCAGCAGATAGTGTGTGTTTTGTTTTTGAATTAGAGGGCATCAATAGTGCTCGGTTCCTGGAAACTTTAATTTTGAAGAAGATTAGACAGAGATAAGTTTTTGAAATGCTGATCCTCCAGATATTAACTCATCATTAAACCACATTTACAGACTGGAAAAGATATTTTGTTCTACACACACATATATATATATATATATATATATATATATATATATATATATATATATATATATATATATATATACACACATACATACACACACACACACACACATACATATATATATATATATATATATATATATATATATATATGTATATACATTTTATATACACACACACACATACATATATTATAGTATATTATATTATATATATGTATATGTATATATGTGGTCTTTAGAGCATACCAGAATACATTAAAATTTACCCGGCAGTGGCTGAATGTCATTCCAGGTTTAGAAGCAATTGATAATTGATTAAAAGAATGTATGCAAAGTATCAACAACATTCATTAATTTATTCAGTGAAGTCGGAGCCTATCTCAGTCCAATCTGGAAAAAGTGTGGAACTCCCTGAACTCCAGTCCATTGCAGGGCCTACACACAAAACCATTCACACTCACACTTCAGGGCAATTTGGAACAGCCAATTAGCCTAATGTGCATGCCTCTAGACTATAGAAAGAAACCTGAGTACCCAGAGAAAACCCATGCAGGCTCCACACAGAAAAGCCCTGAGCTGACCACAAGACATGAATCCAGGACCGCCTTATTGTGAAGATGTGCTCAGCACTACGCCACAATGCTAGCAAAGACAACCGTTATACTATCTGCCTACTGTACTAAATATGCGTGACATAATATGCATGTGTAATAAGCTTGCAGGGGGAATATAGAAATAGGGAATTTATTTTAACATGTGTGGTTTACAATCAATGAATCTGGGTGCCGTGCCAGAATTTTGGCGTAGGCAGCAGCCATAACAGCCTCGTCATAGCTGTATACGAAGGGGAAAAAAAATCTGCAGTCGAGTCCCAAAGTTCTTTCTGCAGGGTGTTTTTATTGAGACACCATCTCTAGCTAGCTGGCCATTGACTCTAAAGAGTTCATCCGCCCTTTGATAGGTCTTGTTTTTATTCCTACTGGGTTGCTCGCCACCCTCCTCACCAAATTTGGACCCTGGTGGGGGAACCGGTTTAGTCGGCGATCACTCGACCATGCAATAGATTGTACTGGCTTACATGTTACCAGTAGCAGGGCAAAACCTGACCTGACCAATAGTGGTTGGTAGTGTACAAAAACATAATAAATCAGAGTGGGGTGGGGATCAGAAGATAGATTAATTGTGGAACCCATTATCCTAGAATATTTTTTTAGGTTCTACATTTGTCCTGTATAACCAAAAAGATTAAAGATAAATAGGAGTTTACAGTCTAAGTACTAGGGTGGTTTTCGGGGCGATTTCTATCTCACAGCAAGAAGGTCGTGGTTGTAAGTTCTAGGCTTGCGGAGTTTGCATGTTTTCCCTGTGTGTGTGTGTGTGTGTGTGTGTGTGTGTGTGTGTGTGTGTGTGTGATATTCCTGAACATTAGACTATTGGCTATTCCAAATTTCCCCTTGGTGTGAATGTAAGTGTGAATGGTTGTGTGTGTTTTGGTGATGCACTGCTCTGGTGAGTTGTTCAGGGGGTATCCTGCCTCAGCCAGAGTTAGCTGGGAAGGGCTATAGCTGGATATATATTGGGACCCTAGTAAAGGATAAAGGTGTTCAGAAAATGTCATGAATTAATTAAAAGTGTAAGAAGTCTTCCAAGCAACAATGCTTGGATCCTTAAAAAGGTAATGAAAACAAAAGGTCAGTAAAAAAAAAATGGAAAGAGAAAACATATTATGGAAAATTGTTCTTTGATAACGAGGAACTTCTATTGTATTGTGGTTTGGTGTACTATATGACCAAATGTACTGGGGATAATTTAACATGACATCCACACATGGTCCTCTTAAAAACATTCCACAAATTTGAAAGCACCAATTGTCCATGTCCAATGTCATTTTTTTTATTCTGTAGTATTAAGGTTGTCAAAGCTGATTTGTCCAACATCAGTGCTCAACCTGACTCATGCTCATGTGGATGAATGAACACAAATTCCCTCAATCATGTTACAAAATATACTGAAAAGCCTTACCAGAAATGTGGAAGTTATCATAACAGCAAGGAAGAAGGAACCAACTCCAGATTGATGTCAATAATTTGGAAAAGGGATGGCGCCACCAAACATTTCACAATATAATTTACACTGCCCGGGCAGAAAAGTCCCAAACTGTATTTTGTTGGACCACCTTTCGCCTTGATTACAGGGCATAAACATCATGGCATTGCTGCTTCAGTTGGTCATAAACATTGCTTACTGTCATTATCTGGCAATAAAATGACCCCTGCTGACCTGAATGTACTGAAGGAGCAGGTGCACAAATATAAAAAAGGTGGCTCAAAATGAATGAATGGCCCAGGAAGCATGCGGAACCATTTTCAAATATACAGAGATCCCTCACTTTCCACGGTTAATTGGGACCAAGATCCCCACATGACCATCGAAATCTGCAAAGTAGGATTACAACCCCCCGACTGACGTATACGTACATGTATGTGTGTATATGATATCAATAAATACATATTCAATGCTATAAATGCTTACAATAACAATTAAACATGAAAAAAACACAAGATTTGAATAAAATATAAATACACACACATACAGATGGTATTGCATGAGAAGACGATGACACACATACATACGCACGCGCGCAGATGCGTGTGCACACAGATGCAACAATGCAAGTACTGTAGTTTTGATGAGAGATTTTGGGTTGTTTTTTGTTGGTTAAATTTTTTTTGCATAATTGGCCTCATTTTTGTGGCATTTTCTTGAACTTTTCCCCCTAAATTTACTTATTTTTCAATTTGATGAACATTTATTTATGTTTTTTTAAAATTGTGATGCACTGAAGCCGCATGTCGCGAGGGATCAGTGAGGAGTAACCTCACTTACCGTGGTTAATTGGGACCGAGATCCCTCCGCAACCACTGAATTCCACGAAGTAGGATATACCTGTATATTGGCACACCAGAGTTCTGACCTAAACCCTATGGAAAGTTTTCGAGATGTGCAGGAGAAGACTTTATGGTGTGGTTCAGTTTTGCCATCATCAATTTAAGATGTTGGGGGAAAAATGAACCCAACTCTGGTCTAATCAATGTTGTAGTAATTGTGCTCTGTAGTAAAATATGGTAAATATATATAAAAAAAAATATATGAAAGTATGTGCCTTTTTTGGCAGTGTGGATGATTATATGCAACCAAATTGTTGAGATCGCATATTGACTTTGATGCCGCTTTGATATCTGGTATTACAGTAATATTCTGGCCTCATCATGATTAAACTAACAGGCCAACCCAAGTTCTGGCTTAATGATTGACTATGTGAACAGTTTTATTATTTTCTATTTTGACTTTGGGGCTGAAAACTGAACAGGAATTCTTTGTCCCTTGTTCCACAGCAGGGTGTATAACCCTGTATAAACAATTTTATATAAATGGTTTTGGAAAAACACTTTGAAAAGCAGAATCCCCCATAATATCGAAATAAATCCTTAAAATAAACAAGAAAATAAAACAAATAACACTTAGCTACGACTTGTTATTTTCTTTGCTATTTAAATAGCAGCTCAGGTTTCAAGAACCAGTGTGTTTCTCGACTTACTTGGCCTGGTGCTCTATTGTACTCTGTGCAGGACTTGCTCCAGAAGCAATGACTCTGCTGGGATAGTCTGTGTTAGAAGATGGCAAGTTGGCTGACGGTTTATTGTCCGTTTCTTCCTTAAAAACGGGTTCAGTGAAACAGTCACTCGTGCCGGACTGACTGGACAAGCCTGTGGAAATGTTCGTCTTGGTATTAGAAACACTACTTTATTAAAACTGACGTTCATGTAAGCAAACATTTTGGTTTCCTTGAGTGTACCATGTGGCAGAGTCTGGTTGCCCTTGCGGAGGACCGATGGCCTCTGCAGTATGGACTGCTGATGTGGCTTGATGTTTTTCTCACTGATGACCTGGACACAGCAAACAAGTGGTGTGAATTTCTCAAGTTTTAATGTATGAACGCAGTACAATAATACACAAAAGCACATACTGTACATGCTGTTCTTCTAAGCAGTGGTCTGGCCTGAAAATAATACAATTCTAAAAGCAACACGTTCTGAGGAATTTTATTCTTGTTATACCTCTGGAATTTTTATCAAGGATTCAAAGATTGTACTGTATACCGGTTTAGTGATGATTAATGTTGCGGACCTATAAAAGGCGAGGTGATGTGCTGCCACAGCTGCACATACATTAATAAGCAAAGTGGTACAATGGTTAAAGCGGAAATCTCACAGCAAGACGATGCTGCGATTGTCCCGGACAGCTGAATATGGGGCTTTCTTTGTGCAGTTTGCAGATCTCTCTGCCTGCATGGGTTTCCTTTGGGAACTCCAGTTTCCTTCCACTCTCCATGTACATTAGATCGGGTTACTATAAACTGTAAATAAGAATATGAATGATTGTTCCTCCTTATTTTAGGCCTGCAATAGAGTAGTGACCTTTTCAGGGTATACCCCGCCTCTCATCCAAAGTCAGCTGGGATTTGCTACAGGTTTCCTCTTGATCCTGATAGATAAGTGGTCCAGTATATGCAGCATCCATCCCACAAATTCTTGCGTAAGAATCCATTGTTATACTGTATACCAGGCACCGACCCTATACAGGGATCCCTCACTTTCCGTGGTTAATGGAGACCGAGACCCAAACGCGACCACTGATTTCCGCGAAGTAGGATCGACCCCCCCTCCCCCACCCGACTGACGTATACGTACATGTATGTGTGTATATAATATCAATAAATACATATTCAACGCCATGTACAGTAAATGCTTATAACAACAATTAAACGTTCAAAAATAATGCATTTTTAATGCAATTTAAATGCTATAAAGTATCGTATGTTTTCTTACGGAACTCAAAAAATGAAACCACTTTCCAGTTTAACATTAAAAAAAAAATAATAATAATAATATCAGTACAGCTCAATATTCAGATTTTGACTTCATTTGACTTTTTATTTAACAGATAATAATTCTAATTTTTTAAGCACCAGGGTAACAAAGACTCCTAATTAGTCTTCCAAATTTATTCAGCTTTTACTTTTTCAGATGAAATGTCCTTTATTCCAGTTATACTTGAATCAGCCCCCCTCCTTTTTTTTGTAAGAGGTTTTGGTTTTCATGGCAGAGCATCTTGAACTGCAGTTTCACATTTAATAATAAATGGAACAGACTTCAGCTGCCTTACCTTTGTGATGATGCACTGACTGGTTCTTGACGATGAATTGCCTGCTGTGGACTTTATCTGGGATCTGGAAAACTCTGGAGGGTCGTCTACCAGCTGAGGATGTTGCTTCAGGTCCTTTGTACTACTGCTGCTGTCTTGTCCTCCACTTGTCTCAACACCATTATGAAGCATAGCTAGAGTCAAGATATATATATATATATATATATATATATATATATATATATATATATATATCTTTATTATATATATATATATATATATATATCTTTATTATATATATATATATATATATCTTTATTATATATATATATATATATATATATATATATAGTTCCTTATTATTTATACCCATTTTTATTAGTACTAATTACTTTACACATATAGCAAATTATGAAGAAAGTTATGTGGTTAGAGGCTGTGGAGGATTTTGTAAATTAAATGTTTCATTCAATAATTAATTTTTTATATGTATTTATTCACCCCAGTGCAGCTAACTTGGTTATCAAAAGCCGGCCACGTCTCTCACTGTCTATGGTGAGGGGTTCATGTAAAAGAACCATTGTTGACTTTCGTCAAGAGTATCCGCATAACCATCACCGTGTTTCTGCCCTGTGAAGGCCTGGCAAGCTGTCCAGGGTGTATTCTGCCCGGCCCAGAGTTGGCTGAGATGGATGCCAGCCTCCCTGCAACCATAATTAGGATTAAGTATTTCAGAAATTGATCGAATATCACCATCAGTTCATTTTCTCCAACCGCTTAATCCTAATTAGAGTCGCGGGGAGGCTGGCACCCATCCCAGCCAACTCTGGGCGAGGGCAGAGTACATCCTGGACGGCTCGCCAGGCCATCGCAGGGCGGAAACACGCTGACAGCTTTGCAGCTGCTCTTGCCGAAGGTCAGCAATGGTTCTTTTACATGAACCTCACACCACAGACAGTGAGAGGCATGGTCGGACTTTGAGAACCATGTTCACTGCGGGGGGGGTGTCAGGGGGTCAGGGACAACCCATTGAGAGTAGGGATTGAACCCCCAACCTTGGGATCAATGATCCACCACCAGGCCACCACTGCCCAGCTGTGTTGTTTTAAATTTAAATAATATTTTGACTGTATTAGTGGCTTTATATTATTCTTCCAAAATATGTCTGTGTAGTAGATTTACTAAATCCATTGTACTATTTTAATAAGGTGCAGTATTGCACTTTGGAATAATTTTTAAACAATAACTAAATACATTGTTAAATATCTTAATATAAATATGTATAAATAAGTTTTTCTTTAAGTTATACATAATACATATATATCTGAACTGGTGATTCAAAGTGAAAAACAAGGCTCCTGTTAAAAAGGATCAAACATGAAAGACTATAGAACTGAAGTACAGGATTAACCCCAAAACTTCACTTCATTGCCTGCACAACATCAACCAAAACTGGGTCAGTCATATTTCGTGATCTTCTGATATTTTATTGTTTGCCAAAGTCAACCTGCTTCCAAACATATTATTTGTCTAAAAACAAAACAAAACAAAAACAATAACAAAAAAACCAAAAAAAACCCTACATGCACATCCGTGCGTTCTGTGCTGCTGTGGTGCTGCACAGGTGTGCGCTGAACAGAAGACGCGGGAAGCAGCCTGTGGACCACAGGAAAGCTTGCAGATGGAAACAACACACACACACTTCCGCCTGTCTCGGGCCCCCATGTTAAGGAAAAGGAACCTAAAATAACTCGGGTCTCTTACAGTTTCTTTGCCTTCACTGAACCAAATTATTTTAACTCATTTTATGTTCTTAAAAAAAAAAAAAAAAGTCAGTACAACTACTTTAAACACAAAAACAAATTTAATAAATATAATTACATAATGACTTATGTAATTCAGAAATATTGTCACAAAAATAAAAAAAAGATTCTGATACCTTTTAATTATTATGACATAAATATGTTTTTTTTTAATTCTGTAACAGATGTTGAACTTAAATATCTGTTCTTATGAACAAATTGGATTTTTTTTAAACAAATCAAAAAAAGCATGAGAAGTTTCACTTTTTGGATTTTTCAATGCTTTTGCCTTTGCAGTTTCGTGCTCATGTTTAGCTATGAAGTGAGTTTGCGTCTGCTTTTTCTAACAGGTTAAGGTGACATTTACATGTAACCACATACAGATCACTTTTTTCACCTTGGGGGTTTTTCTAAAAAGACATAACTTTGCCAGAATCTGAGAATAATTAGAAGGAAGTAATTTGTTTTGTGTTGTGGGGGTTTTGAGGTGAGTGAGTGCAAAGGAAATTTTTTTTTTTTTTAACTTGTAAATGTACAGAAAATATATTGAGGTTGCTCACACTAAATAAGCTTCACAAAATTGTGATTAAAAAAACAATACATTTGCAAGATATTTAAATATATATTGCAGCTGTAATTATGATATATTTTAGAATCATGGTTTATATAAGGACCGATACAGATTGGAATACATTGGTGGAGGAAAATTATCACCACGGCAGCATTACTACCTCGGAATCTGTACTTTTTGTTGGTTCCTTTATGTAACAACAATTTGCCAAGAATTGTAATTCGTTCTTTGTAACCTTATACGGTTCTGGTTAAAATTGTGCAAAACATCTTGCCAGACAAGCCATAGTGGCGAGCAAAAGTATTCACCCCCCCCTGCCAGTTTTCCTATTTTGTTACCTTACCATCTGGAGTTCAAATGGATATTTGGGGAGGAGGCTACCGGTTGATTTACAGAAAAAAGCCAAAAACCCTTGAGGATTTCAAATATTTGTTACTGTAATGCAAGCAGTGCATGATACAAAAATAAAAACAAAACCCAATGACAACAACAACAAAAACAAAAAGTCATGAATTAGTCATCTGCAAGTCTCTTCGGGTACGTCTCTTGCGCTTGGTACGTCTCGCCAATGGAATTTTTTATTAATTCCTTGAAATAAAACTCTCAACTCCTTTAAAAATTTTTGTTTCTTAAGAATTTACCAGTATTTATCACTATTCATTATCAGTTCCCTCAATTCTGCCCAGTTTCCCAATCCCAGGCAATGAAAAACACCCCCACAGCATGATAGTGCCACCTCCACCACCACCATCTTTACTCTGGGGATGGTGATGACTCTTGGCGTGATGAAAAGGTGTTGGACTTGTTTCAGACACAGCATTTTCCCCCCATGACCAAAAAGTTAAATTTTAGTTTTATCTGTCTGCAAGGCCTTCTTTCATTTTTGGGAGTGTCCAACATAATTTTCGGCAAACACTAAACATGTATTTATATATGATTTGTAAAGAGTGCTTTTTATGGCCACCCAGGTCTGTGGGGTGTAGATGGATACGCCAGTCTCCACCGTGCAGCTTTTCAGACTGTTTTGAGATCTTTATTCTGATTAATTCCCTCCGTTCCCAGTTTGAGTTTTGGTGGACAAGACTCTTTATCCCCCTGAGACCCCACCATATTTATATGAGGACATCATTATTTTATTCCAACTAAATTGCATGTATGTCCTTGTAAGATCCTCATATGAAGATCATACAGGGATATATGAGGGCTTTGGTATTAGTCTTTTGCCAAAATTCTTCCTGTTTGAATACATTAAATCAACTTCAGTATTTATCGAATTGAAAGGAAAATAATTGGTGCAGAGAATTGAGAAGACAAAACTAAGGTTTAATGTGATGTCATATTATTATCATTTGGAATGATTGATTTAATGATGCACCATGGGATTTTCAATATTTTAAAATTTTTTCTATAAACGAACTGTTGCCAAAACTTTGCCCTGGCTCTGTTTGTAGAGCTGCGTGGTCTTCATGCCATCACTGTTCTTGCCTTTTGATTAGTGGTGCCGAAGTCTTGACAGCCTTTCAGACCAGAATCTTAGCAAAGGCGGTGAATATATATATGTATATATATATATATATATATAATATATATATATACACACACACACACGTATGTATATACAGTACTATGCAAAGTCTTTGAAACCCTGGTTTTTTTTTTTGTATAAAGTTGGCTATAGATTTTTACTTTATAGTTTGTATATTAGCACGTTAGTACAAATACACTTTATATTTCCAAACATTAGTTTTCCAGCACAAACTGAAATGTTACATTTAAAAAATGTTCGTGCAGTATGTGGATAAAGAAAGCAGCGTATTATATATAAGAGACGACTTTTCAGATCGAGGCTGCTACGATTTACACGCAAATAAAGACTCAAGTGTGACAGTCAACATTTCCAGGAGAACTGTGGCTGGTTCTATAAGAGCCTCGGTCGATACTCTACTTGTAAATCTGCACAAACTTGATTTGATACTATTCCATTTTTAAAAAGTCATCACACCTCATATGGAATTAGTTTAATCTATTATTGTTTACTGTTCTTTATAGAACTTTTATGTAGCGATCTTTAATTTGTGATTATTTATATGTAAATATAAGCCATCTTATTTCTACACATTATTCCTTTGCATGCTTATAAAACCTTTTTACGGTACCGTATGCATACTTTTTTTGTAATTATTTTTTATGTTCCAGGTTGCAAGGCAACAAAATATTTAAAAAAAACTGCCATAAGGGTAAATACTTTTGTAGGCTGCTGTAGCTCCTATAATTTGCATTACAAACACCTGATTATCAGTATCTGTCTTTCCCTTTTTCTGAGAAATAATATGACAAAAAAAATGTGAAGAAGAAAGCACAGACATCTTCTGTTCTAAAAAAAAAAACAAAAACAAACAAAAAACTATTTGAGTTGGTTTTTCCCCCAACAGTGATTGACTCTTACGTACTGAAGTGATAAAGTTCGCCAAATTTACCAAATTCGTCACTAGATCAACAAACACTTTTTAATATTTAATCATAAATCATATACATGTATTCATATATGTATAGTGTCTACCATTTAAAGATCCCAATTCGCTTACCATGCATATCAAAGAAAGTTTTATCTCTTGGAACTAAAATGGAATCTGCCACATTGTCTTTCTGAAACCATTTGCTTATTCCTGTACGCGAGTGTAAGTGACCCCAAATTCAATGATCTCGTTAAACATCTTTAGATTTCTCTCGAAAGATTAATCTTGAAATATTCCTTTCGTGTTTTTAACACTTGCTCTCAGTCTTTTCCACGTTTTTGAATCTGTGTTAAACTACCAAGTTATCACACATGCACAAGATTGTTCCTCTGGTCAAACGGTTTTGCTGTTATCATTGTAAACATACACAGAACCAAAACAAGATGTAAAACAGCCAAATAAGACATACTAAGCTTGTGAGCTTTGGGTGGTTTCACTTCTTTCTCAATTGTGTTCAAAAATTAACCGACAACGAAAGAGAAGACGCCTCTTATTCACCCGGGTCTGCACTTCAAGCCCCATGAATGAGCTAATAATATATAAAATGAAAGATTTCATTCATATTAACCTGTGATTTGAATTATAGCTGACACCATTGTAAACTCATTAAATGCAATTTCTGACCAATCATTACAGACAAGTTAAGCAAACAAATAAATGGTTAAAAACCCCACCTAATACTGTATATAAATTGCATTCGAATAAAGACCTATTTATTGCTCATTCTTACCCGTATACTCTTCTTATGCGTAGTTAAACTATTCGGTAACTATGATAGTGAAAACTGCATTCAGATCAATAAGGCAGAAACCACTGCTTCCTAACAGTAACATGATTGTTCAGTATTTCAGGGTTGCCACAAAGCACCCGAAGGATCCTTGAAACAGTTGACATGTATGAAAGAGATACAGGAAAGTGAAACTCGAGAGATAGGACGATGTTATGGCTAGTCATTCAGTAAACCTATGAATGAAATGAGCAGTTTGTACTCAAGAATCTAGTCATTTACATTTGCTCATTTGACTGACATGTTGATGCAAAGCCACAATATCGATGCCAAGACTGGATTGGAAGTAAGACAGGCTACAGGTAAAATAGCAATTGAGCTTACAGGGACTTTCTCAAGAGCCCAACTATTGGCAGCGTTTTGGTAATGGGATTTACACTTGAAACCTTCTGATCAGTCGTGAGAGTTAATACTGTAAGTAACCAATATAAAACTGATACTGGTGTGACTTTAGCCCTATATATATATATATATATATATATATATATACCTACACACAAATACACACACCCACACAGAGTGGTACCTCACCTTACGAAAGACCCAACAAATGAAAAATCCAAGTTACAAAACGCATTTACCTAAAATTTCCATCTCTGGATACGAAAAAAATTCACATTACAAAACAAGCCATCTCAAAAATTCAAACAATGCGCGAGTTGCTCTCCCATTGGCTATCTCCCAACACCCCGCCTCGCTGGCCTCCCACTGGCTAGGAGGGAGCTGCATCTACATAATACCCATGATGCTTTTCGTGTGCCTTCGACCCATTCTTCGTCATGAAGACGCAGCTCCCTCCCATTGGCTATTATGGAGCTGTCTCTCCATAATACCCATAATACTTTTCATGCGCCTTTGACCCATTATCCATTATTCAAAGCAGAAGGAGGCCTGAAAAGGTATACTTTGATAATTTTTAAAGGGTTTAGGGGTTGTATTGGGGGCCTTGGAATGAATCAGGTCTTTTACATGTAAAATGCTACTCAACTTATGGGGGGAAAAAAAAAAAAAAAAAAAAAAAAAATCAGGTTACGAAACCACTTCTGGAACGGATTAATTTCATAAGGTGAGGTATTACTGTATATATGTCATTTTTTAAATTGAATTACTCTGCGCTCCTGGGCAGAAAAAAGAGCCATGCCTGAATTTTCCAAAATTTTTAGAATTATTAAGCATAAATATATTGAACAAATATATGAATTCTATTCAATTATTAAATACAGTAGGCCCTTGACTATTTGCGGTTTTGCACCCACGTTTGAGTATTCATTGACTGCCGAGCAACCGGCACGTGATTCAAATTCAGCCAATGGCTGTCCTCCTTTCTCCCGATTGTTTGAGCTGATGTCCCGCCCCCTTTTCCTCATTCGCGCACAAGTTGTCAATGAGCCTCTTTTTTGTGTGTGTTTTAATTACCAGTTAAGCTCTATGATATCACTCAAACGCTGTGCGTCTTCTCTGGCTAAGTGATAGATAACGCTGGATGTCTCCTTCTGAAGAAATAAGACTTTCTCCTGAGAAACAACGGTTTTCTCTGAACTGTTGTATTCAATTCTTTTTCAAAATTATTCCAGTACAGTACCTACGTTCATGTTTATGCATGAGATTTTATGTTCAGTAGCATGTTTAACAAGCGATACCAAAAGAATAAACTTTATTACAGTACTCTTTTATGTCCTTTTACATTGAACTTGGAGTGACGTCTCCAAGATGGCGCTGCCCAAAGGGCGATGTCGCGGAGTTCTCGGAGTCAAATTGTTTCTTTGTTCGTTTTAATTTGTTATTTGTTCATGTTTTGCTCTATGCTGGTCTCTAACCGGTCGACGCAGCTAGCAGAGCTAATATGCAATGGTAGGCAGCTCGGTGTGAGCCGCACCCTAGCGGACAAGAAGCGCAGGCGGGAAGGGACCTAACGACGACTCTGGCGCTTGGGGTTGCAGGGGATGAAGGCTGTGTAGCTGGCTGGAGCAATCGCCTCATCGGGTGTACTCTCCTCGAGCCACGTTTCACAGAAACACAGTCCTGTAGATCCCTCTGCGCTGCAATCTGAGCATGAAGCTCGTCCATCTTGTTTCGCAGGGACTGAACATTTTCAAGTAGTATGGCCGGAAGTGCTAATCAAGCCTCTGAGAACTCAGCCTGGGCTTAGCTTGTCACCGCTAGCTAGCCGCAAGCATTGAGCTGCCATAGAAGGAGTTGCGTGCTAGTTGCCCGAAGCTGAAGCTGCTCATAGCTGTAGTAGGGTGGACCGGTCATAGACGAGCATAGTGCAAAACATGAGCAAACAAATAAAGCAAATTAAAACAAACAAAAAAAAAAAACAATTTGACTCTGAGAACCCTCTCGGCAGCGCCATCTTGGACACGTCACTCCAAGTTCAATGTAAAAGGACATAAAGCGTAATAAAGTTTATCCTTTTGGTATCATTTGTTAAACATGCTACAGAACATAAAATCTCACACACAAACATTCTCAGAATTAACTGAGGTACTGTACTGGAATAATAAGTGAAAAAGACTTTAAAGCGAGTGCTTTACAACAGTATATGCTGTACAATGTTTATATTTTATCATCAATAAAAATAAGAGTAAAAAGTGAAAAGTTTTTGTTAATCATTACTATACTTTACGACATTAATACTGTATTATGACTGAGACTGTCTATAGAATGTGTTTAAGAAGCATAGCATGTAATAGATACATAGTATTTTACTTCCAGCTGCTCATTCGCGCATGTAACGTGATACATGGGGTTTTACTTCCGGGTACAGAACTCGTGGATTATCTCAATTCGCGGGAGGGCTCGGAACCGAACCCCCGCGAATGTCGAGGGCCTACTATAGTTAATATGAATTGCTTTTCCTTTAGATTTTTTGCAATCATTCAAGTCTCCTGGTTCGACTCGCTGCAAGTTTCCTGCACCTGGAACGGTCCAGATTCGTCCAGTCGTACTCGACAGCCTCCCAAAGTGCACTGGTGTTACGAAATTTTTCAACTAATCCAACTAATGTATGTTCGAGGTTCCCCTAGATGTTCTCCATTGGCTTCAAATCTGGACTCTGTCCCAGCCAGAACAGGAGCTTGATGCCGTTCTTGTCCAGCCAAGCTTCAGCGGCCTTCAAGGTGTGGGCTGGGACATTTATTAGTTATAAAACCATTTCAAACAAATTAGCCGGTGTTCACACAAACCACCACCAGTAAATGGTGATGAATACTTTTGCCAGAATAAACCTACAAGTATGTTCTCGATGCTGGCTCAGGTTTTTTTTTTTTTTTTTTTGCTTTGCAGTGTATATTCCAATGATTATTACATGATTATGTGATTAATACATGATTATTTTCATAAAATGATAATTCAATATTTGGTACCTCTACTATTAAGATTTTGGGGCAATGGTGGCCTGCTGGTAAAGGGTGCTAGATCGCTGATCCTAAGGTTGGGGGTTCGAGTCCCACTCTCCACAAGGTTGTCACTGTCCCTCCAGTGCAGCTAACTGGATTATCAAAGGCGGGCCATGTCTCTCACTGTCTATGGTGAGAGGTTCGTGGAGCTGCAAAGCCGTCAGTGTGTTTCTGCCCCTTGCTAAAGGGTTGTGTCAGGAAGGGCATCCGACGTAAAAACCTATCCCAAATCAAACATGCAAATCAGATGATTCGCTGTGGCGACCCCTGAGAAAAGGGAAAAAGCCGAAAGGAAAAGAAGACGACTATTAAGATTTTATATTCAGCCCTATTTATTAGAACTTGTATGAATAGTGTTCTAGATTTGGACTTTAAGGCTAGAATCCAGTTCATTCATTGTCTTTCCACTCTTCCTGTAAGTTAAATGTAACAGGTACATTTTATTTTCAATACATCCCCATTTAAATGTTTAAAACAATAAAGAACAAATAAAGAAAGCAAAGTAAGCAGGCATCGGTACACAAGACATTTCTGGCTCAAGAATTAAGTTTCTTCAGGGCCAAAGCCAGAGCTCTGTTTTATTTTAATTTATTTTGTGTACACAATGCATGACACTGTGCACAGACATGTGGTAAAGTTATGAGTCTCTAATATGCCAAAATTTTCCACCAAATGACCACAAATAAGAGCTAAATATCTGTGGGAAGAACAAAGGGAGCTGCAGCTAAACACTAGAACAAAAGCTATACACAAACTCACTCATACTCCGAACAGTGCAGTCTTTAAACCAGGGACAATTCCAATATGAGTCAAACAAATTTACATTGAAAAATGTTTTGTGTCGACAACTTTAAATCCCGACATGCGTCATGTCTGGTGATTTGATCCATATTTCCAATATCTGTATGAGTATTTTTACAATGTTCTTGTGTATGATTAGTATGAGACTGTTTAATTATATATTATCCACTGGCAATTATGAATGGTTTGCATTCCATGACTATACAGCAACCAAATTGGAAAATTAGCATCATTAGCATTATCTGGTAATTTCATTATTACTACCACATATAGAAATAGTGGTGTAATATTAGTAATATTGCTTTTTTCCTTTTTTACATCTTTTTGCCTACATGGAATCGACAAATACCAATTTACACTGAATTTCATATCAGCAAGGCCTGTTGAACATATATATGTAGACTTGTGTCATCATTGGTGTGATGTGGGTTCTCATTCTTAATAAATGCATGGTTATAAGGTTAACAAATTTCTCTTGAAGTGAGAGACGTGACACACGCTCATCTTTTTAACTGTGAAAGATTTTAAAACTAATTTTAAACTGTGTAACCAACTATTATTCTGTAAATCTGTAAAACTCTAAATTACCACCTACAAAGCTCATTGTGTGCTTATTTTGTGCTGTAGGCACTTAAAAACACATTTCTGCAACTACAGCCATTCATTTCTATTCTCAAATAGCTTATGGACAGATAGTTCAAGTACGTTTCTGTGCAAAGGCAAAACTGACAGCCCATTCGATAGATCGCGACACTTCCCGTAACAGAAGGTACACACCTTGATACTGAAGTGTACTCAATACTACGACACATTATGGATGCCATACACCCAGTAAATCCGTTCATCTTCCCACTCAACTACAAGAATAAAGCAAAAGTTCTTCTTTTTTAATGAGCATACCTTTCAGCAAGATTAAAAACCTCAGCATTGTTGTTTACCCCCCTTTATTTATTTTTCTCTAGAGTTTGTGTTCAGAGGTTCTTCAAGAAGAAACTGAAAAATACATCATGTTTAATCCATTTTCAGAATTTGTAACTTACCTCGTCATGTCAAGTGATCTTCCAACATTAAAGAAAATCTATTTTAAATTTACTATTTTATGGGGATGAAAATATGATTATGCTCTTCCCTACTGTGATACGGTTCGAACGGTGAGACGTGTGTCAGCATTACCTCTCACCGGCTTCGTCTCTCTGTCTTTCCCACTCAGCTTTTCTCGTTATGCTTTCTCTGCTGTGCGTAAAGAGACAGGAAACCCGTAAACTGAGTTCTCTAGTAAGTGTATAAGAAAAGATTCAGAATTCTCCATTGTGGCCTCACTCTGACTGTAATTGAGGAAATGAAAGATTTCTTAACCTGTCAGTTTTAGTTGAGACTCAAAAGAACATCTAATACCAGAGCCATAGCAGTTCTAGGATGTCAAGGGGATTAGTTTTATAAAATATAAAAATACTTAGAAAAAGAAAATCTTAATTTAATAATAATAAAAAGAAGTAGAAGAAAATAAAACACATACTTTAATTATCTTAAGCTTGGCCCCAAGATCACTTTTGTTCATTAGATCTTATACTGTATTGTTGATTGTACTGCAATCGTTATGCAATTGCTGTTTTTGAATTGTTTTTTACTTTACAAAAAGACACACTGTTTTGGAAAAGTACATTATATATAGATGTGTGTGTGTGTGTGTGTGTGTGTGTGTGTGTGTGTGTGTGTGTGAAGAAATGAACAAGCATTTAATACATGATTTTAAGAACAGACATTTAAACTTCATGGACCTTCACAGAAAATGCTCTTCCTAAAATCTTTTGTACAGAAATGATCTCAAATTTGTATAAAATCTTTCATAATATCAATTTTCGGATTCAGAGCTGCCTTATGAATCCCTCTACCTGATGCAGATGCAGATCTATTTTCAGGAAAATTAATTAAATTGGAAGGAAAAAGTAAATCGATTGATAAATACTATGGATGCTGTAATGAACAGTCATTGACTGAGGACTTACCTTATCTGCAGATAAACCTTTAGTTGAATAAGTACCAGTCGAATGATTTTCGATGGCCGGGTCAACCCCCTCTTTTATATTGGTTTGACACTGCAAGGAAAGGCAAACAGTTTCTTTTGGCATCACTGTGTGTGTGTGTGTGTGTGTGTGTGTGTTCTCTAATAGGTTCTGTAGGTGTGTACACATCCACACCATCTACACATTAAACATCTCACTTCTTGAAAGAAATATAGATTTCATATAAATGTCAATTTACAAAACTGCATTCAAATCAAATCAGCTTATATATATATATATATATATATATATATATATATATATAAAAAAGTTAGAATATTAATGTGTTAGAATTTATTTCTCAGATATATGTATATGAGAAATAAATTCGAACACATTAAGTTCGACACGTTTTAATGGATTTAAAAGTACACTGTATGTTCTGATTTTATAGACACGTTATTGACATGCTGTCCTTATGTTCATGTTATAATGCAAAAAGGTGTTGGATGCCTCTGAATTTCAAAATGTCATTAAAAGGTTTGTAAATAAATCTTTAATTGGCCTTTGTTAAACTTTAACTTTTTTCCAGATATATTTCTACATCTGAATTAATGACAACCTAATATAACAATTTAATGGAAAAGAACATGGGGGATGCCATTCCGGAAGACAAAAATACGCAAATAAATATCCTGTTACGTGTTTGGAAAGTCCATTTACGGGGTATGGCGTACATGACGTGACACTGAAAGGGTGTTGGTGGGGAGGACCTTTGCTCATATGTATGCACCATGTCAAATTAGTCTTGAACACAGGAAAAAAAAAAAAAAAAAGTTCATCCTTTTGTTGGTTTCTGAACAAATTGTTCTCAAGCTTTGTATTTACTAATGATGTTTTCAAGCTCTAACGCCAAGATATACTATACACCTCTCTGACTGTTTAATACTTCGACCGATAATCATACTAACAATATGCGTATCAATATTCCTACTTATAACAATGGTTATTATTATCATCATCATCATTATTAATAATAATACTAATGCAATTGTAATTTTTTTAAAATAAGGGCTATTAGCGATGTTTATCATCAGAAGACAATTTAATTTAATCAGTTAAAAGATCTGAAATAAAAATACAGCATTGATTGGCCACATCATAAATATGTAAAAGACATAAATATGACTACTGGCAGAGTTAATAATTTAATATTAAAGACTGAGCTTTTAATCTGCATTAAGTCAATTCACACATCTCACAGTACTACTTAAAGTTCAGAAAAATATTCAAACTAAAAACAAGGACCTCTTTCTAACTTCAGCACAATTAATCATCCCAATCATCCCGTTTATCCAAAAACAAGAATGTGCGGTTGTTTACTTTATTCTTCGCAATTGCAACATTTAAAAAAAAAAACAAAAAACAAAAAAACATTAATTTTCTTCTTGATGGTGCCCAAAGGGTGCGGTGACACATTACAATTTTTTTGCTTTCTCCAAAATTTATCTTTAAAAGCTTTGTCTGATCAGGTTCATGTACTTTGCTATAGACTACTTTCTGTAATAAACTCAATAAATAAATAAATAAATAAATGCATTTTGGGGGTTTTTTTCCAGCTACAAAAAAATTTCCTTTCTAGAACCAGTTTTTCAAATCGGAATTTTCTCCAGCAGTTCAATAGAATTCATGGTGTTGTGACTGAACACAAAGTAAACATAAATGTGAAATACAACTGTACATCTAGACTTTTACAATCTTGTTCACGTTGATTCTTGAAGGATTTTATCTGCATTTAGAACTTTACCCTCCTTTCCCTCTGTGTATATTTTCAGATTTAAGTTCTATGTGTATGGAATGATTTGTATGTTGAAGATTTTGTAATCAGTGACTTACTGATTACATCACTCACATTTTCCCTACCATCCACCACAATCGATTTAACCTCTACAATGTCAGTCATATGGGAAGGATAATAATACTTTATATTTTTTATAAGAATTTACTTTGATATACAGTTTAACCAAAGTTAATACACCATTTGCAAATCTTGTCCTCTATCAGATTCTACAAAATTAGTGTTAAATATCTGGGAAGCAACAACCAATGATGGGCAGTGGTGGCCTGGTGGTAAAGGTGCTGTATCACTTGGGGATTCAAGCCCCACTCTCAACAGGTTGTCACTGTCTGTCAATGTCTGTCGTGCCTGCCCCCCCCCCCCGTCCCGTCCCAGTGCAGCTAACCGGGTTATCAAAGGCTGGCCATGTCTCTCACTGTCGTATGTTGTGAGGCTGTAAAAGAACCATTGCTGACATTCGTCAAGAATAGCTGCATAACCATCAGCATGTTTCTGCCCTGCAATGGCCTGGTGAGCTGTCCAGGGTGTATTCTGCCCTCGAGCAGAGTCGGCTGAAATGGTTGCCAGCCTCCCCATGACCCTATTTAAGATTAAGCGGTTGAGAAAATGAAAGATGAACAACAACCAGTGCAAATTATAATGACTAGATTCATAACCACTGTTACTGCTAAGTCAGTGTGCAGCTTTTATCATAAATTTAAACTTTGACTAACTGTTTATTAAATGTCATGAATTATTCTTTTAACTGTCTGCAGGATTTGGGATTCATCAATTAACCATTTAAATTCTCTGTGTTTATTATTCTGTTTGTCCATTTAAGAGTCTTTTGGGGAAAAGTGGAGTTGCTGGCGCTGCGACTATAACCAGCAGCTATATCATGTGAAATGCGACTTGAAAATGATCCTTAAGTATCTATGAAGGCTTGTTTTGGAATCATTATTATTCTCAAAAACAATAAACAAACAAAGTACAACAGTAATAGATAGACAGATAATGAATTATATCAGTGACATCAGTGACAATTAGGAGAAAATAATGGCGAATGTAGAATTTAAAATAGATTTCTAATACAAACAAAAGCAGAATCTGTGGATATTCCATCCACTAATGATTGAGTAAATACTGAATAACACTGACTGAACTCGAGTAAGGTTTAGGTTTCACTAACACACTTTACTTACCTGTATTTCCACACCTGGGGTACTTCAGGTGTTCGAGGGAACTGGACTTAAAAAAAAAAAAAAAAAAAAAAAATGCATTTCACACGTCCAGAGCTCAACAATAGATATACGATGCACTTCCTGGATGAAAGAACATGAGCTGCACTGGCACACTTTTGATATGAACGAGTTTATGATCAACTGCTTTAGTTTGTAAAATTAACCTTCATTCTTCAATTTGTATATCAACATTTGATCTAAATCGAGTTACAAGCCTACAGAAAGCACCTTCAAGCTTTACAACCAAGCTTATCTTACCTGGAGCTCCATATCAACAGATCAGAGTGATGGCTGTCTGGAATAGACCGGCTTCCCCAGGTATATCACATATGAAAACAGAAAAAAAAAAACTGAGAATTGATCATTGCTACAACACGTGCACAAAACTAATACTGTACCAATAATGTCTACATTTTTCTGAATATATCATAAATAAACCAAACTCTTTACCTGCTTTCATCGTAAGAAAATTCTCAGAAGAATTGTTGTACACAGACCTCACAACCCCCCCATCATTCATTCTGAATAAAATAAAACAGGTAACTCCGTTTACTGTCGAATCACTCAAGGCATAATCTCAATTATAATAGGAGTTGCCAGCAAACAAGATTATATACATGTATGGACTTACAAAAATCACATCATACTATATTTAACATTTTATTGAGACACACAACATATTAAGGAGTAAATTTCAACTTTTTAACAAAGAAAGGAAAGATAATGAGGACTTAAACAAATAGAGTAAGAATCATTTTTCTGTGGGTTAGACTATGGGAGCAGTCCTATAGTTTTATTTATATATATACACACACACACACACACACACACACACACACATGTATATATATATATATATACATACACACACACACACATATATATATATATATATATATATATATATATATATATATATATATATATATACACACACACACACACACACACATACTGTATATACAAAAGTAATCACAAAAAGACTGCCATCAGGAAAACAAATAAATGAGCATAATGAGAGGATAAGTAAATTGTTGAATTTTTGGAAAATTTCACCAAGATGTCGCTATAACGACAACAGCAGCAACAATGAAAAGTTAAATATATATCAATTTCATTATTGACTAAATGTATTCATATTTTGTAATTCATCTTCTTATTATTAATATCATTTATTATTATTAACTGCAGAACATGTGTGTTGAGTAAATACAGTTAATGGAATGTGTTTGCTGCTCAGATAGACCAACTTAACTAATCTAGAAAAAGATCAATCATCCTGTAAAAATCTAATAAATCAAAAAATTGCTTAACTAATTGATTAATTAATTAATTTAAGAACATGAACAAAGAGGACAAGAACAGCATCAACAGCACTATGCAATTGGCAGCTGAGTGAATAAGGTGATGGTTTACTGATCTGAAGGTCAGTGGTTCTATCAGCACTGTTGGGCCCTTAACTCTCAATTTTCTAAAAAATAAAGGGATGATTGTAGGTATCTCTCTGCAAAATGCTATAAATGTCGTTTACAGCATCTTATTTGTTGCTGATTGGCAGGTCATAGTTCATCAGGTAAACGGGTCAGG
>CM045749.1:22296728-22299228 GCA_024760905.1 Plotosus lineatus | reverse complement strand
ACACACATACACACACACACACACACACACACACACAGGGCACCTCATAAAAATGTAAGTAGTTTTGTTGAGTTGTTTTTTTGTTTTTGATTGTTTGGGGTTTTTTTTTTTTTTGCATAATTAGCCTTGTTTTGTGACATTTTCCTTAACTTTTTCCATTAATATTTTTGAAAAACCCACGATGCACTGAAGCAGGAAGTAGCGAGGGATCACTGTATACTCGGTCTGCTGTTACTAAAATTTTGATCTGTTGTAGTAGAGCTATGCTACAACGGATCAAAGTAGTAGAGCTATGCTGGGGCAGTGGTGGTCTAGTGGATAGGGTACAGGATCGCTGATCCTAAGGTTGGGGGTTCGAGTCCCCACAAAGGTTGTCACTGTCCCAAAGGGTTGTGACAGGAAGGGCATCCAACGTAAAAAAAAACCTATGACAAATCAAAGAAAAGGGGAAAAGCCGAAAAGAGAAGAAGTAGTAGTAGTAGGGCTATGCTGTGGTTTGTTACCTTAGTTTGACCTTCGTATTTTAGAATTATGGAATACATTGACAGTAGTGACCTACACACACACACACACACACACACACACACACACACTTGAATAGCAGCTATCCTAGAAGGCAGGAGTGTTATGAAAATAATACAAGGACGGTTTCACTTTCAGGGGTGGTGCTTGCAAACCTTGCACTTGACCTTTTCCTAGAGGTGGTTGGAACTGCAAACAAACAGAAGGTGCATACTGAATGTTTTACATCTGCAAAATCCTTTTTTATGTGAGGTAAAACAGATTCATATCACAAAGTTGAGCAGTATTAAGATGTTCAGTGTTCCACATCTCGGCTCATTTCGACCTTTCTCCAAATGTCAAGTGACATTGTTCCCCAAAGGCAGATGAAAAATATAGGCCATGCTATGTTTTCTCAGATGAGTAACTTTCACTCCAGAAAAGCACCTGGAAACAAAGTGCTGGATTATTACATCCACCGAATTTAAGGGCAATTTATGAACAACACGAGATCTGGATGACTGAGATCACACAGTGCAGTCAACTACTTCCTGAATAATGTTGTACTGTATTCTGGTTTTTTGAAGGTGAAATATATTTCTGGAACTCCTTTAGAGTAATGTGAGCTGTTTAGAGGTGGAGCCCAGATGCAGTTAATGGACATGCATTTTGGCTAGTTTCAATTTCCACTGTCAGTAGCAACAGGTAGAAAATAGATAAAAATCTTTTTTTTGTCATCGCACAAAGTAAAACCAGTACAACAAAATTTAAAGTATCCATAAAGCATCAATCAATCGAACAGCAATGTCAATCAATGTGTTCAATAAAACACTTTTATGCAGCTGATAATAAATACAATATGATGTAATAAATACAGTGGTACCTCACCTTACGAAATTAATCCATTCCAGAAGTGCTTTCTAAACCTGAATTTTTTCATAAATTGAACCGCATTTTACATGCAAAAGGCCTGATTCATTCCAAGGCCCCCCAAATACTACCCCCTAAACCCTTCAAAAATTATAAAAGTATACTTTTTAAGGCCTCCTTCTGCTTCAATATCGTACCGATGGTAGACGGGTTTGGCCATATTCCTTTGCGATTATCACTCAACCGCATGCCACGAGCCCGCTTCTTCTTTTCACTTTCACTGGGAATCACACACTCGTACGCGCGTGTGTGAGGTACCACTGTATAGGAAAATATGCAAAAATAAATAACATCAGTCTGTAGTGATGATGGTGGGGTGGGTCATATCATTACTATTTTACTCAATTGCCTGTTGGATAAAAGCTGTTCTTGAGTCTGGCGGTGTATGTGCTACCCTGAGTTTACATTGAAGATGATCTTCATGGAACTTTATGGAATTGTGATGATCGTGACAATTTTTGGCTGTCAAATTTTCGGCCATATTTGACGCCAATAATGAACGGGTTACCCCGGTACTTGTGTACTCCCCAAATAGACCCAACATCCTAAACCCTGGTTTATTTCCAGCTTTTACTGAAAGGCACCAGTTTGAACAGATGTCTGGCATGCTGAATGCCAAGATCGATAAGGTTGTGCAATTTGCTGTGAGCATTTCCATCTGTAAACTAAATTCTGTTCTAAATTTTTTTTTAGTACAAGCATGTGAACCTTATGCTTTTTTTTTTTTTTAAATAATTTTTATTATTATAGTATGATATGTATTGGTAGACAGCAGTAGTGGCCTGGTGGTAGGCTGATAGATTACTGATCCCACTGCTCTCCCCCCAGACTGAGTTATCAAAGGTCAGCCATTTCTCTCACTGTCTGTGGTGTGAGGCTGTAAAAGAACCATTGCCAAATTTTGTGAGGAGTAGCTGCATAGCCATCAGCGTGTTGCTGCCCTGTGATGGCCTGGCAAGCTGTTGGCGGTGTACTTCCCCCTTGACAAGAGTCGGCTGAAATGTGCACCAGCCTTACCATGACCCGAATTAGGATGAAGTGGTTCAGAGAGTGAATGAATGAACAGGTG
>CM045749.1:22224228-22291728 GCA_024760905.1 Plotosus lineatus | reverse complement strand
AATAGCTTAAACCCTGCTCCTAAGCTTTTAGCTTTGCTACCTTTCCACCTGGTCTCCTGAACACACAGTATGTCCACCTTCCTCCTCTGCATCATGTCAACCAGCTCTCTACCTTTTCTGTGCATAGTTCCAACATTCAAAGTCCCCACTCTCAGTCCTAGACTCATGCCTTTCCTCTTCTCTCTCTGCCTACGGACACGCCTCCCACCTCTCCTTCTTCGACGTCTTCGACCAACAGTAGTCCAATTTCCATCAGCACCCTGTTGATTGACAGCACTGATGGCGGTCGTTGTTAACCCGGGCCTCGCCCGATCCGGTATGGAGGTAATACTTTTGATTTGCATTTTAAGTAATTGGCATTGGTTTTACGTCGGATGCCCTTCCTGACACAACCCTCTGCATTTCTCCGGGCTTGGGACCGGCATGAGGGGGAGAGACACTGGTTAGTGCCCCCCCACCTCATGGCTGCATTATATATATATATATATATATATATATATATATATACATATACACACACACACATATATACACACACACATATTGACACATACAAACTGAGAGGATAAATACTGTACACTAATCAGTCACAATATTAACACCACTTGACTGGTTTGCAACTAGGCAGCCCCATACTCAACAAACTGCAATACACTCTGTGTTCTGACTCCATTCTATCAAATCCAGCATTAACAGTTCCAGCAGTTTGTGCTCCAGTAGCACTTCTGTGATCAGACCAGACGTACTAGCCTTCACCCCTCAGCAGATCGTAAAATCCATGTCAAGCTTTTTCATCTCTTATATTATACGACGCAAGGCCAATATCTGCAAGATGGTAGATCGAACCGTTCAGAAGCCGTTCTGATTGGTTTTTTTTAGCAACGGGTCCACTGCAGGCACAAGACAATTCAGGTGGAGCTTGTTCTATATTTTTGGCAGCGATCGGTGTTAAAGAAATGCTTCAGTAGTTGAGAGCCAGAGTCTGGTTGCATTTTTATGGAATGCACAAAGAACCCCAAAGTAACACCTAATGACTTACAGACCCGTCTTGCAGGGAAGATCGTCATCGTCCCTGGCTTATAATTGTTTGTTAAAACAGGTTGATTAATTGTTGATGTATATGTTCATTATTTTAGCTTAAACTAAAGACTAAACCACGTTTTGTATATAAAGTTAGGCCCATAATGCGTGTACAGTGTTAGTTCTTTTTAATTGTTTCTCCGTTCACCACCTCAATGGATCTGAAACGAAGCTGTCAGGATCTGACCGAAGTGTACCGGTACTATAGACTTTCAGTTGTAATCTAAAGAGATTTAAAAGATTAAACAAACTCACTCGGTCTGCTGGTGTGAATCATGCCTCACAGAAAGATCTCTGGAGACCAAAGATAGATCAAAGGTGGGCACCCAGACAGGTTATGATCTCACTTTAACAGACAAGAACAAAGCACGATGTGCTGTCAGTCATATCAGATTGTGTACAGGTTCATTAAACTTGTGTAATTACTAATACAATCTATACTTGTAGCGTAGATGAAGTTCAGATCATATTGTACCGTAGTTATTTATAAATGCAGCAAATTCCAAAGGGTTCATTTACTTTTCATTGAACTATATGAAATGTTCAGAATTATTGCAGATTTTATGCCACCTGTACTTACTACCTACTGTCAGTACACACAGTATCAATATACACATGACACAAACACTATCAGTCTACAGATTTATATTTACTCAAGTAGTATAACATTAATTATTATGAACACAGTTGAAGTTACTTATGCAGTCCATCTCCAAAGCATTGCAGCCAAGTTCTACATTATTTCCTTTTAAACACAAAGTGATTTTCTTCTTTTTCCTTTTCTTAAAAATCAACAATAAATGTACTTCTAATGATCACGTGCGGTGCTTTTATATTAGGTTCTATAGAAAGTGCTATATCAGATGCAGTGACAAAATTTATGTTAATTCTTGGTCCTTAATCTTTTTTAATACAATAATTATAATTGTGAGATATATTACATAAAAAAATACAACTATTACCTAAAACTGGCTTGCCAAAAGACTCCCTGCTTTTCGGTAACAGGACTTTCGCAGTGAATTGCAAAGTTTTTTTTATCTGCAAAGGAAATTTTGAAATAAGAGATCTAATAAACGCTACAAATTTGAATGCATAGATTTTAAGTTTAGGTTTATTATATGGAGTATTAGTACTTCTCTGTGAAGAACGCTACGTGAAAGAACTTGGACACACTATTTTGCTATGGCAGCGTTTGCTATCAGATGTAGCCTCGTATACGTCTCTGCTTTCACAGCACCGCTTGTGATAAGTACAACAACAAAGATGTATTTATTTATTAATTTTTACAATTTCACCAATCCTACCAGTTGACATATCACTGGCTGTTTTTTTTTTTTTTTTTTATTTAAAGGTAGTTATAATGTTTTGGCTGGTCTTATTATTCATGCTCTGAGTCTCTGATGTAAGCAGGTCCTGATTGTAGAAAAGCACAGCTGGTGTCACTTGGGAACATATGTGCCTGGATGACAACCAGTTCTTCGGTTGTCAAAACACTCTGTCGGAAAATGTGTCAGCAGTTTCAGTCCTCAGTCAATTGGCCATCTTTCTGACTGCAGTCACTACCAGAAATAATACTCTAAATTTTAATCGGCCAGAAAGCCTGGTCGGGTTTTTTCTTTGCTTTGACACAATGATAGGAAGATTCGTTTGACTCGAATTCTGAATTGAAAGTCTACTTGAGTGAAGACCCTACAGATGGGCCATGGAAACTTCAACAAATATTTTGTTTGTATGCAGATTTTCAACTGCTGGTTGAGAACTTCACTCGTATAACTAAGAATGCCATATTTGAAACCATTTTATTGTTTGTAAACGAACAGAGATTGTGTCAGATATGACTTCGGGAAGAGACAAATGCTTTGGGCCATCATGCGTTGGTGTACGGTTCGTTTCATCTGAAAACATTTTAGCCATTAAAGCTAATTAAATTCTAATCATCTGTATCCAGCCGATGAACTATGTAGTACAGCAGAGACTGTAAATCTACCTTCAGTATGCAGTTATGCACACTCGCATGTGGCTAAATACAGGTATACCTCACCCAACGTCGTTCATTGGTTCCAGGAGAGACGACTTAAGTTGAAAAACAACTTAACTTGAATTAGCTCGTCTCTAGGCTAGCCTGGGCTCGGCTACGCCAAATTTACTTGTCTCGGGTAAACCGAAAACAACCATTCCTAGTTCTGTACTTTATTCATGAATTCAATTTTCAATAATATGTGATTAATAAGAATGTTTTTATTAAACTTTATTTCGTAAACTTTTTCCATATATTTTTTTTTAACTGCCGTATAATCAAAAACAACTTGACTCGAAACGACTTAAGCCGAGGTATACAGGGATCCCTCACTTTCCGCAGCTAATGGGGCCCGAGACCTCCCCGCAACCGCCGATTTCCGCGAAGTAGGATCGACTCCCCTGACTGACGTATACATACGTGTGTATGTGTGTATATAATATCAATAAATACATATTCAACACTACAAAATGCTTATAATAACAAACATTCAAAAATAATGCATAAGATATAAAAATATAAACACACACAGATGCGTACCTCACAAAGATGTAAGTGGTTTTGATGGGTGGGTTTTGGGTTGTTTGTTTTTTTTTTTTGCATAATTGGCCTTGCTTTGTGGCATCTTCCTTAACCCTTTCCCCTATTTTTACTTAATTTCTTTATTTTTCAATGAATATTTTTCAAAAACCCGCAATGCACTGAAGCCGCAGAAACTGAAGCACGAAGTAGTGAGGGATCACTGTATTTGATTTTGTTTTTTTTGCACCATATGTATTCTTGTGCATGTGAATATCAAATGTTATTAAATAATGTCTTGAAAATTCAAGTCGGACTGAAATGCCATTCTCTAATATGGACCAAAATGACATCTAACGATTTTTAATCTGCAGAGATAACACGGTCTTAAATTTGAAATCATGTTTCATTACGTCCATCAGAGACGGGATTGAGTTTTAATTTTCCTTATTATGCAAACTGCCAAACTGTGTGCAGTAAACCGATGTCATCTTTTTATCATGAGGCTAAGTATCTTCCCATTTTGTAGTTCTCTTGGTTTTTGGACCCAGATTTGTTTTGTTTTGCTCAGTAATGTTATCAATAGTAATTATGTTTTGCTCTTCCACCTGAACAGCTCATTGAAGCTTCAGCAAGAACTTAGGTAATCGGCACACTGCACGCTAACCCCTCATCTTGCTACTGTTATCATTTCCTCCATAGCACGTGGAAAGCAAAACCATTTTGTTCAAAGCATAATAGTCCTCTTGTCACAGTCATGTCTTGTGAAAAAGTTAACTATCAGGAAAACTTTATTTGTTTGTAATGTTTGTTTTATTGCTTCATTGCATTTCCACTGTTCAGAACATGGCATGCTTTATTGTGTTCCATACAGTGTCAAAGTTCATAAGTATTCGGACAAGGAATGAATATTTTGGCCTCTGTAAACCACTAGAAAGAATTGGAAGTGAAGACGTGACTGAAGTGTCGATGTTCGTTTTAGTCATTTTAAACAATTAGTAATTCCTACTGCCTTAATTTTCACAAGCTCAAAAGTGAATGGGCAAAGTAACGATTATAAATTAATCATAATTTTAAATCATTTTCGGCGTGTCACTTGTCATCTGAAACCCATGGATATCATGGAATGCTGCATTTTTTCAGTTGAGATGCTTTGGCAGGTCTTTTACTGTAGCTGCCTTCAGTTGCTGCTTGTTTGCAGGTTTTTTTTTTCTTAGTGAAACATATGCTGAATTAAGTTGACTGACTGGTCACTTAAGAACATGAGAGTACTTTGCCTTAAGCATCAGTCAGTTCTGCAGCATTTGACTGAATCTGAGCAAAAAGTATAGCGTTGCATACTTTAAAATTCATTCTGCTACTTCTAACAGCAGTCACATCATTAATACAGATTAATGCTTTGCATCCTGAGTCCTTGCTTTCCTTCCCTATATTTACATTCAAGTAAGGTGTCTCTTGACTATCATATATAATAATAATATGCCTCTTGACTGTAGAATTTGACAAATCAGAGAGCTCCCTCCTAGAAGGTATTCTTGCCTGAATGTTTTTTGTTGTTGTTGTTTTTTTAATTAAAAAAAAAAAAAAAATTAACCAAGGAACCACTCATAGTTTTCTTCTGTGGACTTCCAGGCCCTGTGGTGTTGATAAGCATAGCGGTGCATTTCTTCTTTGTAAGAATGTATCAAGTTTTGGATTTGGCCACTCAAGTTTTTTCTTGAACACAGTTAACATAGAACTTATGAAGTCAAGACCCGTGTTAAGTCTAAGCTTGCTCCCTCGTAGTTATGAACCAAATTTCATCCAGATTCTTTGAATTGTTTAATGACATTATGGAGTGAAAGTGTCAAATATCCAAATATATTTTTGTAATTTTGTGATACATTTAACAAACAGAAGATCCTCAGACCATTTTACTTATAAATTACTAGGCCTAATGGGCAGTTCCCAGTTTTTCATGCCTAAAATAATAGTATTAAAAATGATTGTATATGAAAAAACAAACAAGTTCTACTTTGTAAGACAGTGCATAAAATATCTTGGGGTTTATTCTGTCTGCAGATGAAATTAACATTTTCTATCAATGAAAACGATCAGGCTGAAATTCTATACTTCAGTCACGCCTTCATATCAATTCCAGAAGACGACTCGAGGAAAACATGAAAATTGTCACTGTTCAAAAAGAGGGTGACCCATTAAAACCTTCCCCATTTCAAATGATAAATGGTTAATATGAATAACAACTGTAAAATAATCAAATTATTTGCACACATGGAACATGATTCAATACAGTTTTCATATCCAATGTTTTAAAGATGCCATCATCCAAATGGAGGCCTCCACGGTCGATACATCTTTGGAGGTAATTTCTAAAGGTTACCACGACTTGTCCGATGGAAAAGCGTCCGCATAGCAACCTTAAGGGCTTCAAGAGTTTGTGGTCAATGAGTGTACACTTACAATTTTAAAATAGCTCCTCAGGAAAAAAATAAATAAATAAATAAATCATAAGGGGCGAGGTTGTTGGAAACGGGATGACACCACATTTCTAACTCTTGAAACTTAAGGTGTTTAAGTTGAGGATGGGCGACCAACATACCTTCGCACCACCTCTCGTTTTTTAGTAAGTTTAATGTGTGCAAATCTTATGATTGTTTTTAACCATTTTCTAAATTTATCCTTGAGATACAGGAGGGGGGTTTGGGTCACTCTTGTACTTGTGGACCTGAATATAATTTCAGTCCAGATTGTCTAGCTGTGTTTTTATTAAACTATACTATACTTTATTACTTCAAGTAAACTACAAAAATTAGACCCACAACATATTTCCCTCCTTTTTATATTAACATTTATTATTTTACATGAAATGGTGAGTTATGATTGATTTTTATATGAATTTTCTTTCAGAAATCACATCAAAAAGATCACCATCTGGTGACTTGAATTCATCTGTAAATGTGTTATGTCACTAATATTTCTAACTACAGTTGTTAATAGGCTACTGTGCTAATTATGTTCTCATGCATATTACAAATAGCAATACAAATATAACAATAGATAAACAGCTAATACCAAACAAATGTCTAAACTGAGAAAACAGCATGGACAGTATAATAGTAGTGATACTAATATCTCTGGTTCATTCATGCTTGTGAATGACCCAAAGCAACAGTATTACAGGTATGTATTTAGGTTATGGAAGATTTCCATGTTCCATTCTATTCTTTCATCCAGTGAGTGAGTGTGTGTGTGTGTGTGTGTGTAATGTGTACCGTATGACAGAGCATTTAACTTTTGTCCTCTTGGTTTCAGATTCCCAGAGATTTGATTACTTCCTCTAAAACTAGAGAAGACGTTTCAATAGGAGAATGTCCACTTTTAGGAGCCGACAGTCAAGATGAACATCATGCACAGACATTACCTGAAAAGGCACCACAAACAGACTATCTAGAAAAAAGCCAAAGCACAGAATTACTAATACCCACTGAGAACGTTACACTTTCCATCCAGAATGACATCCCAGATAAATACCAAACATCTCATTCTGAAGAATATGTTTTGTGTTCTGCCAATACAGAACCCAATCAACTAATTAGTCCAAAGCAAGATAACTCCCGACCAAACACTGCACTCCAGGCATCTTTCAACATAGAAATAACTTTACCAGGCATTCTTCCAACCATCCAAGATATGGGGGAAGCTGATTTGGAAGAATTCAAACCCCACAGAGAAAATAATGCAAAACAGTCTGGAGACAAGCGAGTGGAACAACTACTAGACCTGACCAGTGACTCAGCTGAAAGGGATAACACTGAATCTCCATCCCCAGACTGGCAAGAGTCACCACAGCAGTGTTTCTTACATAAGTTGACCTCTGCCAGTGCAGGTGAAGGCAAAGGTGATAGCACAGGTCATGGCCTCCGATTTGACAAATCACACGTGTCCTCATTGGAGAATCTGAAAGTGCAGGAGACAAAACATGACGGTCTGAATTTAAAGGAAACCGGTGGAAAGGAACAAACGGGTTTAACAGTAGGGGAAGTACCAGACTTGATTGTATCTTCTATGTGGCAACCGCTGCAACCCGTTAGCGTGGGGCAGACCAGAGATGCCCGTTCCCAAAACGTTCCGAGGCCTCCACTAACACCCGAGCCACAGTTTACTGAATATCAACAGCAGGGCCAGAGATCAGAACCTGAATCAAAGGATGTGCTTGAAGACCTTTCCATGAATATAGAAACTCAATCAGGTTTTGAGAGCTTCGCTCGTAAAGAGGAAAACCTGATGCTAACATCGATTTCCAGTTTAATAACTCCATCCCAAAGTGTGCAAGCAATGATGACGGAGTTTGGGGATTGGGAACCTCCAGTGACGCAGGAGGAACCTTTATCTGATGAAGATTTTGACATGTACTACTATGACTCTGCTTCAATTAAAGAACAAGAGGGATTCCAGAGCCAGCCTGCACTGCCCTCCGAGACCTCAGACGATGCTAATACAGAGGTTGATGTTATTTTAGGCAAGACTCTGATTCCATCCTTTGCCTTTCTAAGTGCCACTGTTTGCTTGATGGTTGGGTTTTATGAGCCCAGCATCTTCCTTATCATGGCAATCTTCCTAGTTTCCCTCTGTTATTAATTGTTGTTGTTTTTTTTTTTTTCTTTTTAAAAACACACCTTCCGAAGTGCCTTTTTCATAACTTTCAAAAAAAACAAAAACTACAAGTCCTCCTAGATCCGTCTCGGCGTTTGTGGTGGTAATGTTGCATAGATATATTAGGTAAAAATTATTTATTGAGTTATTTTTGTATGTGCTGCCCATGCTTTAAGAAATATCACTGTGATGAGTACGAATACAAAACTGCTAGGTTAATTCTGACAAATTTCCCCAGGAGTAATAAATAATTTTAAAAACCCACATGATTATGTAAGTACAGGGATCCCTCACTTTCTGCTGTTAATTGGGACCGAGATCCCCCCGATAAGTGAAATTCGTGAAGTAGGATCAAACACCCCCCCCCAACTGACGTATACGTGTAAATAATAGCTATAAATACATATTCAATGCTAATAATAACAAAAACAATTAAACATTCAAAAATAATACATAAGATGTAAATAAAATATAAATACACACATAAGGCGCACGCACGCAGATGTGCATCTCACAAAAATTTAGTTTTGATGGGAGGTTTTGGGGTTTTTTTTTTTTTGGCATAATCGGCCTTGTTTTTGTGGCATTTTCCTTAACCATTTCCCCATTCTTCCTTAATTTCCTTATTTTCTATTTTGATGAATATTTAAAAAAAAAAAGGGGGGGGGGGGGGGCTGAAGTCGCATAAATTGAAACGCGAAGTAGCGAGGGATCCCTGTACACGTTCAATGCCGTATTTCCAGAAAGAGGGTGTTTTATAGAAAAGACCTTCGTCAGCTGTGCAGTAAGTGATTTAAAAATAAATAAATAAATAAATAAATAAAAAATAAAAGGCAGCATCTACTGCTTCACACCTTCATCACTGAGCTTATTAGCCCCGGATTGTGACGTTTCCTAAAACTGTTTAGGTTGAAATCCCTCTGAAGGCAAAAGTGTTGCATTTAATTGAATAGAAGAAACCTTAAAAGTATAATAATTTATTTTCTTAGTGTCTCATTTTCTCTTTTCGGCTTTTTCCCTTTTCTCGGGAGTCGCCACAGCGAATCATTTGATTCGCACATTTGATTTGGCATAGGTTTTATTACGTCGGATGCCCTTCCTGACACAACCCTTAAGCAAGGGACAGAAACACGCTGACTGCTTTGCAGCCTACTCTTTACAAAAGCCAGCAATGGTTCTTTTACATGCTTCACACCATAGACAGTGAGAGATATGGCCCACCTTTGATAACCCAGTTAGCCGCACTGGGGGGACAGTGACAACCTCTGTGGGGACTTGAACCCCCAACCTTAGGATCAGCGATCCTGTGCCCTATCCACTAGACCACCACTGCCCCGCATTTATTTATTATTTATTTTCTTAGTGTAATTGTTGGAGATATGTATAGCATATTACAATATATAGACTATATTATCAAAGATGAGTTCTTTGATGGTAATCCATCCTGCCATTTGGTAATCTTGTAAGTAGCACCGGGATGCCATCATCAGTTATTTTTTCTTCATTTGATCACCAAACATGTAGAAAACCGACCACTGGAGGTAATTGTTTTTCGATAGTGAAAGGGTCTGGTTCACCAATCCCAGAGTCCAATTCGTGGTTTTCGTTTTGAAAGCACATGCTTGTGACCCACTAGGTGTCAATACAGCAAAATATCTGCAAAGCAGTTAGGGATCCCTTTGGAACCCATCTTAACCTGTTTTTTTCATCCACGTCATGCAAACGGAACAGCCATTTATAAAAAATGGAATGGTCGGGTCAATGGAACGTAAAGTGTAGATTTTTTTTTTTTTTTTGAATAAAATATCCTAGATATTACAATTTAAGTTCCATGGCTTTGGATGTTTCGAATTGCAATGGTAGCCAGGTGGGAAAGGTGCTGGATAACTGTTCATAAGGTTGTGGGTTCAAGCCCCACTCTCAACAGGATGTCACTGCCCTCCCCCTCCCCGCTCCCCCCAGTGCAGCTAAATGGGTTATCAAATGCCACCCAAGTCTCTCAGTGTCTATGGCAGGGGTGTCCAAGTCTTAAGAGGGGGCTGTCTTTCAGTCTAAAGGCAAGGTGATCTCACCAAGATGGCTCCACTTCAGAATTGAAACAGTAATGGCCAATCTAGTTTTTTTTCCTTTTCTTTTGATGATCAGTGATTGAACCAGGTGGAAGGTGTGGCTTCTGCTTGGTTGAAGTGAAAAGCTGCACCCACACCAGCCCTTTATGGATAAGATTGAACACCCCTGGTCTATGGTGTGATGTTCATGTAAAAGAACCATAGCTGACTTTTTGACAAGAGTAGGCTGCACAGCCGTTGGTGTGTTTCCACCCTGCGATGGCCTGGTGAGCTATCCAGGGTGTGCCCTGCCCTCACCTGGGGTCGACTGGGATGGGCACCAGCCTCCCAGTGACCCTAATTAGGATTAAGCGGTTACACAAAATGAATTAATGAATCTTTCTAGTGTTGTGGAATCTTTTTTGGAATATTGCTAGCATCAATAACAGCTTGCTACCCGGCACAGAGGATTCTGGGAAGTTTGTGCTGGCCCCTTTCAGTTCTGAGTAAATAATTTTATGTATGTGACATGTTAGTTCTCCCAGGTTTATACTTTTCCCTCTAATCACTGCAATTTCTTGACCATCTAAGAAAGATTTGAGGAGCAATCAACAACATAGTGTTAATGAGAGTGATAATGCTAAAGGAAGTGATGCAGTGTACAAAGTTCCAGGCAGTAACGGTAATGAAAATAAACAGACCAGCAGTGGCTTAATTATGGTAAGTACTTTTGGGTTCAAGTTAATCAATCTATCTGCTTTATTTGATGGCATCATGATACAGAAAGAGTTGGGAAGTTAAATTTAGTACTTAAACAGCAGGAGCATATTCACAAAAAAAGGAGGGCTGGCTTATGTTTTTTTGTCAGAAAAAAAAAAAATTATAGAAACCATAATAAATAAATTTTCATGATTTGGTTGCAATAAAGTTCTTAATACATAATGCAAAAAAAAAAAAAAAAAAAAAAAGTTTATCCTGCTTTAATTAAAACTACCCGAGAGTTATTCACGACAGGATATTTAATTTAGAGTGTAATACGTAGCTGTAACCTGTAGTTGTACAATTACAATTAATGTTAACTTTTTAATTGTAAAGTGACATTACACACTGATGTATTTCATGAATACATTTACATACCTTGAAGATCTCCTACATGTCAGCTAATCACTCAATATTCAATCAATTGTTAAAGAATTGCTACTAGCAAAATGAAGAGGGAATGTTTTTGATGTAAGCCATGACTTTGGGATGTTTACGCCCATTTTATCAGCAGCTGCAATTGTTGTGTGGCCAAGTAGCAACAAACTGTTTAAACTGTCTGATCACCAGCGGAACTGTTATTACTTACTCGGTGACGTGGTACTTAAGCTTGTCATTAAATAAATATAATAAATGCATGAACTTGACAGCATTGTGAAATTGGAGATTCTTTGTGATTTTATGAAAGCTACATCCACTTGAACCACTTTCACAAAAACACTGGCACACACCGATATTCTTTTGTACATATCAAAACATTAGCCTGTTCATGTTTGAGGCGCTAACATTACACCAGAGTTTCGCAAGCTAAATAATTTTTAGCGAGTGCAGGAAGTGGATAATCCGAACATGAGGCCATTGTCTCTTATTATGATTGGTCCTATTAGTTTTCCTTTTCCACAGCACTCTTTAATGTCATAATCTATTTTAAAATGGCATATACTGCACGAGGGCAACACAGTCTGATTGGTTCAAACTTGGGATGATGGAAATTATTTACCCTTCAATATGTAAATAATGTTTAAATCAAAATTACGGTCAACAACTCATGGTCAGCATTCACAACGCTCATCTATTTGTAAATACAGTAATCTCCCTCATTTTGTTGTTAATGGGGACCCCCCACCAGAAATGCGAAAAACCACGAAATGACCTACCACTTCTTAAGGACACCAACCACCTATATATTATATAAAATTTATCTAGAAGTTCATTTTAAAGTGTTCTATGCATGTTAATGTCATACAGGCAATGTGTATTAATATATAAATAAATTATACATCTTATAATAACAATAAATATATACACACACACACACACACCTTATAAATAACAAATCCGGAGAATCAGTGGCAGCACTGGTGCTTAGTCAGCACCTCCAGAGCCTTTGCTTCAGTAGGTATGTTAGTGTCCAAACTCACAGGCGTTTAACTCTCCTTCTCTTTCTCCTCATACACTGCATGTGTTGGTGAGGGGCGTGGCTGTTACCTGCAGGCAAAATCCAGAGAGCACACCTGAATTCACTCGGTCATCAGTGCGCTATAAATAGCTCCGTGCTTGACCAGTTTCCATGTTGATACTCTCCCAGTGATTTTGGTTTTTGTTTTTCCCCCTTTCACCCATTACTACGGTGAATACGATTTTTCCCGTACCCCAGTGCTTCCCCTGAGCTCAATAAAAGTCATTGTTTCATGAGGGAGGAAAGGTGTGTTGGATGCTGGGAAATATAATCTCGACCAATCAGCTTGCTGGATTCACAGCCAATCAGAGAACACTCAAGTCAAGCTGGAGAACAGAGCATGTTGGGTAGCGTAGTTGAATGTATAAGTAATGCTGTACTTCTCATGAATTTTGAATAATCTTTGTTTTTTAATTTCATAATTTAATTTAATTTTATAAAGAAGTGGCGGGGGATTACTGTATGAGAAATTTGAATAAATGCCAACCCAAAATATATACGAAGCAAGCTATGCACAATACAAAGATGCAATATATGAAAAAATATGAGTTAAAGAAGTGTCTGAGTAATGTTACCTTCATGTGAGAAGTCGCAGCAGACACCAGCCATGTCTCATTGTCCATGGTGAAAGGCGATTAACATAAAAAATAAACAAACAAAAAAACCATTGCTGACTTCAGTCAAGAGTAGCTGCATAGCCGTCTAGTATTTGTGCTCTGCGATGGCCTGGTGAGCAGTCCATGGTGTACACTGCCCTCGCCAATTTATTGGCCAATAGTCCGTATCATCTCCTGAACAACATAGTCAAGAAAAATTGAACACAAAAGAAAGTTTTGTGAAACCCCTATGACTGATAAAGACTAGTTTCAGTTTGAAGGAAACGAGGGCAGTGGCACAGAGGATTCCTCGAACCGCTCACCTTGACACCCAAATGTGTTGTAATGGAGCGCGTGTGACCATTGTCATGCTTTTAAGAATGGAAAAAATAATTCACAAGTCTCGTTTTAGTTTGTTTTTCTTCTCTTCCTGTGTAGTATATCAATTATTCATCCTATTTTATCCTATAGTCTCGTGAATGTTGGCAAATAGCTCCCTATGTGTTGAGCACTGTTCGGCAATCTTCACTTTACCTGTAACTTAAATAGTTGAACCAAAGGTTGGATTTTGGCTGGAATAAACAGCACAGTGTGACATGAAGGGAACAGTAATGGCTCTGCTGTAAGTCACCTGAATATGAAATCGGACTCCTTTCTTTGATCAGAATACTTTATTTATCCTAGAGGAAACTGTGCACTACATCGTGCATATCCTCCAAGTCTGATCAGAATGAGCAAATTTTTAAAAGACCAGATCTGCTCAGCCTCACGATGCTGACGACTGGCTAACATTACTGAGCTGACACAGAGCAAGATCTATTAAAATATTTGTAGACCAGATGAGCACTTCGCAATTTATAACAATTGTATGAAATAATTAGCTGCTTGTTTAAAAAGACATACAATGTAATAACTTTGTTGTTAACATGGAACCAAATTACCACTTTTACCTTAGTTAAGGTCTATTTGTCTAATTTGCATAAAACTGAATGAAGGAAATATGACCAAGAGTTAAGAGAATGAGGAAGGAAGGAAACTACGGCACGAGACGAGTAAGAACTCAACGAACTTTAGGAGGACGTCAGATACTGAGAAAATCACTTAAAAAGCTTGCAGCACATAACCTCAGGCGAAGGGGTCAGAGGGATCGATGCAATACTCAAGAAAACTGTGAAGATTGTGAAAGCCCTGCGGTGCTGGATAGTATTCTTTAGAAATGCAGCCATTAATATCTCCTTCATAGCAGAAGAGGTGAAATGATGGGAGTACATGCCGAGCTTTGGAAAACAGGAAACTGTCAGGCAGGTGGCTCCATAATGGTGGTTGATGGTTTATAAATTGGCAAAACACAGCTGTCTGTCTTTAGATGAGGCCTTCTTTGGCAAATAATTGTTACAACACGAGCAGTTACAACAATTTCCTGTACAAATAGGGTTGACAGGACCACTCCCTCCAAGTTCAACCTTTAGCCTCAGAATTAGGACCTAATTAATTTATTTTTTATAAATTATTATTTTGAATTAAATTACCAAATTTACTTTTATAACATTATACAGTATACCATATATTATTTATTTATATATACAGTATACCATATATTATTTATTTATATATATATATATATATATATATATATATATATATATATATATATATATAAAAAATACACACACGCGCACATATACATATATACACACACACATATATAGACACACACACACACACACACACACACACACACACACACACATATATATATATATACACATACACACACACATTATATATATATATATATATATATATATATATATATATATATATACATACACACACATAGTAATGATTAAGTAAAAACTTGAATTTTGTACTGTGATAATATTTATGAATAAATAAAGCGCTTAGACTCCTTACCAAAGCCAGAGAAGACGCAGGGTGAATGAGTGACATCATAGGGCTTAAATAATCATTAAAACACACGAAAAAAAAGTGAATTCAAAATTCAAGCAAATCATTTTGATAACGCAAAGGAGAAAAAAAAAAAAAGTGTACAAATCATCTGCAACCAATGAGCAAGGTAAAGAAACAAAATTTCTCAGCCATTGGCTAAATTTGAATCACGTGCCAGTAATATCATGATGATGCATATGTATAATTTTCCGGGGTTGCTGCTAATTCGCTTCTGAAATAGTGGGGCGTACCCCGTGTGATGCCAGGGGGAACGCGTATGACCCTAGGGAACATGTTTTTTTGCCATACTGTACTAGAATCAAGTGTTTTTTTTAATTATTTAATGTTTTTAATGTTAATAAAGATACAATGTTACGTAGGGGTTTATTAATAACAATTTTATAGACAAATCTTATTTATAGTCGAGTGTGGGGCGCGCAGGGGGGGGGGGGGGTGAAATTATTATTATTTTTATGAGAGGGGCGTCACAGAAAATAATTGAGAAGCACTGCGCTAATTTAAAAACATAAAAGCCTTGGACAGAAAAACCTGCGCGTATGCAGGGCCGTAAACAGGCATACTGTAAAATATATGATTACAATGGCGCACACTTTATTTTTCCATATATTTTTTGAAAACCGCCGAATAATTGAGAAAAACTTAACTCGAAACGACTTCAGTCGCGGTATACCTGTACATCAGTTTGAGTCCACTATGCATGTCCTTTTCGTAATAACCATCGCAAATATACTTAACTTTGTAAACAAATCTTTCTCTGATTGGTTCATTGTGGAATTGTAGCTCAAACTTGCTCATGACAGTTTTAATATTTTCAGTCATGTTTCATTTCTGTCCTCCAAGGTAATGACCATACAAAATTAACGTTCATATGCACATGGGAGGATTCAATCCGTCAACAAATTACTGACCCAAGGCACAGTTTATTAACCGTTTTTATTCTTAATGAGACTCAGATTATTGCTAGCATGAACAGTTCCTGATTTTAAATCTAGTGTAAATTTATATTTGAATATAAATGGCAGAATATCAAATGGAAATTTTCTAACCTTTAAATTATAAACTTGGGTTAGCTGGCAAATATGCAGAAAAATGTGCTGCATGAATCCAATGTATCTGTAACTGGATGGGAGCTGTTAATATAGCAGCTAAAGGTCACTTTATTTTTTACAGATTACACTTTACTATGCATTTAAAAACTAGCATATCGCAATGCTTTTGTATTCATGGATCTATGTTTCTGTATATTTCTAGACGGAAAAAAAAATGCCTTGTGTAACATGGAAACCATTTTACCTCTAAAAGTGTTTAACCTTCAAATGTGTAATTACCTGAACTGTTTTTTCTTGACGGTAACAGACAGACACTTCTTGTAAGAAGACTTTCAGACATGACCCTAAGCCTCCGATATCAGCACAAAAGGTCACACATTGCACTGAAGTCATCATATCGAGTTACAGAGCAACTTGCCGCGCTCATAAACCATGATCTCGGTTTGTTGGGCTGCACTTATTGCAAATCTAATCCTTCAGACCTCCTCCATCTCAACGTAAGTGTAATAGGCACATAAGCTTAACTGTAAAAAAGTCAACATTAAATTATTCAGTCAATATTTACTGCTCTGTAAAGTCTAAATCCTGAAAGCTGTAAGAAAAGTGTTCCACAAACATGTTAGCACTATTCAGTGGAAATATGTTTTTATTTCACATTCCTCATTGTACAAACTTATTCAAAGCAATATTCAACAAATGTTTGAACTGTAATTAATGTAGGGTGATGGAACTCACTAGAACTGGCGCCACATCACATGAAGACATCACATTTTTTTTTTTAATGTAGATAATCATTTAATGGTGAATGTAGTCTCTTCCACAACAACAGGTTAATAATCTTCGATTTGTATGTATAGTATATTTTTCATAAGTTTGCAAAATTAGGAATCTCCCTTTTTTATTATTATTTACAAATATAGTTGTGTCTACCAGCTAATGGCTAATTTTTTTTAAAGACACTTACTGTATATCATGTCGAAGGTAGAGGGGGAAATAAAAGACTGCCAGATACACACAGGTGAAAAAAACAGCAGCAGTCATGCATATAGTCAACAGTTTGAGTTTTGGGTTTGATAAACATTAAAAAACCCAATAATAATTAAAAATGTAATCCACATTCCCTGACCTCACACTCACCAGCTCCAACATGGCATGTTAAACCACACCAAAACACCCACTGCTCCCGGTGCAACACTATCGTTTTTTTCCTTTAATGTCACCTGTGTGTAATATCCCACATTACTGCTACAACAGAGAAAACAATTAATACTTAGTTATTGAGAAAACACCAAAGATTCATTTAAACAGTACAGTCAGGTCATTAACAAGCCACCCTGCACAATCTGCTAAAAATTCAAGTGGAGACTGAATAAATGTAGAGCTCACTATTGTGAAAAAATATTGTTTTTTTTTTTTTTTTTTTTATAAGAAAGATCAAAAAAGGAGAAGAGGGGGGGGGGGGGGGGGGGAACCTTCATCCGGCATAAGTGATACAGTTTTGCCCCCTGTTGGCAGGCTAGTGTAATCAAACCTGCACACAAGTACAGGTTTCCAGACAGATTACACCAACTTGGATTTGGAGAAAAATATAAAAGCCTCAGTGGGTTTAATCAGCATTTTTATAAAACTGTTCACCGTTATTATAAAAAATAAAAGCAAGAATAAAGATGTACAGTATTCTCAATAATAACGACACTATAAAAATTTCAGTTAAGAAAGTTAAACAACCTCCTGCCAAAATCAACGATAGAGACCTTTGACTTCTGATGAGAAAAATGCAAAAAGGCATTTACAGAAAAACTGTATATTCTCACATGTGTAGCGTAGTGAAACGTCACCTCAAGGCATCGTACCCAAATACTGGAGAAAAACCTGCTCAAACTTCCAAATAAATGAATTCAAAGTATAAATCATGGGTGCTGCACTACACTCCTAAAGATTTGACTTTTTCACTACAGCATACTAAAAATGAGAATTTTCTGAGGATTAGAGAAATGAACGCATAAAAAATTCGCTGCTACGATAAGGCGAGACACACTTTGTAGTTCATCATGTAGAATGACTTGCACAATTTTGTCACGACGTAATGATCTTCTGCTCACATCCGTTATAGCTGCAATAACTTTTACTGGCAATTTGGCATGATGCACTCCTCCAGTCCCTGAGTAATCTAAAATAGATACTTTCGACATGTTGGCATGCCACATTTACACTCCACACGCATGCGTTTCTTAGGAGAACCCGGGAGACCTGTCAAACTGAAATTAGAGTCCATCTTTGTGCTTTCTGCATCTACTGGATCAACTGGAAAGAGAAAAGATAGGGTTTACAACTTTTCTCGCATCTCTGCCACACATGCACACAAGCAGTTAACATTGATATACAAACAGACTGTATAAAGGTCCTGAGGCCTACATTACTTACTCTGCATGTTGTAATCAAACGTCAGCTCCTCTCCTGATTTAATGGCACGAGTGGCAAAGAAAGCTATCCGTGGGAGTCTCTCATCCAAGTTTTCTATAAAGACGTTATATACTTGAAGATTTGGATCACACTGTATAAATAAAAATAAATAGATAAATAGGTTAGGCTTCATACTGTTCAAGTTTGTCTCTTCAGCAGTCGATTAATCCTCCATCACATGCAATGGCCTATACACACCTTTTGCTCCATATATAGAAAAATGCATTGAGCTGAAGGATGAATAAGATCTGAAGGAGTTCAAGAAACACCTCAGCTAAATCTCTCCACTTACACTGTGATTGACAAAGTGAGAGATATTGCCATAGTGAGCTGCATCCACTGTATATTCATCATCCACATAATCCAGGTCAAACAAGTAGGTGGCTCCTTCTTTATCGTAGACATGACCACGCTTCTCTGCTTCTTCTGTAGTGATGATCTGAGTTACGAAATTATATAAACAGGTTTTTAGAGAAACTCAACTACTGTAACAACCATAAGTTGGCTAACAGTAGAGCATTCACACCAGAAAGAAACCACTGCAGCACATCAATCCTGTTGCTTGTCGATTGACATTTTCTTTTATCTTACTGTGCTATTATACCATGAGTTTGAACTCAAGGAAATTTGAAGATGGTGGATTTTGTTTGTTGCAGTAAACAATAGACCTAGAAACATTCCTGCCTTATTCAAAGTCGAGGCTCCTTATATAAAACAACTACTGTACTTTCCTAAAAACAAGATGGATTTCACTGAACAGTCCCTGAGACGGAACATGAAGGGGACTCAGGGTGCACTCACATGTAAGCGAGAGAGCCGTAAAATAGGGTGAAACAGGACAGTTTTTTTCTTTCGGGTTTTGGCTGGACAAATAAATGTGCGGTCTCTGCAAAGTCCTTTGAATATCAATAATTGAGGACTCTGACCCTGCACTGGCTGCAAGTCATGCATTGGACTGAACCTGCCCTGAAAATGTAAATAAAATAAATCCAAGTGCTTTCTGTAACGATTATGCTTTCTTCTCTGTACGCGTTACAACTAACCTTAATTTGATTGTCTTGAGTAATGCGGGTCCTGCTCAGTTGTGTATTTCAGCATGAACTGCTCAGCTTTGGTTTATGGGACAGAATGAAGCTCAAGCGTGGACGCGTGTGTGTGTGTGTGTGTGCGTGTGCGTGTTGCGTGGAAAAACCTGCATCTTCTACTACAATGCATTGATTCCATGTCAGAGCTAAGCATAATTACCTGTTAGAGCTCTTTATTATTTAAACCTGGGGATTTAATATTTATTTTGTATGTGTAAAACAGACGAGATAACCTTTCCTACACTGCTCTGTGAGGGGAAAATCCAGTTTTATATCAAAGGAAAGATTATGTAGGAAACTTTTTATCGAACGAAAAGTGAATAAAACTTTTAAAAATACAGCAATAGATTATGTACTGTATAGCCTGCATACATTTTCCATATTTCTCCTGTAATACATCCCAAAGAATCAGATCCTAGCACAAACAGAACAGATCTGGGCTGTGTTACATAGTAGATGTATGAAAGTTGTAACTCATTACCTCTCCTACATACTCCATGACGAAGGTGTTCTTGCGAATGCGCTCCATGGTCCGTACGCCCCAGCCCCTGTCGTTGTCCGTCCTAAAGATGCACAGCGAATACTGAATGCCCCTCTGCACCACCCTGTTGGGACACTCCGGCCCACAGCGACACCGCCTGTTGCATTCGTAGATGGGTAGTCCGGGACGAATGCGCACTTGTCCCGAGTCGTTGTAGGCAAACTTGTGCTGTGAAGCTCCAGCACAGCAGCCCTTCAGAGGAATGTTCAGGCAGTCTGTACAATCGCAGCCAACAGCCACCTCATTTAGAGAGATACCATCACCCACCTTATAATCGTTAATGTATGTGAAGTTCTTAGGGGGACCCTCCATGTCCACCAAGTTTTCCACATAGATACGACCTTTGCCCGAACCAAGGCTGTTCAGGTGGTTTTCCCAGAGTTTGAGGGTTTGCCTCAGCTTTGCTCTCTGCACAATATGAGATACAATGGAAGCGTCCAGTGTCTTGGGGATGCTGCGCTTCTTTAACATAACCATCTTGCACATCAAATCTTGCCAGAACTGATTTAGCAGATCAGTGCATTTGAGGTTCTTTCGTGGCTCCCATGAGTTCATCGACTCTGGATAGCCCTTCCATTTTACCAAGTATAACTCCTGTGTGTGAGACAAAATCCAGCACATTCAACAGTTATTAATTAGGAAGGAGTTAAATGGAGTTTTGGAGTTAAACCTTGGGAAGACTGGGGTTCTTCTTAATGGGTTTGATGTCTAACACAATCCCCAGAACTGGGGGGGGGGGGGGGGGTGCACCAAAAGCTGGTGCCTCATTTATGCTGTATGCACATATTTACTTACAGGGAAGTGGTACTGCAAATTAATATGTTTTCTTGACTCAATATCTGATTCCTAAGGTGAAACATTTGTATCCTGGTCAGTGCTCCTCCTTCATGTCCTGATCCACAAGACATGAAGGCTCAGCAAATAGTTTTAAAAGTATGAAAGTGATTTAATCATACATTTCTGTCTCAGCATGTGTGAGCTTTCATGGTCACCAGACTGTAACCGGTTTGTTTTTCTGAAAAGGAAATAGAACTTCGATAGAACTTTCCACCACCAATACGAAGAATCTGTAGAAAGGCTTAGCAAAGCATCTCTGGAAGCTTGTGGTGAATCCGACTCTTGTGAAAACCCTGTGTTTTGTGCTTTTTGTTCTTTAACTTGTGTACAGAATTTCAGCACGTTACAGGTTTGGATGTTGAAAAGCCAGAACAATACGTCACCAGTAAAGCTGAGAATTTTTTGGGGCTTGGATATAAAGTATTAAGAAACTGGTATAACTGAACTTTATCTTTATTGAAAAGTTCTAGTTTCCCTAAATCTCTGTTCTGTGGCTGAGTTGGGGAGCACTTCCTAAATTGCTACGGGAAGAAAGAAGGAACCAATCCAGTCTTTGTTTGCTTAATCGAGATTTTGAGCAAAAGGTGCTGTAAAATAAAGACTAACCAATAACTCACTGTCTCTCATTCTTACCTGTGTTTTTTGTGTTTTTCCAACAGTGATGACCCTTCTTCTGTAGTTGCACAGGTATTCCACTTCATAATCACAGATGTTGTCCTCGCTGATCCCCAGTTGTGTGCATTTGACCTCCTCTTCTCGGCAAGTCACTTCCAGGTGGTCGAGAGTACTAAGACATGCTACCTTACACTCTTAATAAAATAAGAGAGAATTTAATGTACACTTACAATCTTTTTAGTTATCCCCCCCCCAAAAAAATAAATAAATAAATAACCCTGTAAATTTATTTCCAAAGGGTTTAACAGATAAAAATGAGATTTCTGTCAGTTTTCACAATATAACTACCCTCACCAAATATTTTGATTGAATTTAAAAGGGGGGGGGGTGATCGATATTTTATATATATATATATATATATATATATATATATATATATATATATACACACACACATACACACACACACAATTACTGTGTGTTTGATAGAAAAAAAATAGTCTCTTAATACAAACCCATCTCTCCTACTCCTTCAAACACTTATCCGGTCAGCTCATCATACTGAACACCAGCTCCGGCTTCATGTTCACAGAAAATATCATAAAGGGACAAAGCTTTTTATCAATACTTTTAAACATAGTGTGGCTGATGGCAACAGGTTGGTGTGAATATATCAAAAACAAAAAATCTCTTACCACTTTAAAAAACAAGTCTGTAAATTCTAGTAACCGCAGGTAAAAAAAAAAAAAGAAAAAATTATGGATCGATAATTTTATCCAGATTTTACATTGCAGCAAAAACGCAAAACAAAAAACCCACCACAATAGACTACAAAACAATTTGATGTCACAGCTAAACATACTGGCTTCAACGAAAATACCTCAACTTAAATGTTGACTGTGTCTCTGTTTTAACAACAACAAAAAATTTGGAAAAGGGAAGTAGTCAAAGCAGTAGGCCATAAAAATAGAACAAAAATTAAAATAAAAACCTAATATGTATATAGATTTAGGAACTTCCTAACAGTGGAGCTCATAATGGATATCTCCTTTGATAGGGTTTGGAGGATGGCATTATAAGATTAGCACAGCTGTTTCATGGGCTGAATCAATGTCATTCCTGAATGGAGAAAAAAAAACAACAAAGAAAAAAGAAAAACAAATTCTCCATTGCATTTCTCAACTACAGTCTGAAGCAAAAGCATGAAAGGTGAACACAGTTTTCTTTTCATCGCTTTTCACTATCGCTATCCCTTCCATGTTCATTTGTATCTCCTGTCTGGTAATTGAATTACTATTCGTTTGACACATTCATGTTTCTCTTCATGTTTAGTGTTGTTTGACTCGGTAAAAGTTTGCCTACTTTGCGGAAATCGTATGGGTGTCTCGGTCCACATTAACCATGGAAAGTGAGGGATCCCTGTATCATTTCGAGGGCTCAGTTGAGATTCAGGACCTCACATGGTGATTAAACCGAACAATTTCAGAGTGGTGACTCCTATGACCTGAGATCTTGGAGAAGCACACTCTGAGTAGCATTAAAAAAATGCTTGGATGAAAATAATATTCAGAATGATGTTTGCATTAACCTTTTCCATTAACTCATATAGAATAAATTAAGAGAATTGCTTTTCTGGCCTTAGAGATACGAACACCATGCTACTCAGGCCTTGCAGTGGACCTGTGTGCTATAAAAGGAATTTAATTCATGACAGATGGTCGGGTAAGGAAACTGACATTAAAAAGCTGAAAGCAAAAAAAAAAAAAAAAAAAAAAAAAAAGTTGGCCAGAGGTTATTTTAATAGCTTAAAGCATGGCACTTTCATCAGAATATACGCTTTCCCTCTTATAATCAAATCTTAACAAAATTTTTGCCCAAAAAGGAGAACAGCAGCTCGGAAGTGTGTGTGTGAGAAACTAATTTTTACTTTTTTTTTTTTTTTAGATGAGTCAAGGAAACTTTAGTTAAATTCTTTACAAAAAACGTAGTATACATCAATTAAAAAGATATACAAAATATTTTCAAATAAATTTCAACTTTATCTGACGTGTAAATAATTTAATACAGATTGTTGTGGGTTTTGCTGACACTATATTAAATTGACATTTCACTTTTTCATTTATCTTTCATTCAATCGAAGATGTTTTATTTTTACTGCCTGTCTGTGTTGAGACAGAACAATTTGGTTATATGGAATACTATATAAACATTTATGTCAACAGTCCAAGAAGGCATCAGTTGTTTGGATAGTCGTGAAATTAATGGAAACCAACACTAACACCTCCCCAGATAATTCAGATAAAATCCTGAGACGAACTTCTGTCTCATTGGTTGATCTGTTCAACGGTTACTTTAATCACTGATGGGGGAAACTATTAGCTCGGGAGCTAATCTGCACAGCACGAGCCGGCTAACATGCTAACAGGCTAACAAACAAGAAACGAGGACTCCGTGTAATGTGACCCACATTTACCTCAGGTTTTATTATATGTACATTCAGGCTTCGAATGTTTCAGGAAATCGCTTCAGACTTCTTTCAAAGTTCATATTAAAAGGGACTTTTCTGTGTCTGGTCTTCTCACCGGACAGAGTAACCGATAATAATAAAGCATTAAAACCGGATTATTACCTCAGTCTGTCACATTAAACTACAGTCACTTAATAATCCCGTCGGACTCTCGGTTTAAAATGATACTCCACCCACAGACTGTATGTAGTTATCACCAATTTTCTTTATAGTTAAATATATTTATATATACACATGTGTATATACCCAACTATTCTTTTGGAACATTTAAAATAAAACTGCTTCGTACCTTTCAAATTTTCCGCCATCTTCCTACTACCGCCAAAAATTGTAAAATTAAAACTGCACAGTGATTGGCTTGAAGAGTCCATGTCCAACATCTTCAGAATCCAATAGAATTTGAGTATAATAAATACGGTATGTGTGACGTCACTTGGTGGCTCGTTCTTCATCAGTTTTGTCGAGTCTGGTGAAAATTTTGGAATTAATTGTACATTTTGACCATTATAAAAACAAATTTAGTATTTTTACCATTTTAATGATCATTACATATGCATATATACTTGATTAATAATTATAAATCGACTGATTGTTATACTTTTTCTGCTCTCTCGTGACACCTGGTGGTCCAAATCATGAAATATGAAATATAAGTACATTCCATAGTTTTCGAACAGTGAACTGCATTGTTATTGCTCTCTGACTCACTTACTCATTTACAATTACACAAGTTTTGTTCTCAGCAGTAACTCCAGCAGTGGGGTTTGGAAGAAAACTCATGCAGATCAAGAAAGAACATGTAAACATTTCCGATCAGTGAATCATTTTGATTATACCTGTTGATTTTGATGGTGAAATTATTACCTGATAGACAAACCACCATATTTTGTGGATACTGTATGAGATTATCCCAATTCCCCCTTACAAATTAAATTTTTATATATCACTATATCACCCAAACAGTCCAGAACTCATTGTATTTGGAACTTTAAAAAAATTATAATATTGAGAATCTTCCCTGTGATACACGTTGCTGAATTTATTACTTTTATCATTTTCCTTACATTTTCTCTAATCTCGCTGTAACAATTTTTTTTTAATTAAATTGACCAGAAAACATCATATACATGTAGAGATAATTTTATGAATGAAGTGGCAGTGATGGCTCAGTTTCAGGCTTTGTTGGGCCCTTGAGTGAGACCCTTAACCCTCAGCTGCTTAGTTGTATTAGGAAGATAAAAACGTCGATCACTTTGGATAAAGGCGTCTGTCAAATTAGATTACATTAGATTAGATTCAGCTTTGTTGTACTTACACATGTATAAATACAGGGTAACAAAATACAGTTTAGCATCCAAACAGTAAGTGTAATATATGCAGTATGTGCAGTATGTACAGTTAGAAGTAGAAGCAGATAAGGGCCGTGTAACAGGTGGGAATAGTCACAGATTATGTATAGATAAGTTATGTGAGTAGTTATGTACAGATATGGGCAGTAAAGGTGAGAATAAATTAAAATTAATTTACAGAGGAGCAATATACAGATGTTTTTTATATTACTATAGAGAAGAGTAAATATTCAGATGTAATATACCAATGTATGGATGTGATATATGTATAAATAGACATGTGTACAAATATACAGTGTGCTATGGATGTACACAGCAGTGAAAGAAAAGCATTGTGAACAGACTATAACAGTGGAAGCAGTACATGTGCATGAATGATATGAATGGTATGAATGTTATTGATATGGAGTAGTGTGGATGGTGTAGTATGGAAGGGAAGGTTCAGCAGGGGACTGAGTTCAGTCGAGAGACAGGTGTTGGGAAGAAGCTGTTCATAAATGTGATGGTTTTTGTTCAAAAGCTCCTGAAGTGCCTTCTGGAGGGGAGGAACTGAAAGAGTCCATTGGCAGGATGATAGGAGTCCTTGAGAATGCTGCATGTCCGGCGAAGATATCTCTTCTTGTGGACAACCTCAATAGCAGGAAGTGGAGTCCCTATGATGCGTTGGGTGGTTTTCACCAGTGTTCAATGACAGAGCAATTTCCATACCAGACTGTAACACAGTTGGTCAGGATGATGAATTAGTGCAGTGGTAGAAGTTACCCAGAATGTCTGCAGACAAATAGTTCTTTGGTGTCCTCAAGAAGAACAGGAGCATATGGGTCTTCTTGATCAGGTTGGACAATTCCGCGAAGGTAATTGTATCAATGAACAAAAACTACTGTCAAAACACACACTGTCCGTCTCACTTGTGAAAAGATGAATTGCAGTTCAAGATGGTGACATCATGGAGTGTAAAATTGTATTTGTACAGTAATATCCAGTACAGTAGTAGATGTGTGTGAAATTCAACAACAAGGCAAATATTACCTCTACATTTAACCCATCCAAAGTGAGGACACACACACACTTGGAGCAGTGGTCTGTCAAACACATTGGTGTTGCCCAGAGAGCAGTTGGGGATTAGGTCAGCCATGAAGGTGGAGGAAAGGAATGTGCAGTTCACCTTTTAATTTTCTCCTGCTGGTTTAGGAACCAAATCAACAGTCTTTCAGTCCCAAAGCTGCGTTTCTAATCATGAGGCTACAGCTGACCCCTCACTCGTGATAATGAAGAGAGGAGTAGTTCCACTTGAGAAAGACACTGAGCTCTAAGTGTGATTATTTAAACATTGTACTGCATTGTTTCTATAAAAGTCTCTGCAAAAGCCAGTCAGCAATGCCTTAAATGAACATTAAACACTTTTGGATCTCTTTCAGGGGACGGATGGCATGGTGGCAGAATTGTGTGCACGTCCACCTCACAGCAAGAAGGTTCCGAGCTCATCGAGGGCCCACCTGTGTTGAGTTTGGATGTTCTCCCCTTGCTTGAGTGGGTTTCCTCCGGGGACTCTGGTTTCCTACTAGTGCAAAGACATTCACATTAACTTAATTGGCTGTTTCAAATTGCCCCTAGGTGTAGATGTAAGTGTGATTCAGTCACAAGGGTGGCCAACCCACGGCTCCCAAGCCACATGCGGCTCTTTGTCTGGTTTCATGTGGCTTTTACGTTCATATCAAAGTTTTTTTTTTTTTTAATGTACGTGTTTGCTTTGCTTGAGTTCAATATGGTATTTTTGTTAAATACACTTGTGCGTGCGATGAAAATACACTAATAAAGAGCTTCCCAGTATGGGCAAGATAATTGAAGTAAACAATTTGTGTCAAGTTCGTTCTTAATGGCAGAGGAAAAAATACACAGTAAATAAGAAAATTTGAAGATGAACACTGGACATTTTAACAAAGTGGGAGAGTTTATATTTTTTGTTTAAAGTAATAGCAAGCTATTCTGCCTTATATGTCAGGCGTCATTGTGGCATTTCAAAGCTTCAAATCATTAGCACCACTTCAGCTCACTCCATGCTAACTTCGACCAGGAATTTCCTAAAGGGACTGGACTTCGCAAGCACAAGTTGTTCACTTTCAAATGTCAGGAAGAAAAGCAGATCCAGTTTTTCCAAAAATGTACAAAGCGCTCAGAGACCGTGACGCTTGCGTCATATCAACTGGCTTGGAACATTGCACAGGCCAAAAAGTCATACAATGAAGTAGAGTTCGTTAAAAAAGCCTCAGTGATGTTGTTGAAATCTTGTTCCCTGAAAACAACAAACTAAAACGCATGGTATCGGACATCCAACTGTCCCGCCACACTGTTAAACACAGATAATCGGACATTAACACAGCTATTGAATCACAGTTACACTCTTACCTTCAAAGATGTGTGTGAATTGAAAGTAAATCTGGCTGAGCAGAGGTGTGTGTGTGTGTGTGTGAACGGGATGGGTGATGTTCATGTGTGTCCATGTGTATGATGTGGTTCTTCATGGTAACACTGCATAAAATGTGGCTTTTGGTCTCTGACTGGTTGGCCACTCCCGTCGAGCACCTCCTGGGTATCCCAAATCAGGATAGTAATCCCCCAGAGTCCTGGCTCGACCCCAGGGACCTCTGCACAATTGGACGACATACCTGAAACACCTCTAAAATTAGGTGACCAGAAAACATTCTTATTAGACACTAGAGTGACCTCAACTAATTGAGTGGTGACGTAGAAGAAGTTTTATAATAGCGTATAGGGCGTGATGCCACAAAGATGCGATGATGCTAGAGATTGACTTTGTAACCACAAAAGGAGAAAACGAGGTAATAATTACACCTCAGCAACTACAAGTGTTACAAAATAATAATATGTGGGCGTGATGTCACAAAGATGCGATGATGCTAGAGATTGACTTTGTAACCACAAAAGGAGAAAACGAGGTAATAATTACACCTCAGCAACTACAAGTGTTACAGAATAATAATATGTTTTCTATTGCAGCAGAAATACAGTTAATCAGTTTAAAGTCGGCGCAAACACACCACACGAACTATGGTGTTTCACTTCCAAAAATGTGTGACGACACGCCACTCCAACTCCATTCGTTATCGATCACGTGGTTATCAGAGACTAATACAAGTGTCAAAGCGAGTATTACTGTACAGTATTCGTTTCTGCTTTTCCGATACTTGATTCGAAGCTTTCATTATACATATTAAATGTATCAAACATGTCCGCATCTCAGTGTAAAAAAAGAACTGTTTCGAACCGTCATTTAATGGACTGTAGTGAAGATTTTGCCTCGTCTGTCCTCACCATCGAACTTTTATTTTGAAAAGCGGTTCTTCCGGCGCACGGAAATACTGCTTCCTTTATGCAACTGTCGCAAAACGATGCGAACAAAACAACCCAACAACTGGAATCAGTCAGTTACATTTTGAAAACCTGAAGCATCAAACTTCGTATCAACTCATTTGCCAATATATATAAATCACACGTGAAACCAAATATCATTTTATTAAAACATTGGTTGGATATTTTGCGCGTGACGTTGCTCATTCCGGGGAGCTTCGGGAATCGGGACGCTAAAAACATGAATGTCGATGCTGCACAGTCAACACCGAGTGGAGCGGCGAGTACGAACTCCTCAACCCCGAGCAGCAGCAGCAGCAGCAGCAGCAACTGTGTGTCGAACAGTAACTCCGCTGCTAATGTCAGCAGTTTACCTCCAACCGGCAGCACGAATGGTAAGCGGAGCAGCTGGGGGTGACTGTTTAACAGTAAAGCCAGTCTCACTACAGTTAGCTGGTCAGATGCTAGCTGTTTAGCCGTTGTGTTATTATCGGATGTGTTAAGCGCAACCGTTATTCTGACTTGGGTTACCTTTTATAATTCGTAATTTTGGTGCAGGTATCCTAAACCTAGTGAGTTGGTGAGAAAACAGCTCTGGTGTAATGTCAGCATTCGATTTTGTGTGATATGCTTGCTCCTGATTGGTTCCGGGTCAGAGGTTAAATATATCTGGAACATGGCTGTACTGTACTGTACTGTTTACCCTCAATGTACATGTTCAGCGGTTTGCTACTACAGATAATATTTATTTATTTTTTAAATCCGCATGCTGATTTTGCCACTTTTCCAAAAATCTGTGGTGGCGTTGAAATTAAACGTAAAAATACCAAATGAGCAGAATATCTAACATTATTCAGTTGTTTTATTTATCATCTGAACATCACAAGGTCCTGAACAACACTCTCATAATCTAAAGATATTCTGATTTAAAGAAATCGGGGGGTGGGGGGTAAGAGAGTCACAAAGATTAACATTCCAAATATTTTGAAATTAAATTTTCTTTGATGGAATTCACATCATTTAAATGAATGAAAAAAATTATTTTAAATAATCAGTCTTGTGTAAAATAATTGCATATAAATTCAAACAATATAAAACTATTAAAATGTATTGAAAAAAAATAAATTTTTTCCCAGTTATTAAAAGTAGTTATTAAAAGAAATGTTTGTTTTATTTTTTTGGGCATTCGGATGAAATAAAAGTGCATTCATGTCAGTAATGATCCTCTATACAGACTTTTACGTCAATAAATAGTTGTTTATACCTAGATTTGTTATTATGGAACTTCCACAAATTTCGATTTATCACGGAACAGTGTATCAAAATTACAGCAGCTGGAAACAGCTTTTTCTTGACCAGTATTTCACTTTTCTCACGTAAAGTTAAAAAGACAATTTTCCTGTTAATTGAACTGAAAAGTAATTATTGTACAATATTCACAGAATGCTGACACTGTGTGACTTGAACCTTTTAGATCTCAACAAGCACACACATCTCTGATAAACATTCTGTTTAAATCTATTTAGTTTTACTGCCCCTTGTACCCTCTTCCGTATTTAGTCAAATCTAGTTCCCACCCATCAAGTACTACCTTCCCTATAACACAACTATGACATGCGATGCTGCCACCCACCTGTTTTTGAACTGCTGCGCAGGTGTATTTATGGGCAGCCTAACCCACTCGGAAAGAAAGTACCTCGTATGAATGATCTTGCAGACACCGATGATTTGGCTGGTGATTGGTGTGAGTGACAGGGACATGAACATATGCCATCACGTCCTTCTGTGAGAGCTTGACCAGTTTGTCCCATTGACTCCAGGCATGGGTTTGAACTCACAATCTCCAGGTTGACAGTCGTGCACCTTATCAGTGCGCTACTTGAGAGCCGAACATCACTTGTTTCTATATAAATGACAACTCAGAACTGTGCTGTTAAATATTAAACTGTATTTTTTTTGTCCACATAAATATATTCGAACAGTAATGTGTAATACTACTCAATAACATACTTCTATTTTTTGTTTCATTATAGTTCCGACCTCAGCTGCCATGGCAACACCGTCATTGGACTCTTCTGTGTCCAACGGGCTCTATGTGCCCACAGGATTAGCCAATGGGGATGTGAAGCCCGTCATTTCAAGCACACCACTGGCTGATTTCCTGATGCAGCTGGAAGACTACACACCCACAGTGAGTTCACATACCATGAACACTAGTGGTGTCTTTAATGTGCTCATGGTGGTAGGACCTTTTTATTGATTTGTTTATTCTGTAGATCCCAGATGCAGTTACAGGATACTATCTCAATCGAGCAGGATTTGAAGCGTCAGATCCAAGAATGTAAGTTTGGCTTGGTAATATTTTTACAGTCACTGAGCATACAGTTGATGATGGTAATGATAAGAATGAAGAATTTATGTGGAGAGTTAAAAAGGTGTTAATCTCTGGAAGGGAGTGACATTTTATAACTGTAGTATATTTTCAAATTTGAAATTCATATATAAATATATGATCATACAGTAACATATCGAAAGTAAATAGATATAATTTTTGAAAGTGTTACATAAATATATGAGCCAAGTTGATGGACATTCCTCACAACAGAACTCCTACTCATTTGAAATTTCTTTGCAACATCAGTTTGCGGTAACCTGGGTTTACTCTGGGGCACGATGCTTCGATCTGCATGATTAAAAAAAAAAAAAAAAAAAGAAGCTTCAAGAGCATATTTATTTTATTTATTTATTTATTTATTTAAGGGACAATGTACAGGAACATTAAGCTCATAGAGACAGAGATGTACTGTACCAGATTATAGCTTAATAGCTAGTTTCCATCTGTCGTCCCTAATTTAGAACGGCCAATTAACCTACAGTTAAGTTATTTAGGCTAGAAAAAGTAGGCGGGGTGCAACCAAGATATGAAACTTGAACGAGTCATGTTTCCAAGTTGATTAAGACCACATAAGATGGTGTGCAATCATCACAAATCCACCAGGTTCCCTCAAGATCATCAGGATTCAATTCTATGACCCCACCCCCCTCATGATCCTCGCAAATCGTGGACATCGTACCCCAGTGTAAACTCAGGGTTACAATCAGGATTATTTTTACCGGTCTCCTAGATAGTTTAAAGACATCCGTCAGAAATCCCACATTAACGTGAGTAGGGTGCTGTTGTTTCCTTGCCGTTGCTGGTGAATGGTACCATTGACTGTGGTATGCGGAATCTCAAAGTCCACTATGTCCCAAAGACCTACAATACACTCTCTTTGAAAATCGGACAAATCCTGCATGGAATTCCAATGGATTGGAAAAATCAGGTTTAAATTCAGTATAAAGACAGATTTGAGAACAATTCCAGTTCCTCGAGCACTTTCTCATGACTTTGAAACACGATTCTTTTCATGTAAACACAGCATCCGTCTGATCTCGTTGGCGGCCCAGAAGTTCGTCTCAGACATTGCTAACGATGCACTGCAGCACTGTAAAATGAAAGGCACTGCATCGGGAAGCTCAAGGAGCAAAACAAAGGTTGGTGGAGTCGGTATCATGCAGAATAGAATCTATGGATTTAACTTGAGATACCCAGGATACATTGCATAAACTTGTACGTTTAGATTGTACACCGACTTATAAATCTGACTTTGTTATTTCTTCTGAAAAGCAGGATAAAAAGTACACCCTGACCATGGAGGACTTGACTCCAGCTTTAACGGAGTATGGCATCAATGTTAAAAAACCCTACTACTTCACGTAAAGAAAATAATATCCTCCAACGGACTGCTGAAAGTAACAACGCCCAACACTGTAGAAACGTTTTAACAGTGAAAGGACAAGGATGTGCTGTTTTCATTTATTTAGCAGTTTAATTTTTTTCCCCATTATTATTTGTATTTGCTAAACCAAGGATTTTATTCAATATACATTGGTAATATTGTATTAATGGAAATAAACAATTTGTTGCTCATCTCTGATTTCTTTTGTCCTCTGAAAATGTTGTGCATACATTAGAGCTCAATTTTACAGAAGACTGATGTGAAATAATTCCTCAATAATTAAATCTTTCTTAGAAAGATTTTTAATTCCAGATGTTTCTACCTTGTCATTTTTTAACCAGTTGACTCTCTATACTTGAGAATGTATATCCTTTACCTCTGTTTTGTAGGACGTCTACCTGCTTGAGTATTAATACAAATGTAAGTAACACGGTAAATGTAATTTTAAGGTACAGTGATCCCTCCGTGCTTCAGTTTCTGTGGCTTCAGTGAATCACCGTTTTTTCAAAAATATTCATCAGAAAATAAGGAAATTAGGGAAAAGGTTAAGGAAAAGGCCACGAAACAAGGCCAATTATGCAAATAAAACCCCAACAACCCAAAACCTCCCAACAAAACTACTTACATTTTTATGAGGCGCGCATCTGAGTACGTGCGCGCTCATCTGTGTGTATTTATATTTTATTTACATCTTGTGCATTATTTTTGAATGTTTATTATAAGCATTTATAGCATTGAATATGTATTTATTGATATTATATACACATATACTGTAGATGTACGTATACGTCAGTCGGAGGGGAGGTCGATACTACTTTGTGAAAATTGGCGACGGGCGTCTCGGTCCCCATTAACTGCAGAAAGTGAGGGAATCCTGTAATAGTATTTTCATGTTGAGAGCCAGACATGGGTCAAAGTATTCAAAACAAAACAAAACTGCATTTATCTTTATCACCAAGCTTGAAAATTACCACCTACTTGCACTAGTTTATTTTCATGCAGCTCCTTAAAATCTGATATTATATAACTCTGTGTAAAGCACTTTGGCAGAAGCCTGTTGGGAAAAGTCCAAACACATCGAAAATTTACTTTTTCACTGTTTGTTTTCAAAGAGACAACAATTCAAAATACTGCCAATAGTGAAAACATTCAATGAACAACCAAATAGTCCCAAATTATATATGGAAATTGTTTACAGGTAGTTTTATAGTAATGAGACCAAATGTGTCTCACAGTGGTTAATAATGAAAGTAATTTTTGTGTTGTTTCTATCACAACAGTTACAACAGATTTTCCCCAAGAAGCAAAAAAAGTAAAGACAACAACTTTCTCAGTTTTCTGAATATTTAAATACAAAGCACATTTTGTTTTCAGTAAAAGTGTCTGATGTGGGAAAAATTGTGTTTGATGGAAATTAGGACTTGTGTTACATCATGATGTGGAGTTCAAAAAGTTTGCACAGGAGTTATATTGGATTGTTAAATTAGGAATGGGGCAGTACTTTTAATATATATTAAACTTTATGGTACTTTAGTGATTTTTTTTGTCCTCCGATATAATGACAGAAATAACATTTCATTATAAGTAAATAACAATGTGCTATCATGTATACAGAAGAGAAATTATGTTTTAATTCATAATAAGCCCCAAATAATAAAAGTGTATAGTGTCTGAAGTAGAATATTAATAATTTCTGCTCTTCTTTTTCATTCCATTCTTTGTGTCACTTTTGTAGATCACCCTTTTAGATGTACACTGTAAAACAACATTAGGTTTTAGGTTAATTTTTTTAAAATTAATCAAAATCATGAAAATCGCAGACCCTATGACTGTAAAACTGCTCATATTTATATAAAGAAAATGATGCAAAAATTTCAAAACCATAACTTAGAAAAGGTGAAAAAGGAACAAATGAACTGAAATTCAAGAATTAGATAAACAACTATTTAAAGAACTGAAGGCTCTGTTGTCTTCCAGCACCCGTGATGACATTATCCTGATAATACCTGAGATGACCAAAATGTTTTTAGTGCATAAACTTAATTTACTTGTACACCGAGAGACAGTCGAGAAATGGTTTAAAGAAAATACAATCGGCCCTCTACTTATGAAAATCTCTGAATACGAAAAATCCAGATTATGAAAAACGTTTTCCTAAATTTTCGCCCTCTGTATACAAAACGTCTTATGAAAAGTGCCAAACGCGCCATTCAAAAATTCAAACAATGCGCGAGTTGCTCTCTCATTGGCTGTCTCCCAACATCCCGCCCCGCTGGCCTCCCATTGGCCAGGAGGGAGCTGAACTGAACCCATTCCTGTACCCATACTTCCTGTTTGCCACACACGTGAAGGAGGGTTGAAAAGGACTGTTGGCTCATGAGTTTTTTGAGAGTGATCATTGCAGCATTATATTTCGTTATCCATCATGGGCCATCATGGACCCCAAGAAAGTGACACTGAAAAGAAGAAGCGGGCTCCGTTATCAATCGAAGTGAAGCACGAGATAATAAAAAATACAAAAGTGGGATGTGGTTGAGCGAAATCGCAAAGGAGTATGGCCGAAACCCCTCTACAATCGGGACGATATTGAAGCAGAAGGAGACCTTAAAAGCGGAGATATAGTAACAGAGGCAATTATTTCGGAATGATATTGAAGCAGGAGGCATTAAAAGCAGAGATACAGTGATGGGGTAAAGGAGTACTGTTGGTTTGTGATGTACTGTTTGGCACGTGAGTTTCGTGAGTTTTTTATACTCACTGCAGCTTATTTGAGGCGGTCCGGATGAGCCGCGTCCCATCTCAAAAGCTCCGCATTCGGCCACGAAGCATTTTTGTGCACGGAAGTGGGTGGCGCCAGCCACAAATGTTCAATGCATAGAATGCTCCGTGGGACAAGACCTCTGATCTCGCAAAGAAGCAAGTTAATATTGAATCCAGACCTCAGATCTTTCAAACAGGTAATTCCGCTTTAAATACAAGACCTCATCTCAAAAGCTCCGTCGGCTGTGCACTGCATGTGGGCGGAGCCCGCATTCGGAAGAGCGTGCCACTCAAAGAGAGAGAGAGAGGGAGAGAGAGACAGTGTTTTGTGTGTGTGTGTGTGTGTATATGTGCGTACATGTAAAATGCACCTCTACTTATGAAAACTCCAGGTTCCGAAAAAAGGCTCTAGAACGGATTAATTTCGTACGTAGAGGGCCGACTGTATTTTGGGAACAAGAAGAATTACAGAGTCAAGCAAACTAGGTGAATACGGTCTCTTCAGCGATCACAATAATTTTTTCCTGAGTCCATGGTATTCTCGTCTCCTTAGAGTCCAGTCTGTTGTGAGCACACGAGCGGTGAACATATCCATATAACAAAGATCTTTTTTTTTATTGTTATTCTGCTTAGTAGCTTATTATGATCAAAATTATTTTAAAATGGTCAAGATTTCAGTTTTTCCATTACTCAAGATCTCATTAACCATCCTTATAATTGTTAAATTGTATAAAGTAGAAAGGCTTTCAATTTTATAAAGGCAGCTTCCAAAAGTGCCTGGATCTCTTTGGAACTATCAAACTTACGACTTCAAAACAACAAATACATTTTTTTTTCTTTCAGCCATATCAAACCACACTCTGAAACACAATAAACTTTCCGATGTACTTATGGGTGTTACAGTAACTTCGTTTAATCATGAGTAAATTCACAGGTTCCAAAGATAAATGCATACAAAATTCATGACCGTAGCTACCAGTTGTTCAGAAACGTCATCTGACATCAGTACAGTAGAACCTTCATCGAAGCAATTTGCATGCACCCGCATATCATCCACTTAGCAGTTCATTTCATCTTCCATGATTCTGCTGGATGTCTGTTTTATACCTTCAGTACTGTACAAAAGTTCCAGTTCCAGCTCCCTTCATTTAAAAAAAAAATGCAGAACATTTACTACGAAAATGAGTGACAGACAAATTTATAATCTAAATGTTATTCAAGAACAAAACAAAGCAAAAAAAAAAATAGGGGGCAGTGGTGGCCTGGTGGTAAAGGTGCTGGATCACTGATCCTAAGGTTGGGGATTCAAGCCCCACTCATCACAGGTTGTCACTGCCCCCCCCCCCCAATGCAGCTAACTGGGTTATCAAAGGCCGACCATGTCTCTCACCGTCTATGGTGTGAGGTTCATGTAAAAGAACCATTGCTGACTGTCCACAAGAGTAGCTGCAAAGCCGTCAGCGTGTTTCCACCCTGCGATGGCCTGGTGAGCTGTCCAGGGTGTACTTTGCCCTCACACTGAGTCGGCTGGGATGGGCGCCAGCCTCCCCGCGACCCAATTTATATTAGGCGGTTACAGAAAATGAACTGAACTGAACAAAGCAAAAAATCCTCAAGAACGAAAATGTCGGCAAAACAGGGATATTACCTGTGAATGCCTGCAGTTAAATCCAGCCAGTTTCCATACAAGCCTGTGCAACAATATAACCATGGTAACAGATGCAAACGCAGAAAATTTCATTATTAATATAACTAACCAGATTGATTTTGGCTTTGTAGTATTTTTAAATACAGGGATCCCTCAGTTTCCGCGGTTAATGGGGACAGAGACCGCCGATTTCCACAACGTACGATCCCCCCCCGACTGATGTATACGTACATGTATTTGTATATAATATCAATAAATACATATTCAATGGTATTAATTTTTATAATAACAATTAAACATTCAAAACTAATGCATAAGATGTAAATAAAAAAATAAAATATAAATACACACATACAGATGCGCGCGCGCACATAAAAATGTAAGTAGTTTTGTTGGCGCATTTTGGGTTGTTTTTTTTTTTTTTTGCATAATTGGCCTTGTTTTGTGGCATTTTCCTTAATTTTTCCCCCAATTTTTTTATTTTTCGATGAATATTTTTGAAAAACCCGCGATGCACTGAAGCCACAGAAACCGAAGCACAAAGTAGCGAGGGATCACTGTATTCAAAACATACATTTTCTTTGAAAGCATCATCAGTTCAAAGCATCTCACTGACTTTTGTACAATACTGAATTTTTTTTCTTACAGTCCTGAAACTTTACATAAATCCTTTTAACATATCATAGTATGACCACCCCAAATTTCTGCTGAGTTCGAAACCCCAGAAATATCCTTCTGAGCTATGATTCTCTGTATTTATATGGATGTTTAAAACCTCTTCAGATGAAGACGCGTGTGGACACTGATGTAAACAAGTGAGCGTGTCTTTGCTTCCACTAACGAAATCGATACAAATAGTCTTCACTCACTCTTTCCTCCGTCAAATGAAAATCAAATCCACTGAATAAAGGAGCACACAGGATCACCTCACCCAGGCAACACACTCCATTATTAGCTTTGCCTGCTGGAGTTATTGAATTCTTATTATTTTTTGTTTGTTTGTTTCGAGAATGTAAAACTGTGCGAAGTTGTGAAACAAGTGGATTTTAATTTTCAAAATAAGGCTTAATGAAGTGCCAGTGTGTCCTTGTTAGGAAAAAAAAATACTTTTAATAAGTAGATCATAAGAAGTGTCTACACTGCACTGGTGGCCTCATTTGACCCTGCAGGTTTGGAGCTCGGGGGAACTGGAATGGGGCGTCTTTTGCGTTTCACCATTTTCCCACCCTGTTCATTTAGAAGGCTCTGAGCGGCTCCCTCCATGGTGCTCACGCTCATCTTCATGGCCTCCGCCATCTCCTTTTTAGTCACCGAAACAAATTCGGGGTCGTCAGCCAGACTTTCAAGGCCACCGTTTCTTAGAGCCTAGAAGAGCGAAATGTTTGGTGTTTTATCTATTTCTGTGCGACTCAGACCAATTCGTGTGTTATTAGGCTGCGGTTTACCTGTTGGATGAGTTGATTGGTCACTGGTGAAGATTCTTTTTCACTCAGTTTAGGATCATAAGGAAACTGCAAGAGAAAAGAGTAAACCAGGAACATTAAAACAACAGCATGCTCACAGGAATAAAAGCCCCAATCACAACACAATCGATTTATTTATTACTTTTTTGTACATTGAAAGTATCAACTCTATCAAGAGCATGCTTTTGGCCTGCTAAGGGCCGGTGTGTCACACGCTCCACCTGTTTAAATCACTGAGCTCAAAAGACTAGATTTCTTGCAGGTGCTTTAAATTTTGAAGCCAGGTGGCAGCCATCTTGGTGAGACCACCTTTGTTGCTTCAAGATCTCAAAATGGAGCCACTGAAAACCAACAAGGTCAAGATCCCTGAAAATCTTACTGTGGTTGGTCAGAATACCTTAACCCAGTGGTCTCCAAACATTTTTTGCACCAGGGACCGGTTTTATGTATGAAAATGTTCCCGCGGACCGGTTAGCGTCAACTCCGTAGTCTTGTTTTGTTGACTGTCACCACAGAAAACCCAGCCTCACAAAGATATGTAGTTGGAAATGGAAGAATGCCTTTCAGTACTTCTGTGGCAATGTCAAAAGCAGTTGTTTTTCAAAAATAATATCTGGATGCTCTAATAAAAAACTACAATTTTTACAACGAAAGATTGTTTGTGGACCAGTATCAAATGATCCATGGACCGGGGGTTGGGGACCACCTGCCTTCACCAACCCCCGTTTTTCTCCCTATTTTTAGTCATATTCAATTCCCACCCATCGCTGTGAGTGACAGAAAAGTGAGCGTATGCCACCCTCCCTCCTGTGAGAAATGGGCCAAATAGTTCCCATGGACTCCCAGTCACGGGTGGCTGTGGCATACTCACGCACCTTGTCAAGCGCCACTCAGGAGCCCAGAACTTAACTCGTATAAATTTGCCAATAATTTCACTGATATTTGGAATTAATTGAAGAAAAAAGTAACCCTCATAGCTGAAATTTGAAAATAAATCAATTAACTGATAAAATAAGGATCAAGATTGAAGTGAAAACCTGCACCCACACTGGCCCTTTGCAGATAAGAATGGACATCACTGTCCTACATCTACATATGTGTGTTCCCAAACCTGGAAACCCAACAGATGTATATGTACAGTATAGAAAAATATAGAACATTACAGAAAGACCCTTAAACAGGTTACCTGAGTAATGTCAGTCCTCACAGTAAAATCTGACTGACGTTTGTCTTCAGCATGTCCAACAGATGATGATCCTCTACTGGGAAACACACCGACTTCTCCTGTTGGGTGCAGGTCTTGTTAAACAAGATTGAGACAAGAAATGTTTAACTGCAAATTTGTCCAATCCAAATGTTCCCATGTACATTGAAACTTATATTATATAGACCAATCAGCCATAACATTAAAAACATGCAGGCCACTGAACGATAAAGTGAATATTGATTGACTTGTTACACTGGCACCTGCCAGGCAGTGGAATATAAAAAAAAAAAGTTAAGTCAGTTTTTGAAGTTGATGTGTTGGAAGAAGAAAAAATGAGCAAAGTAAAGGATGAGTTACAGCAGCAACACGCTGACGGCTAAATGTCTCGCTCTATTCATCTCCAAAACAACAAGTCTTATAGGATATTCATGGTATGTAGTGGTAAGTACCTAACAAAAGTGGTCCAAGGAAGGACAATCGGTGAACTAGCAAGAGACTCATGGGTGTCCAAAGCTTAAATATGTGTGTGAACAATGAAGGCTTAAAATCTTTGTTCTGATCCCGCGTAGAAGAGCTACTGTCGCACAAACTGGTGGAACGGTTAATGTTGGATATGGTAGAAATGTATCAGAAAACACTTGTGGATTGCAGTTTACCGTGTATAGGAATACAGGGATCCCTCACTTTCCGCGGTTAATGAGGACCAGGCCGCCCCCCCTACCCCCACCTCACGACTGCTAATTTCCGCGAAGTAGGATCGACCTCAGCCTGACTGACGTATACGATCATGTATATAATATCAATAAATACATATTCAATGCTATAAATGCTTATAATAACAATTAAACATTCAAAATAATGCATAAGATGTAAATAAAATATAAATACACAGACACACACCTCACATAAAAATGTAAGTAGTTTTGTTGGGTTGTTGTTTTTGTTTTTTGTTTGGATTTTATTTTTTTTTATTGCTTAATTGGCCTTGTTTTGCGGCATTTTCCTTCACTTGTTCCCTATTTTTCCTTAATTTCCTTATTTTTCGATGGATATTTTTGAAAAACCCGCAATGCACCGAATCCACAGAAACCGAACCACGAAGTACCGAGGGATCACTGTACTTAGCTGCAGACCATTAAGGTGGTTTTAATGTTATGGCTGAACATTGTTCACTGATCATTATTCCGATCATTTTTTTTTTTACTTACTGATATCTTCAAAGGATTGCTCTCTGGTTCCAACAACCAATGGTGACTCTCTTTCAAATATAAAACTGGAAATCAACAAACAAAAAAAGTTCAGCATGTCAATTTATTTATTTATTTTTTTACTAGCTAGCCATTAGGGCTGATCAGAGTCGAAGCTTATCCCGGTTTCTATAGCAACTAGGAGTCCAACTCTTCAAGGATGGGATGCTAGTCCATCGCATGCTACCTTCACAGTATTTTTTTTTACTGGTACCCATTTATAAAATGCTGGATGGACAGAGGCAAACCTGTGGTTTAAACCTTGCCTCGGGGTCTGAGCACAGTGGGGATCTAACAGGGATTGGAACACATGAACTTTCAATCATTAGCCCTGCCCTCTTTCCACTATACCACTGGCCCCACACTGTGATCACAAACATCCAATAAACTCTTCACTAAATCTAGTCTTTATCCGTGTTACATTTAATTCCATGTATATAATAAATAAATCCCAGTTGGATTAAGATGTTAGGATGTAAAATGAAAAACAAAGAATAAATAATAATTTGAAATCGTTAAAAGGATGAAACCGTTAATGAAAAGGTTGCATTTAATTCAATGTCCTTGAGCAGGGAAAAATATACAAGAATACATGAAGTACTCACTCGTCTGTAAAGTTGCCATTGTTGTTGGTGATATTTGTTCTGGTTGGTGTTACAGGAAAGAACTCAGTGTTGGGGAGGAACACGGAGTCCGGTGGAGACTCTACATCCTCTGGCTGACTCTCAGAGAACTGCAGGGGGCGTTGGTTAGTTTGTGCTGTTGTAGGGCTACTGGGCTCTGATGAAAAGGGGTCTGTGGTGGTCCCAAACAGACCGCCAGTTCTCTGTAGGAGGCAAAACTTCACTGAGAAATTTTGGTACCTATGTAATCATGTTAATGAAAATGACTGCTATAGCACAATGGGCATGTTGCTTAAGAAGACAAAGCTGCGCTTGTTACCCGATAGATCCCCTCCTCTCCTCCTGCCATGGCTCTTTCCATTTCATCCTCAGCAATAAGATCTCCTGAGATGGCCCTGTGGAGCTCTGGAGCAGCCTCCTCTTCAATGCTGCGTAGACCCGCCTGAACAAGAAATGATAATGTGTTATAAAATCAGTGATGATAAAATGCTAATGTGAGCTGAGAGATATAGAAATAAAAGGGAGCATTAAGTGAAGTACTGAGCACCGGGAACCCAAAGAAGGATAAATTAGTTTGGGATTATGTAAGGATTAAAACTATGCTTAATTATTACTTAAACATATACAGTGGTACCTAACCTTACGAATTTAATCCGTTCCAGAGCCTTTTTCGTAACCTGGATTTTTCGTAAGTAGAACCGCATTTTCCATGTAAAACGTGTGATTTGTTCCAAGGCCCACAATACTACCCTTTAAAAATGATAAAAGCATACATTTTAAGGTACTTACTTCATGTTGACCATGTCTTCTTAGCAGAGTTATAATCTTACAAATGTTTATGCAAAGTTAAAAGCCTGAGCCAAAAAATAAAAACTCCATGAAACTGCTCAAGGGAGCTGCGTCATCCCTCCTAGCCAGTGGGAGGCCAGCGAGGTGGGATGTTGGGAGAGAGCCAATGGGAGGGAGCTGCATCATCTCTCCTAGCAAATGGGAGGCCAGCGGGGGCGGGATGTAGGGAGCTAGTCAATGGGAGGGAGCTACGTCATCCCTCCTAGCCAATGGGAGGCCAGCGGGGCGGGATGTAGGGAGATAGTCAATTGACAGCAACTTGTGCAGTGTTTGAATGTTTGAATGGTGTGTTTGAATATTTGAATGGCGCGTTTCTGAAGGAGAACTTGTTTAATATGCAGAAACACAAAATTTTGGAAAATGTTTTTCGTAACTTGGATTTTTCGTTTGCTGGGACTATCGTAAGGTAAGGTACCACTGCATATATTAAAATAATTACATAGGGGACAACAGTTGTGATTTCTCAACCCATTATCAAGGCGGGTAGTACCTGAATCTCAGCTGCTCTTTTTTTGGTAGGACGGTAACCATAGTACTCTTCCTGACGTTGCATAAACTTACGGAAGTACTCCTGAATCAAGAAGGTCGCATAGAACTTCCCAACAGTAACCTCATCATCTGTCATCAATCACATCATGTATTAATCAAGAGAGGGAAATTGTAATTGCTTTTCAATCAGTGAAATCGTGAAATATAACAAAATTGAGTCAGTTAAACACCAGCAGTGCTAAATAAAAATATTCACATTACAGCCTGATGAACAATTATTCACCAAAGATGAGGTGGATGTCACTGAATTCAAACATCCACTGAGCATGAGGTGCACATGCTAGCAAAGGTATAAAAGCGATGTAACGGTGTCTCTTTAAACCTTTTTCAGAATTTTACACTGGCTAGTGTGCTTGTAGGCAGTGGTGGCCTGGTGGTAAAAGGTGCTGGATCGCTGATCCTAAGGTTTGGGGTTTGAGTCCCACTCTCCACAAGGTTGTCACTGTCCTTGTAGACGCAGCTAAATGGGTTATCGAAAGGCCGTCTCTCAATGTCTATGGTGTGAGGCTGTAAAAGAACCATTGCTGAATTTCGCCAAGAGTAGCTGCATAGCCGTCAGTGTGTTTCTGCCCTGTGATGACCTGGCAAGCTGTCCAGGGTGTACTCTGCCCCCGCCCAGAGTCGGCTGAGATGGGTAGTCTACTGCGACCCTAATTAGGATTAAGCGGTTCAGAAAATGAATGAATGACTGAATAAATACTACATATACTGTGTGTGTATATATATATATATATAAAATAAATTTTTGGTGTTGAGTGATTTCAGTATGTGGGTTTTGGTACAGAAACAACCCATGTTCTTATAAACATGAATATTAATTAAAAGATTGAATACACAAGTAACTGAATTGAAACTTTTGACTGGTAATGTATGTCTGTCCATTTGGTGTCCATATGCATGGCATTGCTGATTGGCTGTTCTATCTGTGTATAACTTGTATTGTGATAGTGATTGGTTGTTTGACAGAAACTTGAAGGATATAGGAATGTACACTACAATAGATTTTTTTCTCGAAAAAAACCCCAACAACAACAACATCCAAATGAAAACAAATTAAATTACTTTCGTGATTATTTGTGAGAGGGAAATGGTGGCCTGGTGGTAAAGGTGCTGGATCACTGATCCTAAGGTTGGGGGTTCAAGCCCCACTCTCCACAGGTTGTCTCCCCAGTGCAGCTAACTGGGTTATCAAAGGCCGACCATGTCTCTCACTGTCTATGGTGTGAGGTTCATGTAAAAAAAAATATGGCTGACTTTCGACAAGCGTACGCTGCATAGCCGTCAACGTGTTTCTGCGATGCGATGACCCGGTGAACCATCCAGGGTGCACTCTGCCTTCACCCGGAGTCGGCTGGGATGGGGGCCAGCCTCCCCGCAACTCTAATTAGGATTACGCGGTTACAGAAAAATGAATTGATTATTTTTGAGAATCCTTCCACTGTATTTACTTTCCCAGAGAATATGGCTTCAACATTGAAAACATTAATATAAATAATAATTAATTAATTATGAATGGAAAATAACAGCCCACAAAATTCTCATGGTGAGTCTCAACTGAAGGCAATGTCTATACCTGTTTATTAGTACATAAGTATAAGTGTGTGCCTTACAGCCTGAATTCCTGTCAGTCCCATACTGTGCAGACGTTGTATAATAGGATATACAACACTGTGTCCAACTCATACAAATATTATTTACCTCCAATAGGTGGAAGGACCTGGTCCAAGAGTTTCATGCTGATCCGTTTCCAGATACTCTTTATAATGGCTCTCAACTCCTCATTAGACTGCTCGAAGTTGCCTGATAGCACAAGACATGCGAGAGACTGTCAGGCAGCTCTCATCGAAATGTGTTAGATATATTACAGTGGTATTGTTTTCTCATAGCATTTCATACCTTCAGTTTTGATCTTCAAAGCCGTTCTGACTAAAGCAAACAATGTGGCGTTGAAAGTGACTGTTCCATCACTATTCAGGGGCATGTTCATGGAAATTAATCGCTGAGGATAAAATAAAGCAAATTCAAGCACGTGGTATACCATTTGGGGAAGACTAGTTGCTCCCTGAATTCCTTTCTAATCACATTAATACTGTTTAATAATAACAATTATGCACCAATGTTGAGGTGGATATCGCTAAATATTTCCTGAGAAGGGACGTTGAGGGGAATCGCTATTTTATCACAGGCACGTGCGGCGCCGAAGAGCTGCATAACGGCGGCTCTTTAAACGTGGCGTATTACTATGTTAAAACAATTGAACGCAAATTAAAACCAAGTGTTCATGGTATTGTATATGTTGTATGTTAACCCAGACTGAGATGAGCCAGATCAGCTGAGTTGCATTGACGGGGAATTTAGTGCTGTGACGTGTTAGACCCACTCATTTAGAATTCAGGAGGATACATACTCCACACAAAAGGGAGAAAATGGCTCGAGAAGGTGTGGTCAGGGACCAATTCAAAATGTTACCATGAACTATAAGGAAATACAGGAAAAACAGACTACATTGAGATGCTGAGACAGTAGTTTATATTTATCTGTATTAACTGAGAGACTATTCAGATGGACTGTGTACATTGAGACGAGCCAGCATAGTAGCGCTCCGTACATGCCGCGGAGCTAATGGCGTGCATTCTCATTCAGAGGTTAGCCTATATATAATATGAACCAGCTTTGTCCAGGCATGTTTGCACACTCGTTCGAACGTTTCGTGTATGTAAGGAAATACAGTGATCCCTCGCTACTTCGCACTTCAGTTCCTGCGGCTTCAGTGCATCACGGGTTTTTCAAAAATGGTCATCGAGAAATAAAAAAAGAAGGAAATTAAGGAAAAATAGGGAACCGTTTAGGAAAATGCCGCAAAACAAGACCAATTATGCAAAAAAAAAAAAAAACCCAAACAAATAAAAACAAACAAAAAAAAAAACAACCCAAAACCCCCCAACAAAACTACTTACATTTTTATGTGAGGCGTCCATCTGAGTTCTGAGTGCGTGCAAGCAGACGCGTGTCTGTATGTGTATGTATTTATATTTTATTTACATCTCGTGCATTATTTTTGAATGTTTAATTGTTATTATAAGCATTTATAGCATTGAATATGTATTTATTGATATTATAGACACATGTACATGTATATATAAGTCAGTCAGGGGGGTTGATCCTACTACGTGGAAATTCGGCATTCGCGGAGGGTCTCGGTCCCCATTAATCGCGGAAAGTGAGGGATCACTGGACAACAAAAAATCTTTAAATTAAGATTTTTTTAATAGATTATTTTTCCATTATAACGCATGATCATGAAGATGCTGCCAGGAGTCTGGAGGCATTTTATCCACTCAAAATAATGATTTATAATCCCAAGACAGTAGGCTAATTATTCATTCATTTTCTGAACCGCTTAATCCTAATTAGGGAAGCTGTTGCCCATCTCAGACGACTCTGGGTAAGGGCAAAGTACATCCTGGACAGCTTACCAGGCTATTGCAGGGCAGAAACATGCTGCCAGCTCTGCAAACTACTCTTGATGGAGACAAATCAGATGACTCCATTTCTTTGTGGTATATTCATTATTTTATTCTTGACCCTTACAATTACAACTTATTCGCTTACCTTGCAGGCTGACCGATGAGGGCAGAATTTTCCAAATCCTAGTGGTGGCTGGATCCTTCGTAAAAGAGTTACTACATCCAGATGTTTGATCCGGCCCCTTCAAAAATAAAGTGATAAGTGTTTGTGGTCATAAAAATTTTCCAAATATAAACTGTACATATAATATCAACAAAATATTGATTGAGCTCACGTTGCCTCGGGATCATATTCGGCCCAGATCTTCTTGAACTCATCCAGATGGTGTGGACCAAGAATCGACCAATCACGGGTCAGGTAGTCAAAGTTGTCCATAATGATGGCCACAAACAAATTGATAATCTGCAAAATAATATATCACTCAACTTAGCTCATCTGTCTGTAGTAGGTTATATATTTTCAGTAAACATGACTGGAGAACTGGAGGTATACAATACAGTAAATAACAGTTTATTTTACAGATGCTTACCAAAAAGGCACATAACATGTTGAAACTCAGAAAGTAAAAGACAGCAAAGTTGGTTCCACAACTGTACTCCTCTCCAGGAGTTGAGCCATGGTCTGATTTCGGATCACACAGTTTCCCAGACATACAGGCCAGCATGACTTTTGGCCAACCCTCCCCTGTAACAGATCTGTAACAGAACCAATTTGCATTTTGAATTACTTGGCGACATCTGGATCACAGTGATGTCTAATGGACATGTAACCCACCGGAACAGCAAAAGAATGGCTTGTGGGAATGTCTGGAAGTGGTTGTTGCGGTTGATCTCAGTGCCGTCCACTAGGGCAATCTTACCAAACACCTGCACGGGAGGAAAGAGATACAGACAGATCGAGAGGATGAAACGGCTGTAGAACTGTAGAGATTGACTGATGAAGCTTTTATATTAAACTCTGATTAACTCACCTGCATCCCTATGACAGCATAGATAAAGAAAAGCATTACTATGATAAGTGCTATATGAGGGAAAGCCTATAGGAGAAGAAAAAAGAAACATATACTATTTTAGGTTATACTTGTTTTCTGTTATAAATTACATTTTCTATTATTATGTAACCTCATATTACTCAGAATTTTTTTTATTTACTGCATTATGGCGTGAACGTTGGATATGATTGCTATGTAGCCTGCTAGTAAGCATGGCTTATGTCAGAAAGTTAACCAATATTCATTCATTATTAGAAAATCAGATTTAGAAAAGATCAGTTATTTGTATCAAATTGGCAATGAAATATCACTGTATTATTATAGAAACTACTTTCAGGCAGCAGAAAATCTGGGTTATATAATTTACTCCAGGGAGCCCTCACTTTTCGCGGTTAATTGGGACCAAGATCTCCACATGACCATCGAAATCCACGAAGTAGGATCACACCCCGCCCCCGCCCTGACTGATGTATATGTGCATGTACTAGTATATGTGTATATAATATCAATAGATACATATTCAAGGATATAAATGCTTATAATAAGAATTAAACATGAAAAAATAATGCATAAAATATAAATACACACACATGCACGCAGATGCCCGTGCACATACCTAGATGCAACAATGTCACTTGTTTTGAAGGGAGATTTTGGGTTGTTTGTTGTTGTTTCGGGGTTTTTTTTTATCACTGGCCTTGCTTTTTTTTTTTTTTTGCATTTCCCTTAATTTTTTTCCCCTATTCATCCTTAATTTCCTGATTTTTAATTTCGATGAGTATTTATTATTATTTTTTTTAAAAACCTGCGATGCACTGAAACCCCATGAATTGAAGCGCGAAGTAGCGAGGGATCCCTGTATTTGCTTGAATTCCGACCAATATGTGCAAAACTATTACATTTATTATTAGTAATAACAGGATTTAATTCAAACATGAACATTATTATTCCAGGTAGACACAGCTTAATCCATTCGCTACTGCGAACCACTGTTTTATTACTCCCACGTCCCCACGGACCACTGTACTGGCGATGAAAAACTGAGCTCTCAAACCCTAGGAACCACTGAAGTGGTCAGTCTGCCCTGATCCAGAGTTGCAGAGATCGTGTAGCCTGATGTTCGATATTTAAGCTGCCAACCATATTATACTGATGATGAACATTGATCGATTGTATATGGAATGTATTTTTAAATGTTTGTGTACAAAAAGGAGGACATTATGACACAAACTGGTATTTCATTATGATTGGTTGGTTGGTTGGTGTTTTACACAGCACTCAAGAATACTTCACTCATATGACGGTGGAGCCCGGATTATCGGGGAGGAAACCGGAACCCGACTTTTTGTTGGTTCTTAGAAATCGTCCCACATAAGCTCAGAAACAAATCCAGCCAGAACAGGATGACAGTGATCACTCACTACTTCATGCTTCAGTTTCTGTGGCTTCAGTGCATCGCGGTTTTTCCAAAATATTCATTGAAAAAAAAAAAAAAAAGAAAATTAAGGAAAAATAGGGGAAAAGATAAGGAAAATGGAACAAAAAAAGACAATTATGTAAACCTCCCCCCAAACAAAAAAACAAACAAACAAAAAAAAACCCAAAAAACAAACCCCCCAACTAAACATACTGACATTTTGTCCCCCCCCCCAGTGCAGCTAACTGGGTTATCAAAGGCCGGCCATGTCTCTCACTGTCTGTGGTGTGAGGCATGTAAAAGAACCATTGCTCACTTTCGACAAGAGTAGGCTGCAAAGCCATCAGCGTGTTTCCGCCCTGCGATGGCCTGTTGAGCTGTCCAGAGTGTACTCTGCCATCGCCCTGAGTTGGCTGGGATGGGCACCAGCCTCCCCGCAACCCTAATTAGGATGAAGCGGTTACAGAAAATGATGATGATGATGATGATGATGATGATGTGCGCGTGTGTGTATTTATATTTTATTTACATCTTTCGCATTATTGTTGAGTGTTTACTTGTTATGATAAGCATTTATAGCATTGAATATGTATTTATTGTTATTATATACACATATATATGTACGTATATGTCAGTCAGGAGGGGTTGATCCTACTTTGTGGAAATCGGCGATCATGGGGGGGGGTTTGTCTCAGTCCTCATTAACCGCGGAAAGTGAGAGATCCCTGTATTTCATTATGATGTTCTGACCATAACTATTTGGATTCTATTTACTTTTTTCTTGGTTATGAGCCCTGACAAGGTCCAGAAGAAATGTTCCTCTATCGTAGATACTAAAACAATTATGCACCTCAGGCTTGGTGGATGATTATTCAGTGACATCCTCCTTGACTTCGGTGCATAATTCTTAAATATGAATCGATCATATCTCCAATAACTGCCACCATCTCTCATCCTGACCTGGAAGGACTTAATGAAGGTCCAGAGCAGGTTACGAATGCCCTCAGAGCGGTTAAGCAGCTTTATCAGACGTAAGACACGGAAGAGTCGGAAGAAGGTAATTGAGACTCTCGCATTTTCTTCATACTGTAAAGATATAAAAGTGTAGAATAAAGTCAATAGGAAAATATGAAATAACAAATCACTGTCACTTTTTATTCTATTTTTACTCACAGCAATGGCCTGCATTGGGTTTGTTTCCTGTAAAAGAAAGATCAATTTTAGAGTCCTGTATAATACAACACTCATAGACGGTGAGTGTTACGAGCACAAATAAAGCAAAACAAATGGGTTGGATAAATAATCTGGCAAAACATTTTATGCAGCACTTTATATTACTGACCTTGAGAAAGACACTGGACATGCAAATAAAAGGTCAAATAAAACAGGCATTTCTTAATTTCTTATTTGAAACTGTTTAAACTTATTAGCGTGAAAGCCACAGCATTTTAAACTGTTTGATCACTACAACGATTTCTCTTTTTTCTTTTATAGTTGACACTGATTAAACCAAGATTAAAAGCATTGTTGTTATTGTTTTATTAGCTTAACTTCTGCAAGCTTGTGTACTCTTGTTTTTTTCCCTTGATTTGATGTGATATGTTAAATGGTCAGTGTGTAGCAGGATCAGTAAACCAGCTCACACAGCAAAGCCCATGCAGTGCCGATTGATATTTACAGCACAACCATGGAGGCAGTACAGTCCACCACTGGACTCCAAGGCAGCCTGGAGAAGAATAAAAGTGGAATGAAGAACGGATAAAGAAGTTTTAATCAAACAATCTCTGTGTGTGTGTGTGTGTGTGTGTGTGTGTGTGTGTGTATATATATATATATATATATATATATATATATATGTGTGTGTGTGTGTGTGTTTGGGTGTGTGTGTGTGTTTTGTCGAGGAACACATGCTACTTCTGAGAAACCAGTGATCCTGATCCTTCTGCTTGCTGAATCCTGTGATCAGTCCTGATAGGCTACTACTGGTTGAAGTTCTCTTATACAACTGTACTTCATGTAAAACTACAGTGAAGCTTCTTTTGCGTGGTTTGTATTATTTTTTTTTTAAAATCTGGTTTCACACAAATGAGGATGGATTTCCCCTTTGAGTCTGGTTCCTTCATTGCCAATGTTGCCATGGGCTTGCTCATTGAGGACGTGCAGGGTTTATTTTATAGAGAAACGTTTAAATCATTTATTTATATACACACAGAACCAAACTGCCCCCAGTGCAGCTAACTGGGTTATCAAAGGCCAGCCATGTTGCCCACTGTCTATGGTGTGAGGCATGTAAAAGAACCATTGCTGACTTTCGTAAAGAGTAGGCTGCAAAGCCGTCGGCGTGTTTCCGCCCTGCGATGGCCTGGCGAGCTGTCCAGGGTGTACTCTGCCCTCACCCGAAGTTGGCTGGGATGGGCACCAGCCTCCCCGCAACCCAAATTAGGATTAAGCGGTTACAGAAAATGAACTGATGCAGAACCAAACTGAACATTATAGCACAACATTGAAAGTAAAATTAAAAAATGAAAAGAAAAGAGCATCCAATGATGTTTCTGGATATCTTTGGTAGCATGCAGTGATGGTGACCAGATGTGGATAAAGTTTAATTAATTAATTGGAGCGCTATATAAATGTAATACAATACAATACTCATTCATTTGCACAGGCAGGGGAAAGGGCAGTGGCAGGGGTAGTAGTGGCCTGGTGGCAAGGTGCTGGATTACCGATTCCAAGGTTCGGGGGGTTCAGGCCCCATTGTCAACGGTTGTCATTGTCCCCCCAGTGCAGCAAACTGGGTTATCATAGGTCTGCCATGTCTCTCACTGTATATGGTGAGAGGTTCATGTAAAAGAACCATTGTTGACTTTCAACAAGAGTCAACAGCATGTTTCTGCGATGGCCTGGTGAGCTGTCCAAGGTGTACTCTGAGTCCAGTGTTGGCTGAGGTTCAGAAAACGAATGAATGAATCAATCAAATAAAGACAGTCTATGTTTGTAAATGAAAATGATTTGCCCTAGTAACTTGTGTACCCTCTCTTCACTCTGCGGCGGTCCAAGGTCAGTTCTCAGAAGCTACGCAAGGTTGGGCCAAGTGAGCACTTTGATGAGGGACCACCTGGGAATACCAGGCAGTGTGGAGGGTTAAGGAAAAACTGTCAGCTTACGCCACCATACCGGCTATATATTTATTACCCTTTTTAACCTTACACACAATGTTGTGGATGTTGTTTCTTTTGTACTTACATCAACCTGACTGAGGACGACATCAACGATGCTCCCGATCACAATGAGAAAATCAAACACGTTCCAAGGGTCTCCAAAGTAACCCTGCAGAAAGTGTCCAAAAATATGAGCAAACATTTTATGGAAAGAATTCAGTAATAAAAAATATTGCACTTTTTTTCTGCAAAGGAATTTCTATTACCTTGACTTTGAAAGCAATGAGTTTGACGATCATCTCAATGGTAAAAAGCACAGTGAAGATGACATTTAAAGTGTCTGACAATTTGGTTATGTGGTCTGACTGATGACAGTGCTGTTACAAGAGACAAAGAAAGTAGTTAGATAATTAATGTCAGAATTTTATTTTTATATGTGTGTATATATATATATATATATATATATATACATATATATATATATATACATATACATATATATATATATATATATATATATATATATATATACATACACACACACACATACAGACACGCCCCACTTTACATTCATTCAATTTAACATTTTTTTCGAGTTTACGTGAAAAAAAAAAAAAAAATCAAATTTTGAGTGTAGCGTGCCCTCTGTAGTACGAGACGTACCTATGTAGTACGCTGACGTAATACGCTACTTCCGCATGACGCTGCGTCCATTGTTTACAAACGACAGACTGAACGTGCCCCTCCTTCTTCCCAGTTCACCACTTGTTACCCTTGTGTTAAGACGTCGTCTCTGTGATCTTTGTGTTTACACTGTTTTGCGGACTTTTGTAACCCTAAGCAAATATGGTCAGTCAGAAGCTTAAGCCTACTAGTGATAGTGGTAATCAGAAAAAGCGACAAGCCATCTTGTTAATAATGAAGATGGGTATTATCAACAAAATTGATGCTGGTGAAAAACATGCGACTGTTGCACGTTTCTTCCAAATGGCTCCGTCGACCATCGGAACCATATACAAGCAGAAAGATCAGATCATAGAGAATGTTAAAGGTTATATATTTGATACTGTATTTGATATTTGATTTGTGAATTTGATTAAAATCTTTGTAATATTTGAAATTATTTTGCTTGAATTTAATTTATTATATCAGGGAGCGTCTGCACAGTATATATATATATATATATATATATATATATATATATATATACACACAAGATGATATATACACACATATATATATATATATATATATATACACACACATACACACACACACACACACACACACACAGAAGATGCAGAGGATAGGGTGAGATGGAGGCAGATCATTTGCTGTGTCGACCCCTGAAGGGAACAGCCGAAAGGAAAAGAAGAAGAAGAAGACACACACATATACATACACACACATATACACACACACACACACATGCATACCCATGTTTTTCTGTCATGATTTAAGTCATATCCAATTACCACCCGTCAAGCATGCACCCACCAAAAACCATGGAGCAGTGTCAGTATGCAATAAGTTGACATGTGATGCAGCCACCCGCCATTGTACGTACTGCTGCACATTTGGAGGCAGCCTAACATACTCAAAGGAAAACACTATCCACCGCTTTTGCATGAATGAGCTCACAGACGCCCATAGGTTGGGCTGGTGAGCACTGTGAGTGAGAGGGATCATATACCATCCCTTCCTCCTGTGAGAGCTCAGCCAATTAGCTTTCATGAACTCCCGGTCACACATAGCTGTAACATAAACCTGGATTTGAACGTGTCGATAGTCACACACTTTGTTAATGCGCCACTAGGGAGCCCAGTAAAATACTTTAATACTCAACAATCGTATTGAGATTCATGTGTAATAGAAAAATGATGTACCTGCATTCCCAGGCATAATGTGTTCAGTATGATGAGAAAAAACATGAGATACTCGAAGTAGCAGGAGGTCACCAGGTACCAGAACTGGTACTGAACAGGGTTCTTCGGTATGTAGCAGCGGATAGGCCGAGCTTTCAGCGCGTACTGTACACACTGTCGCTGTGGTGAAAAGATCAAACAAACTTTATATATCATAGGAAGTAAGACTAATATAGCCATCTTGCAAGTACGAAGAATCAGTATGTCAATGATATAATGCTTATCTGCCAACAGTACAAGGTCACGTGCAATTTTTAATTAGTGCAGGTATTTGACTGAATATTTACAGGGACAAGCACCACAGAATGTTCCTTATTTTGTCATACTGCATTTGATGAATGTGTTTACAAGAGCAACATGATGGGTAAATTTCTACAAACATTTTTAATTCTGCAGGAAAAGGAAAAAAGCATGGAGCGACATGTGTTAAGACCTATAGGAACAGAAATAATGCTACACCTAGCTTTAGCAGATGAAGTAAACAGAATTCATTACGGCCAAGAAACAAAGGAGAAGAAGAACTTTCTGGAATTTTCACAAATTTTCATAATTAATAACTTTCAGAAGTCTGTGCGAAACTGTAAAATGCCACATCTAATAAGTCAATAAATACAGGAGAAAATGCATTTTGTTTGTGATTTTTAAAATGTTTGCATATATTTGCATAATTAGCGACTTTCAAAGTATTTGTACATAAGATTACAAACTTAACTCTGTCAAATAAAATGAATGAAATCAAAATCAAGAAGTAAGAGAGAAGAAATATTTTGAAAATTGTGGAAGGACGCTGTATTGCTATGGAATAATAAAATAAATAAATAAAACAAAACAAAAAACAAACAATGGGGGTGCGTGGTTTTGAAAAATAATCACTATTTTGATGTTTACGACTTGAAAATGTATTACTATTTCCTAATAGCAGCAAATATCTCAGTGTTCTGTTTTCCTCATACCAGTGCTTCTCAATTATTTTCTGTGGCGCCCCCTCTAGGAAGAGAAAACATTCCACGCTCCCCCACCGCCCCACGAGCGACTATAAATTGTATTATCTGTCTATAAAATTGTTATTAGCACACCTCTGCATAACACGGTATCGTTATTAACATTAAAAAAAGAAAAAAATCGTTCAACTTACAATAAAGAAAAACTTCATTAACATTGTTTTTTAATCTGTAACAGAAAAGATTTAAAGTGCACCAATGCGCCTGAAATTAAAAAGATTCTTTGTTCCAGTTTAGAATTTTTTCCGAGTTGTTTCTTGAGAGGTTGTTTACCGCACTTCATATCGTTTGCTCGTGCGAAAAACTGTGACACCATCGCAATGAGAGCGCCACTGACGACTACTGGAGTGGAGGTGCAATTACACTTAATTCTCGTACACTATTCCAGAAAAGCATGTTCTTCAGGGTCATACGCGGTCCACTCAGCATCACACCGCGCCCCCATTGGCATTTGAGAAGCACTACCTTCTACCATGCCAACTTTAACAACATCATAAGAATCTTCATTAAAGCGCACACACACACACACACACACACACACACACACACACACACACACACACACACACACAGAGATAGAGAGAAAATTTATTAACCTGGTTCTTGTCCAATTCACAGTCCTTGTATTCCTGCTCTCCTTGCTCTCGGAAAGTGACAATGACAAAGCCGACAAATATATTCATCATAAAGAAAGCAATAATAATAATATAAATGATAAAGAAGATGGAAATGTCCACACGGTTGTTATAAACAGGGCCCCTGTCTTCTGCATCAGAGTCAATAGCTCTATAAAGCAACCTGTGGACAGAAAAACAAAGTTTAAAACCCCTATAATTTAAAAAAACATCTGCATAAAAGCAGTGAAAACTACAAATAGATGAATTCAATATGATTTAAGATCAATAAACTGCTATCTTCACATCCCATGCTTCATCCGTACTCACTCAGGCCAGCCTTCAAAGGTGGAGACAGTGTAGAGTGTGAGCATCGCGTTCAGTACATTATCAAAGTTAAAGTCACCGTTGACCCACTCCCGCCGACGGACCTCAATGTCATGGAGCGTGTTCTGCACATGATGCACAAAAGTTCCCCTGATAACGACAAAATAACAGAATCCGAGTTAATAGAAAGAGAACTACATTAGATCATGTTTCCAGATGTTTAAAGAACTGAACGAATGCACCTCATATAGGGTTCTGATTAGTGGATACTGTAAATAATGTGTGTGTGTGTCGAGGGGTTTAAAAACCAAGGTACTCACTGACAATCCACCTCAGTCAATTTCAGTGGATCTGTACAAGAATATAACTTTCCCTGATTAAAAAAGAAATAAATAAACAATATAATTACTAACAAATCATTTCCATCCAAACAAAGCAATATCTGCAATGGCAGGCTGTTTTATCATCTTAAATAAAGACATTAACCAATGATTCATTTTGATCATTAAAGTCTTGTCAAAGCTAATATTATGTGTAATATCACTTCTTTCTTTTTTTTTTATCCCGTATTTGGTGGATTTCTATTATGTAAACCCCAAAAAAAATATTTGAGAACAAGTATTTTACTATTTCTTAAACATAAACAGCTCAAGAATAGTAGAAAGAATAAAATATTCAGTACTGTGCAAAGCATTAAGCACCTTTGTTTTGCAAAAAGTTTTCTGTAGATTTTTATTTTATAATTTGTATATTCTCAATTTAGTACAAAAAGCACATTAGATTCCCAAACATTATTTTCCAGAACAAAATGAAATGTTACATTAAAATATGTTATTTCAGTATTCTATGTGCATAAAGAATTCAGCATATTAAGTTTTAGAGATGACTTTTCAGAGAAAAATATAATGAGGGCTACTGCGATTTACATGCAAATAAAGAATCAATTTTGGCTTTGTAAGAGACCCAGTCGAAACTGCTCAAACTCTATCTGATGTCAATACTGTCCTCCTTCCTGCTGATTGGTTGAGATGATGTAACACCCCTTTTTCCTCATTCGCTCACAACTTGGCAATGAGCCATTTTTTAGTGTGTTTTAATTACCAGTTAAGTTCTATGATGTCACTCAAATGCTTGCTAAGCACCAGAAAAAGGGAATGACGTTGGATGTCTCTTCTGAAGAAATAAGACTTTCTCCGGAAGAAATGACAGTTTCCGCTGAAGTCACATCATTGCTGAAGAGGAATAATCATCTGAACTGTTGTAAAACACTCCATTATTAAAGTCTTTTAAAATTATTATTCCAGTACATGACCTAAGGTAATGTTTAAAATGTTTATGTGTTATATTTTATTTACTGTGGTGTAGCATGTTTCTCTTTTTGTTATGGTCTGTGTTTTGGGGGACTTTGATTTTGGCGCTGTGCCTCTAACTGTTTACTTTCCTTCGGCTGAGGGGTGTGGCTGAGCTGCTGTGTAGCACACACCTAAATTCACTATTCTCATTTACTCCCAATAAACAAAACCACTCTCACCTCTGCACCAGAGGATTAACTCACATCAACATCAGTGCTTCTTTGGTTTGTAATGCTCTCTAACTTCATCACTCTAAAATTCTGTTTTGTACTCGCTTCGGCTGGGGGGCGTGGTTGAGCTGCTCGGACTTAATGCAGTTAATACCTGAATTCAGTCATCTCATGCCTAATGCAATATGTTCCTCTAGTGGGCATTTTTGAAAACTACAATGCTGTATGTTTTTCAGAGGATGCTTTGAAAGGTGTTTTTATATGTATGCTGTATAATGTTTATATTTTATTGGTCTAGTGGTATAGGGCGCTGGATCGCTGATCCAAAGGTTGGGGGTTCGAGTCCCACTCTCAACAAGGTTGTCAAAGTGAAAAATAAAATCGTTGAATCTTTTTACATGATCTCCTGCATCTTTGGGTCCGACGCATATGCTCCAGGCACAACATTATTAACCATATTGAAAATTGCATTCATGAATAAAGTACAGAACTAGGAATTGTTATTTTCTGTTTCGTCTAGACAAGTAAATTTGGCATAGCGTAGCCTAGGCCAGCGTAGAGACAAGCTAATTCGATTTAAGTCGTTTTTTGACTTAAGTCGTCTCTCCTGGAACCAATTAACGACGTAGGGTGAGGTATACCTGTATAAAATTCTTTCATATTTGGCACTTTTAATTTCGTTGTACAGCTGTCCAGTAAGTATACTGAAAATAAAGTTTTGAAAGTAAAACATAATTGAATTGAGTTACCTTAAAGAGCTGAACTCCAATGCAAGCAAACATGAAGTTTAAGAGCATGGTGACCAGGATAATATTGCCAATAGTTTTAATGGCCACAAACACACACTGGACCACATGCTACAAAAAAGAAGACAGATTTAAAAGAATAAACGAAAAATAAAAAAATCCAGAGCAAAAGTTGAACGAACCACAGATATAGCATAAAAGATTATTTAATGGGATAATGATTTTTTTTTCACTTTAGTTAGTAAAGTTGCACTGATTCTCTGTCGAATCATATCTGTCATTCATGACAATGAAGAAATCTTGTGTTCTCTGCTGTTGTACATACTTTTAATCCTTTGGCTCGATTGATGGCCCGTAGTGGTCTCAGAACTCTCAACACCCTGAGAATCTTCACCACAGAGATGGCACTGGACCTGTACAGGGAAAAATCCAGGATATCATGCACTAGATAACCATCCAGAGCATCTCCTGGTTGGACAGACTGATCAACATTGAAGTCCTTGGATGTGCTGAAATGTTCAGCATACACACCATGCTAATCCAAAGGCATCTCAGGTGGTTAGTCCACATGCACCGCATTGACTCGAGGCTTATCCCAGGGATATCCTGTACGGGACACTGTGTGAACGGGCACAACCTGTTGGAAAGCCTCAGGTCTGCTTCAAAGACGTTTGCAAGAGAGACCTGAAGTTATCGGCTAGCAACCCCGATGGCTGGGAAAACATTGTCGCCTCACATGAGTCCTTGAGGGGCTTGGGAGCCCTCCCTGAATTTGTTTCCATACATCGTTTTAGAAGATGAACCATCAAAATTGGATCAGACATTAAACCTTTTTTAGTCTGTACATTACAAGCCCTTGGTGCAGCAAACGTTTTTCTGATGAGTAGCTGTGAGGTTTGCTTTATGGTTTGAGTTTTCTGACAAATAAGCCATGGTTTGTGTGAAACTGAACTTGTGGGCTGATTGTGAAATCATAGTTACAATACATAGAATACAATCTTTAACAATTAGAAACAAAACAAAAAAAATTTCCTATTCTGGTCACTCTTAAAGAAAAGTGAAATTTTACAAATCTGATTTTTATATTCATCATTAGTTTTTAACTTATTGTACTTTACCCCATGTATGATATAAAAAAATTTTTTTTTTATTCAGCTTTAAATTTTTATGTGATGTTTATTTGAGTTTAAGTCAGTACTTCTCAATTATTTTCTGTGCGGCCCCTCTAGGAAGAAAAAAAAAAAAAAATTTCACGCCCCTCCCCCGTCCCGCCCCGCGAGCGGCTATAAATAGTATTATTTGTCTATAAAATTGTTATTAGTACACCTCTGCATAACATTGTATCCTTATTAACATTAAAAGAATGTTAATAAAACAAAAAAGAAAGTGTTTTTAATCTGTAACAGAAAAGATTTAAAGTGCACCAATATTCCTGAAATAAAAAAAAAACATCCTTATTTATGTCTCAATATCGCCGTCTCTCTCCACCTTTCTCTTTGTTCCTTTTTCCCGTATTGTTTCATGAGGATTTGTTTACTGCACTTCATATTGTTTGCTTGTGCGAAAAACCGTGACACCATAGCGCGTCAGCGAGTGCACCACTGCCAACTAGTGGAGTGGAGGTGCAATTACACTTAATTCTCGTACATTATTCCAGAAAAGCATGTTACCTGGGGTCATACATGTTCCCCCTGGCATCACCCTCCCCCCCCAAAGTATCGGTTTAAGTGGAAGGGCAGTGGTGTCCTGGTGGTAAAAGGTGCTGGATCGTTGCTCCTAAGGTTGGGGGTTCAAATCCTACTCTCCACAAGGTTGTCACTGTCCTCCCAGTGCGGCTAACTGGGTTATCAAAGGCCGGCCATGTCTCTCACTGTCTATGGTGAGAGGTTCATGTAAAAGAACCATTGCTCATTGTCAGCGTGTTACTGTCCCTTGCTAAAGGGTTGTATCAGGAAGCGCATCTGACGTAAAAGCCTATGACAAATCAAACATGCAAATCACAGATTCGCTGTGGCGACCCCTGAGAAAAAGGAAAAGAAAAAGATTTGAGATCAAGTGGGAATTTTCTGTCTATTAATTATAATAATTATTATTAATAGTAGCAGTAGTAGTACTAGTAGTAGTACGAGTAAAGGTGGTAGTAGTGATAGTTAATCTTACTTACTCCATCCCCATAGACATGAGGGAAACCACAACAACAATAAGATCCAGAATATTGAACGCGTTTCGGCAGAAGGAGCCCTTGTGCAGGAAGGCGCCATACACAGTCATCTAGACCAAAATATTCAAGATACATGAATTCATTTCAGTGTGTTCATAACAGTGCTTCTCAAATTTGAATAATTCATCAAAAGCAGCAGCTTACCTTCAGGACAATCTCGATGGTGAAGACTGTGGTGAAGACAATATCAGCATAAGCCAAGATCTATAAAATAGTCAAATGGTTTTACTCTGAGTGAATCTGTCATATATTTTTGATTGTGGTTGAATGCCAGTAATAATGTAATATAAGTAGTTTGTTGGTTGGTGCCTTGTTTCTGAAGGAATTTGGGTCGATGGGATCTTCAGCAGCCAAAGAGATACTGCTGAGGAGGATCAGGAGAAGGATGAAGTTTGTGAAGGGAGTTGCGTTAATAGCCCTGTGGCACAGCTTACGGAACCTATCAGTGAAAAATAGAACACGTACATACGGTAAAAAAAAAAAAAAAAAAAAAAAAAAGAGTGTAATATCAAAGTGGATGAGCACTCATTCTTTTTTCCTCCTAGTTTTCTCGAGATAATGGGTTAATTACGTTGTTTTCTCAGAATAGCAAAGCTTGGTTTTTCTTGATAAGTCATTTCATTTGTAGTACTGAGAACTCAAGTTATTTATGGAAAACAAGTTTTGCTCAAGATCTTGAGAAAATTATCCCACTAACCTGAGCAAAATAATTAAGTGTGGATCACAGGAAAATAAATTAAATTAACTCATCATCTTGAGAAAGCCAGCATTGTTTTTTGAAGAAACCTGATTACAGTATATTATAATTATGTTATAAGATAGCATATATATATGTATATATATATTATACACACACACACATACACACACACACACACACACACACATACACAAGGATCCCTCACTTTCCACGGTTAATGGGGACTGAGACCCCCCCGCGACCGCTGATTTCCACGAAGTAGGATAAGTAGGATACTAATGTATACATACATGTATGTGTATATATAATATCAATAAATACATAGTCAACGCTATAAATGCTTATAATAATAATTAAACATTTAGAAATAATACATAAGATGTAAATAAAATATAAATACACACACACTCAGATGCACATCTCACATAAAAATATAAGTAGTTTTGTTGAAGGGTTGTTTTTTGTTTGTTTGGGGTTTTTTTTTGCATAGTTGGCCTTGTATTGTGATATTTTCCTTCACTTTTCCCTACTTTTCCTTAAGTTACTTATTTTTCGATGAATATTTTTGAAAAACCCGCGATGCACTGAAGCCACAGTAACTGAAGAACAAAGTAGTGAGGGATCACTGTGTGTGTGTAAAGATACATACATACATACATACATATAAGAAAAATACATATATATATATATATATATATATATATATATATACATATCCCCAGTGCAGCTAACTGGGTTATCAAAGGCGGGCCATGTCTCTCACTGTTTATGGTGAGAGGCATGTAAAAGAACCATTGCTGACATTCGTAAAGAGTAGCTGCAAAGCCGTCAGCGTGTTTCTGTCCCTTGCTAAAAAGGGTTGTGACAGGAAGGGCATCCGACGTAAAAACCTCCGCCAAATCAAATGTGCGAATCAGATGATTCGCTGTGGCGACTCCTGAGTAAAAGGGAAAAAGCCGAAAGGAAGACAGACAGACATTATATATATATATATATATATATATATATATATATATATATATATATACACACACATACATATATACATATATATATATACATATATATATATATATATATATATATATATATATATATATATACACACACATATATATATATATACACACACACACACACATACATATATATATATATATATATATATATATATATATATATATATATACACGTATATACACACATACATATATATATATATATATATATATATATATATATATATATATATACACACACATACACACACAGTATATATGTGTGTGTGTGTGTCCGTATGTAAATATATATGAATGATTAGGGCCTGCATAAGAACCTATAGCTTTTGTACAGTAAGATACTTCTCTCAATGTTTACCATTTTCGGGTCTTGTTGGCAACTGATGTGTGAAATAAATGCTACTTTAAAATCAGCCAGAAATTTTCGAACAATTTAATTTATATGAATTTAGAAATAGCAAACACAGGAAATAACATTTACGTATGTATAATTTATTTTAAAAAAATATAAAAATCACTTTAAAAAAATCTTTATGAAAAATAATTCTATTTGAGACAATAAGATGTTTCGAGGGCCAAGAAACATACTTGTTCTGTGGGCCAAAGATGAAGAAAGAGCTGGCATTCGGCATAGGAACCACTGTCTCTTTCAGCTGAAGATCAGCCATAGGTCTGGGCCTTGGACTGGGAGGAATCTCTGGCTCTTCCTCTTCATCATCACCTGAGCGATAAAGAATGTTTTTTTAGGGAAAACATCGGCCTGTTATTTCACAGATCAGCTCCGTATGAGTGACCTTTTTAAAATAAAGCTGATAAACATTGACAGCAATGTCACATAATTGATAAAGTGAACGATGTTTATTAGAAATTGAAGAGAGCTGATCTTTAGAAAGTGCCTAATCCACGCTGTTTATGGAGACTTCATTATCTTTAACTTCATTCCATAAATGATCATAGGAGCTTGTGGTTAGTATTTAGCATGACCTTTAATAGTGCTGCTATCTTTGCAAATACTGTATACTGATGCTTAATTTAGCGCTTCAGCTTAAGCCAGGAAGGGGGTTTGCTGTTTACATTGGTTACCTGGAAAATCAGCAGGAGGAAACGGGTCCTTCACTTCTTTTACATTTGATTCAAACTCATCCACTTTAAGCTGCAAGGAACATACATGGCCAGAAGATAGAACAATTACATTCATATTGTTGATGAGATTATTTATACATGGGTCATGAATTAATGTATTATGTTATTAACAAAGGAATTATTATTAATGTGTCTGTTATGCTTTGTGGTCATTTCTCATTCAACTTGTACAACAATTTAATAAACAATAGTCATCCTGATATAGGTTTAGATTCCTAATGTGCAAGCCAGAGGAAGCAGTTGGGGGTAAAAGAAAAAAACAAAGCCCTCCCTCAGAGAACCTGAATGAGAAATCCTTTGAGGAACCAGACTTAAAAGGAAAGTCATCCTATTCTGGAAGAAACTGGACAGTCGGATTTCTGGAGGAATTGCTTGCCGAATGATATTATTAGAAAATTTTATGTTTCGCATATGGTGAACCTTTAATGACATGTTAGACAACAACATCTACCACCATAAACCCCCTAATTAATTCGTTAATGTGTGTCATTGAGGAGTAAGTGTGAGGTAAGGCAAGAAAGCAAAAAAATCATCCATAACGTGGTGAAAGAAAAAAATACAAAGCGGAACAGGTCACAAGGGGGCACCATAATTTGACATCATCGGCCAGTAAAGCAGAGATTAAAAGTTGAAGGATTGCACTACCTCAGAGAAGGTATGCACTTTGAGTGTATTTCAAGTTGAAGGAATAGTTTTTGGAAGAAATATATTGCACATGGAGGCCTCGGTTCAATTTTATTTGATTAAAAAGTTTAAAAAACCGTCACTTTTGTATGTCACTGTAAAGAAAACATTTAGAAAATAGTATTGTTTCAACAGGTGTTTATACCTTTGCTGTCGTCGGCATGCCTTCAGCTTTATGTTTGCTCTTGATCATCGGGGCTTTTTCGTCCTCGGTCTTCTGTGCATGAGACATTCTGAAGGGGGGGGGGGGGGGGACAGGGATGAGGAGGGGGTGGGGCAAAGAACTTGTATAAAATTGTGAGTTTGTAATCCGGAGAAGTGCTAAAGTGTGCTATGCTCTCAGAAATACGTGTACCTCATGAGCTTCTTTCTGGCCATTTCTTCCTCTCTTTCCTTTTGTGCTGACGAAAGGCTTTCAGCATCACTAAGATTATCAACAGCAATGGCCAAGAACACGTTCAAGAGGATGACTGACGACTGCTCAGGGAAAAAAGCCTTTCACGTTTTTCTTCCGCTGCCATTTCTACTGATGTATTACATGTACATGACAAATCTAACTTTAACATTTAAAAGGATACAGTTTCCACAGACATACAAGATGATGAAATAAATGCAGACAAGAATTCCAGGGAATGTTGGTCCACCATGAGCCATAATGCCATTGTACATGAGGGAATCCCACTCCTCTCCAGTCAGGACCTGGGGGGAAAAAAAAAATCACCAGGAATAAACAGACTTGGGCAGTGGTGGCCTGGTGGTAAAGGTGCTGGATCACTGATCCCAAGGATGGGGGTTCAAGTCCCACTCTCAACAGGTTGTCACTGTCCCCCCCTTACCCCTCCAGTGCAGCTAACTAGGTTATCAAAGGTCGACCATGTCTCTCACTGTCTATGGTGTGAAAGAACCATTGCTGACTTTCGTCGAGAGTAGCTGCACAGCTGTGAGCAATGTTTCTGCCCTACGATAGCCCGGCAAGCTTCCTAGGGTGTGTTTGGGTCTTAGATGGCTATTTAAAACTATTATTGTGAGATGTTTTGGCGACAAAGTCAGAGAAGATAGATTGAGATGGTTTGGACATGTTCAGAGGAGGGATAGCGAGTATATTGGTAGTAGGATGCTGAAGTTGGAACTACCAGGCAGAAGGCCTCGGGGAAGACCAAAGAGAAGATTTATGGATGTGGTGAAGGAGGACATGAAGGTATTTGGAGTAAGAGTAGAAGATGCAGAGGATAGGGTGAGATGGAGGCAGATGATTCGCTGTGGCGACCACTGAAGGGAACAGCCGAAAGGAAAAGAAGAAGATATAAGGACAGTGGTGGCCCATTGGAAGGGTGCTGGATTACTGATCCCAATATTGGGGTTCAAGCCCCACTGTCACCGGACTGTCACCCGGTTTTCACCGCTGTCCTACAGTGCAGCTAACTGAGTTATCAAAGGCCGGCCATGTCTCTTGCTTTCTGTGGTGAATGGCATGTAAACGAACCATTGTTGACTCCCATCAGCATGTTCCTGCCTGGCAAGCTGACCAGGGTGTACACTTTCCTTGCCCAGAGTGGGCCGAGATATGCCCCAGCCTGCCTGTGAGCTGAATTAGGATTAAGCAGTTCAGAAAATGAATGACTGTACTCTTTATAATTATATTTTCACTACTTGACTGTAGAGTATTTTGAGATTCCACAGCTATCCATGGTCAATGAAATGTACTGTAATTACTGACTGTTTATAATTCAGCATTAAAAATATTCCCCGTAATAAAATATGTACCTGGAACACACTAATGAGAGCCTGTGGGAAGTTGTCAAAGTTGCTGCGCTGCAAGGGCCTGTCAGGGAAATTGAATTTTCCTCCAAACACTTGCATGCCCAGGAGAGAGAAGATAACAATGAAGAGGAAGAGCAGGAGGAGAAGGCAGGCGATGGAGCGGATTGAGTTTATCAGAGAGGCCACAAGCCTGCTCAGTGATGTCCAGTACCTGAATGACAAACAAATAGAAGTATCCTTCTGTCCTACAAGATATTACATTTACATATACAGGGATCCCTCACTTTCCACGGTTAATGGGGACTGAGACCCCCCCGCGACTGCTGATTTCCGCGAAGTACGATTGACCCCCCTGACTGATGTGTACGTACATGTATATGTGTATATAAAATCAATAAATACATATTCAACGCTATAAATGCTTACAATAACAATTAAACATTCAAAAATAATGCATAAGATGTAAATAAAATATAAATACACTCAAACAGACACGTACACACATAAAAATGTAAATAGTTTTGTTGGGGGGTTTTGGGTTGTTTTTTGTTTTTGTTTGTTTGGGGTTTTTTTTTGCATAATTGTCCTTGTTTTGCTGTATTTTCTTTAACTTTTTCTTTAACTTTTTTCCCTACTTTTTCTTAATTAATTTATTTATCGATGAATATTTTTGAAAAACCAGCAAAGTACTGAAGCCACAGAAACTGAAGCACGAAGTAGCGAGGGATTCCTGTACTACAAATTTTCTTCAAAACATCTTGACCGTCGAAGAATTTATTATGGTGTCAAAGTTTATCAGTAAAGAAATTCTTTGCATTTTATTAGTTTTATAGTGAAAGAACTCACTTTGTAACTTTCAGGAGACGTAGGAGTCGAATACACCTCATCACAGAAATACCTAGTGATGTCATGATGTTTGCCGAGACCAGGATGATCTCCAATATGCCCACAGTAACAACAAAACAGTCGAAACGGTTAAAGATCGACATGAGGTACATTCGTAGGCCAAAGGCGTACATCTTCATGACCATCTCGATTGCGAAACACGTGAGCAGGATCTTGTTGACGGTGTCTGAAGGATCAAAAACATGGAACATACATTTAATGGATTTGAAAATCAACCTTGCGGAATTAAGTTAGATTTAATTAGTCATTCGGTTTCCCGGGACAGACCTTGAAACTGGGTCATCCATTCAGACTGGGGGTGATGTTCGGAGGCAATGGCAAGAGTATTGAGTAACACGACTAGGATTACCAGCCAATAGAACACCTTGGACTTCACCCAGATGGTACACTTCCTCCGTAACACACGGTTATAGCGACGAGCTAGGCGACTGGAAGTCAGATTGTGATGATGATGATGATGATGATGATAAAATAAATAATAATAATAATAATGGCTTTGCATAGCATACTTACAAGTAATACATTATGCGGCTTAAACCCTCTTTCCCATAAAGGCTATCTGTCTCTGAACCACTGTCCTTTAGCGGAAGAAGACCTGTGGTCAAAAATGAATGTTGTTAAAGCTGGCACAGATACCACTTTAATATATATTTGCCATATGTCCATCCATCCATCTCAGCCATCCGTGCCACTGCTGACAGGTAGCCTCAACAATCTACTCCAGCCTTTCCATCTTGCGCTCTCTGCATCCACATACTGCCAGCTTTCGCTTCTC
>CM045749.1:22216728-22221728 GCA_024760905.1 Plotosus lineatus | reverse complement strand
CTTCATATAACATACCGCCAACAGCAAAATGATTCTGTACACACAGAAGAATAACAGAAGAGGGCAGTCGATAAAACTCATCCCTACCTGTGCCTTCATAGTAACAAGTCTTGTGCATCTTGCATTTAAACAGTTCCAAACCCATTATAGCGTAAAGGGTGACCAAGAAGAAGACGAGTAGTGCAATGTGGAATAATGGCAGCATCGCTTTCAAAACAGAGTTCATAACCACCTGCAAGCCTGAAAGGGAGCGACAAGTTAAAACAAATGACTCCATGCTGGCTTTAAATTGGATCGGCGTGATGATGTGGGAAGGTCTTACTCGGAACTCCAGAGACAAGACGCAGTGGTCGGAGGACACGAAAGGCTCGTAGAGCTTTCATATCGAAACCTCCTCCTTTCTCTGTGGGGACTCCAGCTATTGCATTGATGGTGTCTACCGCCAGGGTAAAGAGTCTGGAAGCAATAGTAATAATGAAAAAAGATCATATTGTTGAAATAGAAACAGGTGAAAATATAAAAACAATATAATCCGGAAGCTTAAATTAGTCAACATCTATTAAGCTATCGGTCCATAGCCCATGCAAGTAGGCTATTCATTCATTCATTTAATTATTTTCCCAAACTAACTAGGGTCATGGGGAGGCTGGCGCCCATCTCAGCCGACTCCAGGCGAGGGCGAGGTACACCCTGGACAGCTCGCCAGGCCATCGCGGGTCCAACACTTATGCAACCATTCACGCTCACACCCAGGGGTGATTTGGAACAACCAATTAACCTACTGTGCATGTTTTTGGACTGTGGGAGGAAACCGGAGTACCCGGAGGAAACCCACGCAAGCACGGGGAGAACACGCAAACTCCACACAGAAACGCCCAGGCTGGGAATCGAACCCAGGCCTTCTTTCTGTGAGGCGAACATGCTAACCACTACGCTACCGTGCCGCCGCGGGTAGGCTATTTGGATCCATTTTGATTGAATATAAAAATGAGTAGATTCATCTCACCCCATGAAGACGATGACAAAGTCCAGTATGTTCCAACAGTTCCGTAAATATGCACCTTCATGAAATAATAACCCATATGCTACTATCTTCAGGAAGCACTCCAGAGTGAAAATGATCAAAAATATGTACTCCAGGCTCTCCTGCAGAACAAGATATGGTCTTGTGAGATGATTACATCAATTCAAACAACATATCTAATGTACAACATTTACAAATGAACTCATCTTATATACAACATATCTTATGGTACAGAAAGAGATCCAGGCTTGAAAAGAAAACAGGGATTTAATGGAAACAACACTGAATATATGCATGTTTCATTGGACACACAGCAGAAACCCTGCTAGCCTACAGCAAAAACGTTGCAACTGATTAATTAGCCATAATATTAAAACCATAAAAGCCATAAAATTAAAAATACAGTCGTGAAGGGGGTTGGGGGGCACAAACCAGTGTCTCTCCCTCACGCCGGTCCCAAGCCCGGATAAATGCAGAGGGTTGCGTCAGGAAGGGCATCCGGCATAAAACAAATGCCAAATAAACTATGCGAATCACAAGAAAGAATGACATACCGGATCGGTCGAGGCCCGGGTTAACAACGACCGCCATCAGTGCCGTCAACCAACAGGGTGCTGATGGAAATTGGACTACTGTTGGTCGAAGAAGGAGAGGCGGGAGGCGTGTCCGTTGCCAGAGAGAGAAGAGGAAAGGTATGAGTTTAGGACTGAAAGTAGGGACTTTGAATGTTGGAACTATGACAGGAAAAGGTAGAGAGCTGGCTGACATGATGCAGAGGAGGAAGGTGGACATACTGTGTGTTCAGGAGACCAGGTGGAAAGGTAGCAAGGCTAGAAGCATAGGAGCAGGTTTAAGCTGTTTTATCAGGGTGTGGATGGGAAGAGAAATGGAGTCGGAGTCATCTTGAAGGAGGAGTTTGTCAGGAATGTTCTAGAAGTGAAAAGAGTGTCAGACAGAGTGATGAGTCTCAAGTTAGAACTTGAAGGTGTGATGGTCAATGTTGTTAGTGCTTATGCCCCACAGACAGGATGTGAGCGAGAAGAAAAGGAGAAACGGCCCCGGGCGTTTCTGTGTGGAGTTTGCATGTTCTCCCCGTGCTTGTGTGGGTTTCCTCCGGGTGCTCCGGTTTTCTCCCACAATCCAAAGACATGCACAGTAGGTTAATTGGCCGTTCTAAATCGCCCGTAGGTTCGCATCGTGCAGAAGGCAATGGCAAACCACTGCACTAATCCTGCCAAGAAAACCTCCATGAAGATGATAACCAGGGCGTTGTCCTTCATGGCGGGTCGCCAATGGTCGTCCTACGACTCAGGTACTAGATAGATACCCAATTTAACATTTTCCCAAAGGAACTCTCAAGTTGACTGCAAGTATGGCGGCATTGCATGAAATTATTAATTTGCTCTGATACACATAAAAGACTAAAAATCGAAAGATATTACACTGTAAATGTTGTTTTCAAAGCACTGGCTTCAGGATCTCAACTCGTCTGGAACCACAGTCTAAACATGAAGTTGTGGATGAAAAACAGGAGCAAAGCTTGTCACTGAAGTCTCGTTTCAGAGTCAAAACATCTTACAGATTCCGAGACAATGCAATGATGGGGCATTCATAGAAGCAATTGTGTCACACCTAAACATATTCATTCATTTTCTGAACCGTTTCATCCTCATTAGGGTCTTGGGAAGGTTGGCGCCCATGTCAGCCGACTTCAGGCGAGGGCGGGGTACACCCTGGACAACTCGCCAGTCCATCGTCGGACTGACACTCACACAACCATTCAGACTCGGACTCAAACCGAGGGGAGATTTGGAGCAGCCAATTAACCTACTGTGCATGTTTTTGGAACTGTGGGACGAAACCAGAATACCTGGAGGAAACCCACACAACACAAGCACCAGGAGAACATGCAAACTCCACACAGAAACATCCGAGCTGGGAATCGAACCCAGGACTTTCTTGCTGTGAGGCGGACATGCTGACATAATATTAATTGCTGTAGACAAATAGAAGCTTCGCTCGAGTCTTCATCTTTTCCTTTCGGCTGTTCCCTTTTTCTCAGGGGTCGCCACAACGAATCTATGATTCGCATGTTTGATTTGACGAAGGCTTTTACGTCGGATGGCCTTCCTTGACACAACCCTTTCGGCAAGGCGCAGAAACACGCTGACGGCTATGCAGATATTCTAGACGAAAGGCAGCAACGGTTCTTTCACATGAACCTCTCACCATAGACCGTGAGAGACATGGCCGGCCTTTGATAACCAAGTTAGCTGCACTGGTGGTGTGACAGGTGGGACAGTGATAACCTTGGCGGGAGTGGGACTCAAACCCCCAACCTTCGGATCAGCGATCCAGCGCCCTATACTACCAGACCACCACTGCCCAGTGACTGAAATGTAGAATATTCAGGAGAATTCCTCAGCACGACCACACGATATTCTGAGGTTTCTGACTGGTTAATGATTTGAGTTTTCTAAATGGAAACAAGACGATATCACTGTGGGGATTTAGACAGAACTTTCCAGGTCTAAACAAGTGAAGATGGTGTTTAGTGGTAAACCATGGTCTGCACGTGGAACGCGGAAATTTTTATATTTCAGCAGAATGAACCAATCATTCAAATAAAGACGTGTGTAGAATTATACAGTCGGAAAGAAAAGAAAACACAGTCGAGCCGATTATTGGTGCACACTAATACCAGCGAAATAAAATAAAGACTAGCCATAGATCACAATTTTTTTTTTACCCATGAGCCATTCCAGCTGCTGTATAACACAAACACGGATCACAGCACTGGCGGCCAAAAATGGCAACGACATGCCAATACGACTCAAAAAAATAACCACTTCAATCCGAACCACTGTAATGACTTATTTATAGCCACTCACTAACGGGCACGCGTTAAAAACAACTGCCGTCACGATTCAGTCATGTGACACTTATTGTGCTAAGCATCACTGAAACCGTACCCTGACATTTTTTTATTCTTTATTTATACACTCCTACGTATATCAGAAGCAAACCAACACTTTAAATAATCAAGTGTTTGACATATTTTTTTAAAGTGTACCATTCGGATTTCAAGCAAAACAGCATACGTATGTTGCATGAGCAAAAGTCACCGACAAGCACAATGAAGCCGAACAGTCGAGCCGACATTTATTCTGGTGATGCTACAATCCAAAAAAAAAAAAAAAAAGCTTCTGTTGCTTTGTATATGAAGTGAATCCTGTACTCACTAAGGTGGAGTTAATGTAATTGGTGTCGTCTTCAGGCATCGGAAGAAACACAGCCAGAGCCACGCAGTTCGCAAAGATGGTGAGAAGAATGATGATCTCGAAGGGCCTGGTGGAGATGGTTCAGGAAAAGACTGACCAAGCATCAAAAAGCAACCACAGTACAATACAATGCATTTCTCACCCAAGTGCACACAGGGTTCTGAAGTGCACACAGGGTTCTGAAGTGCACACAGGGTTCTGAAGTGCACACAGGGTTCTGACGTGCACACAGGGTTCTGACGTGCACACAGGGTTCTGGAGTGCACACAGGGTTCTGAAGGCTTTGGATTTGTCAAGGTTTTACACTTTCAAAGTTAATTCGGGATCTAATCAAAAAATTTGCTTCTCAAAAATGTAGACAACCAAACACTTCTCTGCTTTTGAACCTTCACGCTGCATTTGATGTGATTGAAAAAAATTATATTATGGAATTTAAAAAAACAAAACAATTTGTTTATATTCTTAAGAATTTCAGCTTCATGACCCGGAGTTCTTACGGAATTAAATTACGGACAGAAGCAACACCAGCTCTTCGAACGACGAAGGGCCAGGTTCGTATCGAAGATGTTCCCCATGAACGTGTGCTCACGTGAAGTTCATACTGCATCACGGGTGGCTGAAGTCAAATTTAAATATTTCTTTCAATTATTTGAAAGAGCCGCAGCCATATCAGGATGGGTTTAGATTCAGTGTCT
>CM045749.1:22181728-22211728 GCA_024760905.1 Plotosus lineatus | reverse complement strand
ATGAATCGGTTCGATCATTAAATTCAAGGAAGTCATCTGGCCTTTGCGCCGCGAGTCACTCGGACAGTTTAGCTCAGCAATTTGTGGCGATCGAACACAGTCTTGCGCTGTTCTTGAACTTGCTTCTTCCAGCGCTGCTGAGCTCCTTCCACTCGCTCCAGTACGGTGTTCCCTCGGCCTGGAGCCCTTGCATCCTGTAGAGCGGGACAGAGAAAACTCATCATCTCTCAAACTAATTACATAATATCTCTGACAAAATCTATAATCCAAATTCCATGCGCATGTAGCAAAACACTTCCAACTGTTCAGTGTTATGTAGGACTTTAACAAAATACTGAGGATGAGACGTCTCGGCCTCAGTTCTTGTTGGTTCCTAAGAATGTCTTCAGAACACATTCAGATACTTCATTGAAATGGACTTCTGCTGAAGACATGCAGCTCAAGTTTATACCTCAGAGTCCTCCTCATTCTGCAGGGGTTGTCTATAGGAATCACGTCTGCGGATCAGAGGTTCCACCAAAAGCAAAAACAACATGTACAGTAGAAGGGCACCGACCACAGACAGGTAGATGATTATGGTTACCTGGAAAGAGTTCAATGAAGTCATGTGCTGTAAACAGTTTCGTTAAACTTTGTAGATACAGTAGGCCCTTGACTATTCGCGGTTTTGCACTCACGGTTTGAGTATTCGCGGACTGCCGAGCAACTCGCACGTGATTCAAATTCATCCAATGGCTGTCCTCCTTCCTGCTGATTGAGATAATGTAACGCCCCTTTTTCCTCATTTGCGCACAAGTTGGCAATGAGCCTTTTTTAGTGTTTTAATTACCAGTTAAGTTCTATGATGTCACTCAAACGCCTGCGAAGCACCAGAAAAAGGTAATGACGTTAGATATCTCTTCTGAAGAAATAAGACTTTCTCTGGAAGAAATGACAGTTTTCTCTGAAGTGCCTTAAGAGGAATAATCGTCTGAACTGTTGTAAAACACTGGACTATTAAAGTCTTTTTCAATTCTTATTCCAGTACATGACCTAAGGTAATGTTTAAAATGTTTGTGTATTATATTTTATTTACTGTGGTGTAGCATGTTTCTCATTTTGTTTTGTTTATCCAATTTATTACATTTCTTGTTCTTTTATGTCCTTTTTGTTATGGTTTGTGTTTTGGAGGACTTTGATTTTGGCAATGTGCCTCTAACTGTTTACTCTCCGCTTTGGCTGAAGGGCGTGGCTGAGCCACACACACCTGAATTCACTATTCTCATTTACTCCCAATAAACAAAAGCACCCTCACCTCTGCGCCAGAGGATTAACTCACATCACATCACTGCTTCTTTGGTTCGTAACGTTCTCCAACTTTCTCACTCAAAAATTCTGTTTTGTACTCGCTTCGGCTGAGGGGCGTGGCTGAGCTGCTCGGACTTAATGCACTTAATACCTGAATTCAGTCATCTCATGCCTAATGCAATACGTTCCTCTAGTAGGCATTTTTGAAAACTACACTGCTGTATGTTTTTCAAAGAGAATGCATTGAAAGGGTTTTTTATCAATAAATATCACAGTAAAAAAATTAAGTTTTTCTTAATCATTATTACATTTTACTACATTAATACTGTCTATAGAATGTGTTTAAGAAGCATATTTTAGCACATGTAAGAGATATATAGTATTTTACTTATGGCTGCTCATGTGACGTGATCCATGGGGTTTTACTTCCGGGTACAGAACTCGCGGATTATCTCGATTCGTGGGAGGGCCCGGAACCGAACCCCTGCGAATGTCGAGGGCCTACTGTATATATTTCCATTGTAAGTGCTGGCTTTTCTACGATATTTTTAATACAAGTCTCGCACTGGAGCAAAAATACGTGAATTCCTTTATGTACCTTGATGGTATTGCTGCTTCGTTCCTCATACTTGCATTCACAGAGCAAACAATAAGCCTCCACATCATGACCAGGTACTGGCATAGGATCCACTATATGCAGGCAGTTACTGTTTTAAAAAAAAAAAAAAAAAAAAAAAAAAAAAAAATAGAATTCACAACTGCAATCACAACCTCAGATTGTATTGAAAACCTTTAGGACTCAGTCTTATCTCAAACAATTCAACAGTGTTCAGTAGTGCTCATACTGAATAAAATAAAATAAAACCAACCAGTCCTTTTGGGTGACATTCCTGTTGTAAATATGGCCGCTGAGGTTTCGGTATGGAGGACAAATGCATTTGCAACGTACATCTTCAATACTCTAACAATTTCACAAACAAACAAACAATTCAAAAAGTTGTATGCATCTTTGAATGAAACCTACACAAAAACAAAACTCAAATTATTTAAAACCAGCAAAATTTGGATTAGAAATATTTGCTGTGAACACACACACACACACACACACACACCTCAATTAACTAGAATATCAACCAAAACTTGATTTCAGTAATTCAGTTCAACAAGTGAAACTCTACATATTATAATTCAATCCACCAGGATTTTATATTTCAAGTGTTTATTTCCTTGATAGATAGATAGATAGATAGATAGACAGACAGACACACACACACACACACACACATACAGGGATGCTTCATTTCCCGAGGTTAATGGGGACCGAGACCTGCCCACAACCGCCGATTTCCGCGAAGTAGGATCGACCCCCCTGACTAATGTATACAGACATATATAATATCAATAAATACATATTCAATGCTATAAAATGTTTATAATAACAATTAAACATTCAAAAATAATGCGCAAGATGTAAATAAAATATAAATACACACACACATACAGATGTACGCGTACACACTCAGATGTGCACTTCACATAAAAATGCAAGTACTGTAGTTTTGTTGGAGGGGATTTGGGTTGTTTGGGGTTGTTTGCATAATTGGCCTTGTACCATTTTCCTTAACTTTTTCCCTATTTTACCATAACTTATTTTTCAATTAATATTTTTGAAAAACCCATGACGTACTGAAGCCGCAGGAACTGAAGTGCGAAGCAGCGAGGGATCACTGTACTCCAATACTGTATGGGAAATTATTTCCTCTGCATTTAACCGATCCAAAGTGAGCAGACACACACTTGGAGCAGTGGGCTGCCACACACAGAGACACACGGAGAGCAGATGAGGGTTAAATGCCTTGCTCAAGGGTGCTTCTGCCATTTATGTGGATGCAGGGAAGGTGCTGCTCACTCCCCCACTGCCACACATTTTTCCTGCTGGTTCAGGAATTGAGCCAGTGACCTTTTGGTCCCAAAGCCACCTCTCCAACCATTAAGCTAATTCAATATTGGAGACTCATGGTCAGTGCTTCAATAGGCACCACGCTCAGCCGTACCCAGGAGATGGGCTTCAACCGTGACATTCCTTGTGTCAAGCTGCTCTTGAACTAGAGTCTTACTTGAGCTACAGACCAAAGGATGGACTGTAAGTCAGTGGCCTAAAGACCTTTTTTTTCCCAGATGAAAGTAAATTTTGCATTTCTTTTTGAAAATCCAGGTCCCAGAGTCTGGAGGAAGAGGGCAGAGGCACAAAATCAAAGTAACTAGAGGGCCAATGTACAATTTCTCCAGTTGGTGGTGGTTTGGGAAGCCATGCCATCTGCTGGTGTGGGGCCACTGTGTTTTCTCAGGTCAGCAGCCATCTACCAGGTAGTTTTAGAACACTTCATGCTTCCCTCTGCTGACCAGATTTATAAAAGATGCTGATTTAATTTTCCAGCAGTACTTGGGACCTTCCCACACTACCAAAAGTACTTTGGCAAGCACATATGACCTAAACCTATGGAGATTTGTGAAAAGGAGACACCAGACCCAACGATGCGGAAGAGCTAAACCATCAGGAGCTATCAGAGCAACCAGGGCTCCCAGAACACCTCAGCAGTGGGACAGACTGATGATTGCTGCATACCATGCTGCACTGCCAAAGTAATTAATGCAAAGGGAGTCCCTGATAATTATGGAGTCCTACACATACTTCATACTTATACGTAGTCCATCATTTGCGTGAAAATGTTTTTTAACTGGTCTTATGTCATCTCATCATTTTCTGCGATTCTGGATTTTCATTAGCCATCAGTCATACTCATCCAAATTAAAAAAAGAAACACTTTAAGCATATCAGTCTGTGCGTAATAAAACTATATAATATACAGAGTTTCATGTTTTGAACTGAATTAAATGCTTAAAAACATCCATACTCGTTTAATTTTGTTCATAGCATAATCATGAATGTTCTTGTAAGAATTAGAAATCACAAATTGCTAAAGTTAGCACTTAATTAGACTGTTTTGAGAAAAACACAGAATAATTAGGGGTGAGTCTATATATATATATATATATATATATATATATATATATATATATATATATATATATATGTATACACACACACACACACACACGTCCTTCTAAAAAAATTAGCATATTGTGATAAAGTTCATTATTTTTTGTAATGTACTGATAAAAATTAAACTTTCATATATTTTAGATTAATTGCACACCAAAATATTTCAGGTCTTTTATTGTTTTAATGCTGATGATTTTGGCATACAGCTCATGAAAACCCCAAATTCCTATCTCAAAAAATTAGCATATCATGTTCAGGTAGTCTAAACGAGCTATTAACCTAATCATCTGAATCAACCAATTAACTCTAAACACCTGCAAAAGATTCCTGAGGCTTTTAAAAACTCCCAGCCTGGTTCATTACTCAAAACCGCAATCATGGGTAAGACCGCTGACCTGACTGCTGTCCAGAAGGCCATCATTGACACCCTCAAGCAAGAGGGTAAGACACAGAAAGAAATCTCTGAGTGAATAGGCTGTTCACAGAGTGCTGTATCAAGGCACCTCAGTGGGACGTCTGTGGGAAGGAAAAAGTGTGGCAGAAAACGCTGCACAACCAGAAGAGGTGACCGGACCCTGAGGAAGATTGTGGAGAAAGGCCGATCCCAGACGTTGGGTGACCTGTTGAAGCAGTGGACTGAGTCTGAAGTAGAAACATCCAGAGCCACCGTGCACAGGCGTGTGCAGGAAATGGCTGCAGGTGCCGCATTCCCCAGGTCAAGCCACTTTTGAACCAGAAACAGCGGCAGAAGCGCCTGACCTGGGCTACAGAGAAGCAGCATTGGACCGTTGCTCAGTGGTCCAAAGTACTTTTTTCGGATGAAAGCAAATTTTGTATGTCATTCGGAAATCAAGGTGCCAGAGTCTGGAGGAAGACTGGGGAGAAGGAAATGCCAAAATGCCTGAAGTCCGGTGTCAAGTACCCACAGTCAGTGATGGTCAGGGGGGGCCATGTCAGCTGCTGGTGTTAGTCCACTGTGTTTTATCAAGGGCAGGGTCAATGCAGATAGCTATCAGGAGATTTTGGAGCACTTCATGTTTCCATCTGCTGAAAAGCTTTATGGAGATGAAGATTTCATTTTTCAGCACGACCTGGCACCTGCTCACAGTGCCAAAACCACTGCTAAATGGTTTACTGACCATGGTATTACTGGGCTCAATTGGCCTGCCAACTCTCCTGACCTGAAGCCCATAGAGAATCTGTGGGATATTGTGAAGAGAAAGTTGAGAGACACCAGACCCAACACTGTGGATGAGCTTAAGGCCGCTATCGAAGCATCCTGGGCCTCCGTAACACCTCAGCAGTGCCACAGGCTGATTGTCTCCATGCCACGCCGCATTGAAGCAGTCATTTCTGCAAAAAGATTCCCGACCAAGTATTGAGTGCATAACTGAATATAATTATTTGAAGGTTGACTTTTTTTATTGGTCGTATGAAATATGCTAATTTTTTGAGGTAGGGATTTTGGGTTTTCATGAGCTGTATGCCAAAATCATCAGTATTAAAACAATAAAAGACCTGAAATATTTCAGTTGGTGTGGAATGAATCTAAAATATATGAAAGTTTAATTTTTATCAGTACATTCCAGAAAATAATGAACTTTATCACAATATGCTAATTTTTTTTAGGACGTGTGTATATATGCTCATGTGAAGCTTGAACTGTTAGCATTGTGACACTCCTCAGGAAGCTTTTCACCGTGTTTACACCCTGAACAACTCACAAGACCATTACAGGGCATCACACTCAAATCAGTCCAAAATAATCCACTTCACACGTCAGATAACAGTAAGAAACTTGAAAAATAACGCCTGTGAACTTCAGTGCCCGAAGTAAAGGCTGAAATAGTAACCACTCAATATGAACTAGAGAAGAATGTCAGGGTTAAATCGAGGTACCTTATCTGCATGTGTGAAACACATCATCTCACAGAGCAGCAAAAACAGCAGAACCGAACCTGCTGCCTGGAGCTGCACGATACCGACCAACATTTCTAATCCCAGGCTTCAATTCTGCAATAAAAACACATTCAGGGTTTATTGGATATACAAACATTAACTAATTACACATCGTAACTGATTACATATTGTAAATTTAGGCCTGTAAAACAAGTGCCATAAAATAACCAAACAAGCATATGCAGTGTTGCAGGTCCTCAATGTTATTCGGATTGTATGCTAGTCAACACTGAGGGAACCAACTGACGCTAGGAAGCTAACACCGAACTCTTATTTACATCAACACTTAATTAAATACCCAACTAACTCCTGAAATAGCTTAATATTTTAATAATAAACACTGACAAGATTTATAAACTAGACAAACTCACATTTCTTTGCCGAGCTTCAACAGCGCGAGCTGCTGCAAAATAAAGTGACATAACTTCAATTCTTCAAAATAAAAGACCCGGGTGGTTTTTGACTCCTGCATGGTCTCGAGTGATTCTTAAAAATTCTGATTGTCACGTTTAAATTACAACTAATAAAAGAAAATTGCCTTTTATTTATTTGAATTAATTTGAGTTCGACCTGATTTGCTGGCTCCACGTATAATTGTACATAATTATTTACATTTCATTTTGTCCGTGATACTTTATTAAATAATAAAATCCATTGTGTACTATATAAAGTTGAATATTTGTCTCTATGCAACTATGAGCCTTTATTTTTACTTATAGCGACGCGAGAAGTCTTTGATTCGCACTTTTACTTCGCAGAAATCGTACTTCTCTCCTCGAAGACGATTGATAGGTGAGACTGTCAATCACAGACATCGCCGGGGGCGGGACGATAGTTGAAGGGGATGTTCACTCGCTCACTCATTTGCCAACCACTTCAGCCTCCTAATAGCGTCATGGGAAGGCCGCAGTCTATCTTAACCGACACTGGAGCGAAGGCAGGTTAACCATGAACAACTCGAAAGACCATCGCAGGGCAACACATACACACACACATAAACTCTCGCAATGCTAGAGAGTGTTGTTATGGAGCGGGATGCCTGGATGTGTTGCCACTGTTACCCAAACTCAGAAAATAAATAAATAATAAAACATAAATTAAATATATATTAACCCCAAAACAGATGTTTAAAGAAGCGAGAATCAGCCAAAATCTCACTTCTCAATAATGTTCTCACACACACACACACAGTCTACTGTGGGTCCAGCTGCTAAGTCAGAAGCCACTCCTAAAGCCCAGACTTAGGATGAAGCTCAGCCACAATCACACCGATCAAACCTATGAATCCATTATTTAATGTGAGAAAAGAATAACTGAATCAGTGTATATGAGCCATGTGTTCTCCAGTATTCAACTCTGATACCAAACACTGAACTCTGTTCCTTCACTACAGTATATAAAACTTTTATTCGTAAAATAAATAATAAATCACAAGTCACTTACAGTATATACAATAAGTACTTTTCAACTTACATATATAATCAACAAAATGTTAAACTGATTTTATAAAAATCGTATTGTTTCTGTACATCTCGAGCCACAGTGCTGTATTTATAAAACAAAGGTAAAGTCTGTTGGGTTTTTACACCCGAGCCTCACCAGGCCGGTGCTTATCCCCGGTTTCCATAGCATGAAGCAACCAGGAGTTCAACGTCCCCTGGATGGGACACTAGTTCATCGTAGGTTACCTTCCCAGTATATTTTTACTGGTACCCATTTATTCTGCTGGGTGAACAGACACACACTTGTGGTTGAGACCTTGCCCAGAGGTCTTAGCACAGTGAGGGTCTCAGTGGGATTCGAACTCACAACCTCCCGATCACGAGCACAGCACCCTAACCACTACACCACCGACCCCGACTTACAAAAAAACAAAGGGTCAACTATAAGAAGAATTCCTTTTGCTCATGGAGAATATTCAATTTATTGCAGTAATATACAAACTACTGAATTTAATTGTTTATTCATGTGTTTTACTTTCCGTGTGCAATAAATTCGACACACCAACAGAATTCAAACCAGGTACACATTGTTAAAATGTAAGTCCTGTCCACTGGTTTTATTAAATTTACAATTAGATATAAATTACTTTTTCATTCATTGAATTTTTATGGTTTGTATTCGGTAATAGTCCAATCGATTTCAAATAGGGAAAGAGACGTTATTAGTTTTTAACATTATAATCTTGATAACAGTCCATCATTATTGTTTTTAATGTGGAAATATAATATTCATTTATTTTCTAAACCACTCAATCCTAACTCTGGTTGTAGAGAGGCTGGCACCCATTTTAACCGACTTTGAGTGAAGACAGAGCCCACTCTGGCCAGCTTGTCAGGCCATCATAGAGCAGAAACAACCTGATGGCTAATCAGCCTACTCTTGATGAAAGTCAGCAATGTTTCTTTTACATGCCTCATGTCTTCTGGACTGTGATAGACATGGCTGTTCTTTCATAACCCAGTTCACTCTACTGGGGGTCCAGATTCAAAATCTCAAATGGCAGTTAATTTAAACTGACTAATACAAATTATCAAGCAGATTTCCTTCAAAAGCAAATTGAAAAATGTAAGCAAAAACCACCTGATAATGAAAATATACACATATTCATGTGTAAGAGATTGAAAAGCTTGCCATTCAGTTTGAATTTAATATTTGATTACAATGTATAATACATAATAATTAATACTAATAATATGGTGTTCATTTTAGAATTGATTAATTTGATATTTTTAGCATTTTAATGTCTGTTCCACCCATCATGTTGGTTTAACGTAATCTGAAAATATTTTATATATCGTTTTATTTATGTATACAGTACTATGTGTTTGTAAAGAATTTTAATGAAGTCTATTTATTCTTTTTTAAAAATTCGGTTCAATTTAAAGGTTTGTTTTTTTTTTGTGTGTGAAATTTTTGATGCACAACTGAAATATTAAAATTGAATTATTTTTCAAGCATACGAATTATACAAAATAATTACCTTGACAAAGCTAAAACAAAAACCTCCAACTAACAAAGAAAATAAAAAAGATATCGCTAAAGATGGCCAAAGAGCATTGTAAAGCTTCTCAAAGCTTTGGAACGTAAACATGAATGTGTAGAATTATTCTAAAAATATTTATTTGTTTTCATTTCCTTTTTTTATTTACTTGGGGCATGACCGCAAACAAGCAAATATTCCATGGCCTTTATTTACTCGCTCATGAAACCACTTCTTCCTAGACGAGTCACAGAGAGCCTGGAGATGATCTCAGATGACACTGAGCAAAGGTACATCCTGAACAGCTCACCAGACTATCACAGGTCATTCACACGCTCACTCACAGCCAGGGGTAATTTGGAACGTGTGCATGTCTTTGGACTGTGGTAGGAAACCCATGTAAGCATTGGGAGAACACGCCAATTCAACTTAGAAAAGCCCGGGACTCGAACCCAGAGCCTACTTGTTGTGAGGCAGGCATGCTAACCATGACACTACTGTACCATCTGGCTTTATTCGTCAGAATCAGAACACTTTATTCGTCAATTCATCACGGAGGAAATCGCGTATCCCAAGGCAGTAAAAATTTCAGTCAGCTTCTTAAGACAAAGCATCACACGGTTTGTTTTGTGAATTCTTACTAAATCTATAAGACTCATTCAAAAAGTTGTAGCAGACAATGTAGAAAAGGCCACAGATTTCAAATTCACTTCAGGAAGTCCACATGTTACTGCTTCAGAACTGGAATGACGAAAACAATGGAGTGATTGGAATCCAAAAATTGAATTGGAAACGGCAAATATTAACAAAAAAAACAACAAAGTTTTACACAACACATACTGCACTGGGTCTGATTTTCCTCTCGCACTCAAAGAGCACAAAAATACTAGACGTACATGAACAGAGACAAGAGAAACATCCACTGCAATTCAAAATCCCTACATCAGAGAAACTACACATGAAACAGCTGTTTTGGGTTGATTTTTTTTTTTTTTTTTATGGTCAACAATACGTCACATTGAAATCGGTGACAGTTGGCAAAATATGAAAAAATATTGAGAAAATAAGTAAAGCAAACAGACATGTGTAAAACATTAAGTATGTCTTCCCAAGAGAATCACAAAAGGTCAGAAAATTGTAACATCATGAAACATCACAGTGTTTCGGCTGCCTGCAGAGAAGGTGGAGTCCGAAAGAACTGGACCATTAACTCGAGTCCTTAAGTTACCAGTACAGTATATCGTGTTGCAATGGAAACACTACAGTAATTGAGAGCTGAAGTCAAAGCAGATAGGCTTGAAGAGTTGGGTTGTTTCCTGCACCATAAAGGTTCGATTTTAGAGCAAGTTTGTGTGATTTATATATTTAGATGTTCATTGATAGGAGCAGTGGTGGCCTAGTGGTAAACGGCGCTGGATCGCTGATCCTAAGGTTGGGGGTTTGAGTTCCACTCTCCACAAGGTTGTCACTGTCGTGCCCCCCATCCCAGTGCAGCTAACTGGGTTATCAAAGGCCGGCCATGTCTCTCAGTGTCTATGGTGAGAGGTTCATGTAAAAGAACAATTGCTAACTTTCGTCAAGAGTAGCTGCATAGCCATCAGCGTATCTTTGCTCCTTGCTAAAGGGTCGTGTCAGGAAGGGCATTCGGCAGAAAAAAAAACCTGTGCCCAATCAAACATGCTAATCAGATGATTTGCTGTGGTGACCCCTGATGAAGGGGAAAAGAAGGAGATTTAGATTTTCATTGACATCTCAACAGTAGCACGGTGGTGTAGTGGTTAATATATTTGCATCACAGCAAGAATGTCCTGGGTTTGATTCCCAGCTCACGTGTTTCTGTGTGGAGTTTGCATCTTCTATCCATGTTTGTGTGGGTTTCTTTCCACAATCCCAAAAACATGCACAGCAAGTTATTTGGCTGTTCCAAATAGCCACTAGGTGGAAGTATGAATGGTTGTGAGAGTGTAGGCCCTGCAGTAGATATTTATCAATGATTGAATTCTGGATGTAGGAATTTTTTATTTTAAAGAGTTATTTAACAGTGTGTGATATAACCATTTTTTTTTTTTTTTTGGAAGTGTGATATTACAGTCGGAGCACCAGGGTGCGCTTTTGCGTATTATCACAAGTGATCCTCTGACATTCAAAATGACACACCTGACAACCTGGAAGATTAAAGCAGAGAATTACTGAAAAGCTACTTAAGCAGAAGCAGTTTATGGAATGGCTTCTGAAATACATTTATACACTCTACGAAGAATCCGCCACACTACCTTTACATGAATAACACATATCATGACATGTCTGTTATGGATAATACGAGTTTAGTAGCAAAATAAACATCAGTGGAGGAACCGTTCAAACATTTTTAATGTCCTACAGGTACTGCAGTGCTTATTTATGTGCGAGTACTCACAATAATGCATGTATGCATGTGTGTGTATATATATATATATATATGTATGTGTGTGTGTGTGTGTGTGTGTGTGTGTGTGTGTGTTTCTGCACACGCATGCTCAAACCCCACATTTAATCTGCAGGACATATGAAGCTATGGAACATTCATGCATCTATTTTTTGCTCATACAGTATAAATCACAGCCGGCCAATTACTGCAAGTATATTGTACTTAACATTAGCATAACAGGATGCGTAGCAGAACGGTTAAAAAAAATACAAAATACAAAAACTCTCACATTTGATCACAGAATAGCACTTTAAGTGTGAGGAATAGCTGATATTGTAGAAAGAGATACATCTGTGAACAAAATTGGCATTTCAAGGAAATAGTACATAACATTTTTCAAAAGACCCCTCAACATACAAAACTAAATGATATTTGAATTTATTTTTGGGGGAAAATATTTGGTTCTTTACTCATCTCTCAGTTTTCTGTTCTGAAGTGTTGAGCAACTTGCATGAGTATTTTTCAGTGTTAAACGAGTGAAATTACAGTAAAGTACAATTTAAAAACCAACCAAATGGAAACATGGAGACCATTCTGTCGACACCAACGTGCCCTTTTTCTTTAGAGTAGGATAGGCTAGATAGAAGAATTAAAGTTATTCAAAATTTATTTACCAGTCTGTTACACAGCATGCAGTAAAAAACATCTACTGAACACAAACTTTGAGTACATTCTCAAGTACACTCTTAATGGCTTTGCTGAGAGAGGCTTTCACGCCAGTGACATCAAAAACCTTTCCCCCCCCCCCAAAAGGCAAAATGAAAGGCTTAAAGCTGTGCACTGGCTATAGCGTGCACACACAGGCACCTGACAGTGACACGTTAGTGCATGTGATCGAACAAAAGTGGATGAGTGTGTTTTATATCCCTCCTTCCGTATGAGTATCTCCGTTAAAACACAAGTAATGAGCATGTATCTGACACAAGCCAGATTAATACTAATCATCATGTGTGTTGGGGAAAGAAAAGGGGAGGGTCACACTTTTAAAAGGGCTGGCGGGTATAAACAATTATACTCTGGAAAACAATAATAACGAGACATAATGGCTATTAAAGGGCATTTAGTGCTCCATAAAATTGGAACTGTTTGTGGGTACACGTGTATGCAAGAAAGAGACTCATGAGCCACGGCAAAGCAACAGAAGTTGAATCTAGAGATTCATTTATGCGAAAGATTGTCAGGGCATCACAGTTATCATTCAGAAAAAGGAAAGGGGGAAGAAAAAACCTCTCAAACCCAACTCACCAGAACACACCATCATGAGCATGTTCTCATGCTCCCCTCCAAGCCACAGTGTAAAAATACTGAACTCTTTTAGGCAAGGCTTAAGTACACAATAATGTTTGCTGTGCTAACCCAGTTAGCAAGGATACCATGAAACATAGTCTTCATTTCACAATGCATGACTCTGAACACAACAGGATCACAATGGACTGGATGTGCTGACAGTTTAAAAAAAAAAAAAAGTGATAAATTCCCTTTCGGAAACACTCTGACTTGTGGTTTGCTTATTTTACAAAAAAAGAGGTTAACAGTAAAATGAAGCTAAAGATCCTCAGACACACACACACACACACACACACACACACACACACACACACACACACACACACGTTCAATTATATCAAATGAATAAAGTGACACATCCAGTCCAGAGTAAAGAGATACACCGTAAGAGGACTGCAAGTTCAAATTCACAGAAACAAACAGACAGGATTTAAGTAATTGCTTCGAATTCATACCAATGCATACCAGTTATAAGCTTGAAATTGACACACCGAGCCCTCACTAAGCAGGTGAAATTGAATGAAAACCTCTAAAAGCCTTGCATAGTATCTCTGCCATGGTGCTCTGATGAACAGGAGACCGACACAAACGACGAGGAAGAGGAGGATGGTTAAAGTAGGGCTCTTATAGAACAGGAAGTTGGTCATTTGAAGGCTGACTGCAGATTTTTGAATGCTGCTTGTCTCTGTTTTTTCTCCTCTGCCTGCCGTTTCTTCTCCTCCTGCTCGTTACGGATCTCTGCCTCGAAGCGGTTCGCCTCATTAATGGCATGGACCTGGTACAAGAAAAATCAAATGATAAATTTGAATATGGTAACAAAGTGAATTATTCTATTGAATTCTATTCTATTATTCTATCAGAATGACTGAATGAATATTTTTCTGATGTATGTAAACGAGAGCTTGTGTTATATGTAGACGTGCCTCCTTTTATTTTATTTAAAAGTACTTTTTATGAGATTTGATCATTTAATACCTGTACACTGTTATTTGTGCCATTAACTCAAAAATTTGAATCGACGTATTCATGACCTATTCTTGCGATTTCCTGCACTCATGAGAGTGAAACAGTGTTCGCTTCAAACAGGCTAATAAAACTTTCAAACAGATTTTAGCAGGTTGCATCTTTGAACATGCTAGCACCACCCACCAATGAATATATGCACACGTTGATGTGAAACAGGAGAGTTTAGAAGGCTTGTCTAGAAGGCTTGTCTTTACTTTAAGGACATTTCTGCTAAATCATTATGTGGACAATATTCTGTTATCTGATAATATTAATGGTCATATCACAATACAATAAATTATCAATATATTGCCCGACCCTATATCACAGTGACACTTTTCCAAAACAGCACATAGTTTGGTTGATGTTCTTGACTAAACAAAGTACCGTCTAGTCATAAATTGTTGTAAATCAACGACTGTTACAATTAAGCTGAAGGAAAAGAAGAGTCACCAGGTTTGTGTGCATAGTCAGATGTTTTCAAAACAAATAAAAAATTGAAAGTAAGAACCACATATAAATCTCAAAACAGATGTAACCATGTAAAGAGAATATATTTAAACCAGTTAATTGCTTTAAAAAGTAAGAGTTGGAGGTTATACCAGCATCTTGGGACATGAAATTTGGAGCAAAAATGGAAGGAACAAAATAAAAAATATTACTTTGGCTTCAAAAAAGGACTTGGCTCCTTTCACACCCTCAGTGGACACATCGATTTCAGAGAGACGAGCTAAGATGCACAACCCACTGTCCTCATCTAGCTCCCCTGCAGCTGCTTTCCTGAAGATCAGGAGGAACTGGAAAGTGAAAGGAAAGACATTGCTTTTCAAGACGATAAACATAAACAAAAGCAATTTTAATTATTCTAATCCAAGTACCTCTCCTGTATATAGGATATCTACATATCAAAAGTTATATGAACAAAAGTTACCTCTCTGAAGTTCAGTTTGTTATCCAAGTCTTCATCCACCTCTTTAATCATATTCTTCAGGCCCATGTGAGTCTGTGGAGCATCAAGCTTCTCCATCATCAGCTTCAGCTCCATCAGGTCAATGAAGTTATCTTTCTCCAAGTCATATCTGCAAATATACACAAACATTAAATGCTAATGCTCGGTGGTAAAAAAGGTACATTTACTCAGAGCAGGGAAGAATTAATGTATATATATATATATATATATATATATATATATATATATATATCTCCATTGTGACCTACAGGGGGTGGGGGGGTGGGGGGGTGGGTAAGTGATGGCACCAATGAATAAAACTTGAGAGGAAAACAAGAATGTATGCACCCACAAATGAACCGGTTCTATTCATATTTAAGTAACTATTTGGCAGTGTTGGCTTGGTGGATTAGGCAATGGGTTGCTGATCTGAAGGTCAGTGGTTCAATCCCCTCTATCACCACTGTTGGGCCCTTGAACAAGGCCCTTAACCATTCAGTTGTATATACTTCGTCTTTTCCTTTTGGCCTTTTCCCTTTCTCGGGAGTCGCCAAAGCGAATCAGCTGAGTCGCACATTTGATTCGGCATCGGTTTGTACGTCGGATGCCCTTCCTGTCACAACCCTTTTAGCAAGGGACAGAAACACGCTGATGACTTTGCAGCCTAAATCTTTACGACAGTCAGCAATGGTTCTTTTACATGCCTCTCACCATAGACAGTGAGAGACATGGCCCGCCTTTGATAACCCACTTAGCTGCACTGGGGGGACAGTGACAACCCTGTGGGGACTTGAACCCCCAACCTTCGGATCAGCGATCCTGCGCCCTATCCACTAGACCACCACTGCCCCGTATTCAGTTGTAGATACTGTGTGTGTGTGTGTGTGTGTGTGTGTGTATATATCCTTCCTTTCGGCTTTTTCCCTTTCTCGGGAGTCACCACAGCGAATCATCTGATCCGCACATTTGATTTGGCATAGATTTTTACGTCAGATGCCCTTCCTGTCACAACCCTTTAGCAAGAGACAGAAACACGCTGACTGCTTTGCAGCTACTCTTTACAAAAGTCAGCAATGGTTCTTTTACATGCCTCACACCACAGACATAAATAAGAAAAGATAATTGTAAGTCAATCTGGGTAAGAGCGTCTTTCAAATGATGTAAACATAAATGTAAATATTTACTAATTGCACTGAAATTATAAAATAATGATATTCTGTAGTGAGAACCCACACAAAATACCACCAGGAAGCATATTAAACAAGTTACTTCCTCATGACCTCCGTTATCATGTGCTTAAGCACAGATACACACACACAGTTTAAAAATAAACCGGTTTACTGAGGTAGTCAGTTCTAACCCGTGAGTCTACAGAAAACGGGGTGAGATTCAGACAGATATTTTTCACCCTCGTTATGACATGGGTGAACGTGTTCTGGCCTCAGCCTTCATGTTTACAGCTCAGAGTGCACATCTAGGGTGTAGACTCAAATATTCCGCATAAAAGAACAATAAAAATATGGTAATATCAGAATATTTAATGATTAACAAGTTTATATACATCTTCATCTTTCTTCTTCTTTTCCTTTCTGCTGTTTCCTTCAGGGATCACCACAGTGAATCATCTGCCTCCATTTCACCCTATCCTGTGCATCTTCTTCTCTTAAACCAACTACCTTCATGTCCTCCTTCACCACATCCATAAAGCTTCTCTTCGGTCTTCCTCTAGGCCAGTGGTTCTTAACCTTGTTGGAGGTACCGAACCCCACCAGTTTCATACGCACATTCACCGAACCCTTCATCAGTGAAAAATAAAAATATGATTTTTTACAAATTCAAGACATCGGTACTGTTGTGTTCTTGTATTCCCCATCTCCATGCAGTTTCACGAAGTATACCTTTAGTTTTGGCGGTGCAAGACTAGAGTTGCAAATCATTCAGATAGGACGCTGAGTCCCATCACGTTCCGTGATGCATGTGAATCCATGTTGTATATATTCGTCCGACCACTTTCTTTTTTTGCTCGACATAGTTAATGGTGGTCTAGTGGTATAGGGCGCTGGATCACTGATCCAAAGGTTGGGGGTTCGAGTCCCACTCTTCACAAGGTTGTCACAGTGTGGCTAACTGGGTTATCAAAGGCGGGTCATGTCTGTCACTGTCTATGGTGAGAGGCATGTAAAAGAACCATTGCTGACTTTCGTAAAGAGTAGCTGCAAAGCCGTCAGCGTGTTTCTGTTCCTTGCTAAAAAGGGTTGTGACAGGAAGGGCACCCGATGTAATCAAACGTGTGAATCAGATGATTAGTTGTGGCGACTCCCGAGGAACAGGGAAAAAGCCGAAAGGAAGACAGACAGTTAGTATGGATTAAAATATTCCGAAAAAAATCTCATGACTTCACACATTGACTACTGAGCACGCTAAATTCCCCGCGGCACTGATTGGCCAAGCAATGTAATGTGATCATCTGCAGCCAGTGATGGCCAAGCGGGCCGTGTCATCACTAATTGACATGATGAGTCGGGTGTGTTTTGACCTCCGTGACAGAGGCTCCGCCGAACCCCTGAGACCGACTCACCGAACCCCTAGGGTTTGATTGAACCCAGGTTAGGAACCACTGCTCTCGGCCTTCTGCCTGGTAGTTCCAACCTGAGCATCCTACTACCAATATATTCACTATTCCTCCTCTGTACATGTCCAAACCATCTCAATCTATCCTCACTGACTTTGTCTCCAAAACATCTTACATGGGCTGTCCCTTTGATGTACTCATTCCTGATCCTATCCATCCTCATTACTCCCAAAGAAAACCTCAACATTTTCATCTTTATTTATTTATATATATATATATATATATATATATATATATATATATATATATATATATATATATATATATATATAAATAATTCATTTTCTAAGCCACTTAATCCTAATTATGGTAGTGGAGAGGCTGGCAGCCATCTCAGCTGACCGTGGGCAAGGGCGGGGTAAACCCTGGACAGCTTGCCAGACCAACAAACACACACAACCATATACACCTACATTCACACATAGGACAAATTTATGATGATTTATTATATACAATTAGCCGACTGTGCATGTTTTGGACTGTGGGAGGAAATCGGAGTACCTAGAGGACACCCACACAAGCATGGGGAGAACATTCAAACTCCACACACAAATGCCCTAAGCCCAGTAATTGAACCCAGGCCTTCTTGCTGTGAGGTCGGTGTGCTAACCACTGTGTCTGTCTGAAAAATTCACAGGACAAATTTCACTCTGAAAAAAGGTGTTATGAAATGAAAGTAACTGTTTACTCTTATGTCCTTTTCCGTGAACTGGCTTTACTTCATTCTCAGCACAATTTCATTCCCATTCAGTCTGATCAGTTCTTTAGCTGAAAAGCAGATACGACAAATTGAAAGGGTCCCACTTATACGTTGGCACCTCAAAATTGACAAAAATGTTATTTAAATATTGCACTATGAATATGTTATCCTCAGTAGGATCACTGCAATGTGGTGGTGCTCAGTAGTGGGTGTTTCTGCTCCATTTGCTGAGTACCCCCCATCCCTGTGCTTAGTCTTTTCATGAATATAGAGTCTAATTCTATCCATCTGTCCTCACAGCTGGCAACAGTACTACCGTCTACAGACAATGGAGTCCTGCTGGTGTCTGTCTCACACGCCCACGTACACCTTTTACCCCCATATTAACTGTCGCGCACAGTGTCTGACAACCATGCATTAATTATTCAGAACCATCATAAGCCTGCGTGTGTATATATACATAAATACACTCAATTAAGCTTCGTTGCCATCTGAGATACAGAATCACGTCACACTATCTGCCATCATGTCACATTAAATATTAAATACAATAAAAACATAAAATGCTAAATACTCTATTGTAAGTACTGTATGTTTCAGGTCAGTTGGGAAACTAAAACTAAAACAATGTTTACAATATAATATTTGGCACGCTTGGTGAAAAAGATGACTGGGGAAGATAAATGAACAGGAGTTCAAATACTGCAGCTACATCAACAGCCAGCAGGTTTCCTGAGTAACAATAAAACCTCCAAAATAAGAAAGCAAAGTATAGAGACTTTAGCAGTGATATGCACTTGCGACAGAGTTGAGATCACATTGACACATTGGGGAAGTGAATATAATCCTTATAAAGTGAAGTTGGTCCTTTTCCATTTTTAAACAGTGTCCCAGTTACCCAAAAACTATAGAATTAAACACAACAAAGCATGCTGTTGCAAAAACGGGGTCGTTTGATGTTTATTATCCCGTATCCATGGGGCCCAGTGGCATAGTGGTTAGGGTGCTGGGCTCATGATCAGGAGGTTGTGTATTCGAATCCCAGTTAGACCCCCACTGTGCTAAGATCCCTAGGCAAGGTCTCAACCACAACTATCCTCCCCTCTACCTTGAAGTTAATGTGACCCACCTCCCCCCCAAAAAAGGGAAACTCCACATTTAATCAAAGGCTGAGAAGGCACAAAGCACTTCATACTGAAACTTTCTAGTTGCAGAAAACATTGATGGTTCGACATCATCTTATGATGTCTCCTTCCTCAACCGTCACATATCACTGGTTCTGTAATCTGTTTCCACAGAAATCCTCGTGAATGGGTTGGTACTATACGTAACGTTTTACGCAATGGAGGGGAAAAAAAAAAAGATCAACACCTTCTGACCTTTTGTTCAGATTCACCAGCACTGTTTTTGACCACAGTGTCACGCAAGAACTACGCCTTATACAGGATGACTCCATTAAACCCCACATACTTCAAAGGTAAATAAAAAAAATGGTTAAAGATAATCAAATTGTTATTCGCACACACAAAAATTCCTTCAATTCAGGTTTTCTTCATCATGCTTAAAAAAAAAAAAAGATCCTCCAAATGGTGGCAGTCATTGTCTATACACTCTTGGAGGCGATATCTGAAGGAAGCTATGGCTCCAAGGATTCTGTTGGGTGGAACAGCAATTATCTCCTGTTGATCAGCAACCTTAAGGGATTCAAGAGTTTGGGGTTGATGAGTATCCACTTGAGTTATGGTAGCACTGCGGTGGTGGTGGGGAAATCACAAGAGTTGAGGTCAGGGGAATGGGTCAGCCACGCAACATAAACAGGCAATCTGGAAAAATTTCCTCAGAACTTCTAATGATATTTCAGCTGTGCGTGACGTCAAGTTCTTCCAGCTCAAGGTGTTCAAGCTGTGACTTTTGTGGATTTCAATATAAAACAGTTAGACACTATAGAAACCGTTACAGCACCAATTTTCAGTTTGCGTGTTTAAATCGGGATTCCTCACTAGCCGCGGTTAATTGGGACCGAGATCCCCCCCCGTGACCACAACATTCCACGAAGTAGGATCAACCCCCCCCCCGACAGACATATACGTACATGTATATGTGTATATAATATCAATAAATACATATTCAATGATATAAATGCTTATAATAACAATTAAACATTCAAAAATAATGCATAAGATGTAAATAAAATATAAACACACACGTACATACGCATGCGCACGCACGCAGATGCGCATACACGCACTCAGATACGCACCTCACAAAAAAATGTAAGTAGTTTTGATGGGAGATTTTGGGTTGTTTTTAGTTTTTGTTTGTTTGGGGTTTTTTTTTGAATAATTGGCCTTGTTTTTATGGCATTTTCCTTCACTTTCCCCCTATTCTTAATTTCCTTATTTTTTAATTCGATGAATATTATTATAAAAAAAAACAAAAAACAAAAAAACCGTGATGCACTGAAGCCACATGAATTGAAGCATAAAGTGGTGAGGGATCCCCTGTAATTTGATTCTCTTTAATTCTGTTTTTAATTTATTTTTACATTAAGGAAGTTTTTTTGGTCTCCATGTTCCTGTCACTTGATTTGAATTCAAAAAGGGACATGTGTATAAAACACAGCAATGCTTCACTGTTCTCAGCAAACAAGCAATACTATGCCACTAACTTGAACTCTACACTTAACAGTGAAATAGTGAAAAACCCAGAGAGGAAGAAGTCAATTTCACTCAGTGAAACAGTGAGGAACTTAAAAACTGAGCTTTATTTGCTTCAGAGTGATTGAGGAAACTGGTGAAAGCCACATTTTCTTATGTAGAGCAGCAAGGTAAAATGAGAGCAATCAATCTTTCCGTAGATTTAAACCCCAGTGTTTATTCACAGACGACTTCCTGTTGATGACTGATGTTCAAAATATTAATGTTTAATTAGGAATCTATTCACTATATCTGTATAATAAACAAATACTGAAACAAATTATTGGACAGTGGTACCTCACTTTACTGAAGTCTCACCAAACGAAAAAAGCAGGTTACGAAACGCATTTTCCTAAAATTTTTGTCTCTAGATACGAAGCAAGTTGACGTTACAAAAGCGCCATCATAAAAATTCAAACGCACCATTCAAACAATGCATGAGCTGCTCTCCCATCAATGACGTTCAAACATCCCACCCCGCTGGCCTCCCAATGGCTAGGAGGGATGACGCAGCTCCCTCTTATTGGCTATCTTCCAACATCCCACCCCACTGGCCTCCAATTGGCTAGGAAGGATGACGCAGCTCCCTCTTATTGGCTATCTTCCAACATCCCACCCCACTGGCCTCCAATTGGCTAGGAAGGATGACGCAGCTCCCTCTTATTGGCTATCTTCCAACATCCCACCCCACTGGCCTCCAATTGGCTAGGAAGGATGGCGCAGCTCCCTCCCATTGGCTATTATGAAGCTGCATCTACCATAATACTTTTCGTGTGAAGGACAGAGTTACTGTTGTTTCATGCTTTATTTCTTGACTCAGGCTTTTAACCTTCCATAAACATTTGTAAGATTATAACTCTGATAAGAAGACATGGTCAACACATGCACGCACGCACACGCGCGTGATTTCCGGTGCGAGTGAGAAGAAAAAACGGGCTCGAGTGATATCGCAAAGGAATATGGCCAAACCCATCTACCATCGGTACGACATAGAAGCAGAAGGAGGTCTTAAAAAGTATACTTTTATAATTTTTAAAAGGGTTTAGGGGGTCGTATTGGGGACCTTGGAACGAATCACACATTTTACATGTAAAATGCTGTTCAATTTACGAAAAATCCAGGTTAAGAAAAAGGCTCTGGAACGGATTAATTTCGTAAAGTGAGGTGCCACTGTGTTGATTGTAAAAGTTTCCGTACATTTCTACTTATCATTAGTTTACTGATTGTATCTAATAAACAACCGTACTGGAAAATAAAGAAAGAAACAAACAACAAAAGAATGTACAGTTTATATTAATGGGGATTTTATTTTTCCATCTTGGTTGTCTTCTGTGAACAATGACTTGAGGGGCTGAGGCGGTCTCATTACATTCTTATACATGCAAGAACCACATCTGTTTTACAATCTACACTGATCAGCCAAAACATTAACATTATGACTACTGACTGGTGAATAAAATTGATTACCTCATCATGTTGTCACCTGCTAAGGAGTGGGGTGTTTTTTTAGGAGTAAGATTAGACTGAAAGTGAACGATCTGTCCTCAATGATGAGTTGAAAGCAAGAGAAACGAGCAAGTGAAAGATGTGAGAAATTTTGAAAACAGCCACAATGAAAGGAGACCAATAAACTTCCAGGAATGTTCTGGGTGTCCAAGGCTCACTGCCGCGCAAAGGAACTGAAGGTTATAATGTCGAGTCTGATCCCACACAATCACTGCTATCGCACAAACTGCTAAAACTATTAATACTGGCTATGAGTGGAAAGGATCAGAACACACAGTCCATTATAGCTTGATGTTTACGGGGTTTCCAAGCCACACGCCAGCCATGTTGTGTTAATATTACGGCTGATCGCTGTCTCGGTTTATATCTGATCGAGTTACAGTTTATATCTATGGCAATAGCTAAAGCATGATAGGTGTAAGTGGGTTTACCACAGGAGAATTCAACAGCTTAACACACACTCGTCTCTCACAACTAAGCATGTTTAAATGTGACTAAAACTAAATATCTTTAATTGCTTTTTATTCTTCTAAGTAGTTTTGGCATCTCCTTTTATTAGGGTATAATAAATAGAGGAGGGAGCTGTGCATTCTCCAGTAAACAGTTTTAATGAGTGTGTCAAGGAAATAAGTTAATATGTGGACTGCATCCTGCCAGGAAGATGAGTTAGACTGATGAGTTCGAAGGCCTGGCCAGTAGAGAAAAGAGGACACCAAGAAAGGGAATTTGAGGACAAACATGCTGAAAGCATGTCACTGACTGTCAACTAACTGCCAAAGCAAAAAAAACAGATAGAAAGAAAGAAATACAATTTGCCATAATATTAAAGCTGGATGGGTGTGTGTGTGAAATCAACGCTCTAAAAGTTTATTCATTTTTAATAATGGCATGTCCTGTAGTACCATTTAGAGCAGTGATCCACAACATTTTTATCACCGTAGACCGGTCAACAGTTCACCAGTGATGTCATGTATTGATAGGTCATAATTCTTATGCATGTATATTTATATTTCATAACATGAACCACAAGTTAGTTCCTGTTAACTCATTTTATTACTCGATAGCAAGGCGGTGTTGAGGCCAGCGATGATGTGTGGTTTAGAAACAGTGTCCCTGAGGAAAAGACAGGAGGCAGAGCTGGAGGTAGCAGAGATGAAAATGTTGAGGTTCTCTTTGGTAGTAACGAGGATGGATAGGATCAGGAATGAGGACATCAGAGGGACAGCCCATGTAAGATGTTTTGGAGACAAAGTCAGAGAGGCTAGATTGAGATGGTTTGGACATGTACAGAAGAGGGATAGTGAATATAATGGTGCTGAGGTTGGTGCTGAGGTTGGAACTATCAGGCAGAAGGCCTAGAGGAAGACCAAAGAGAAGATTTATGGATGTAGTGAAGGAGAACATGAAGGGAATTGGTGTAAGAGAAGCTGCACAAGATAGGGTGAGATGGAGGCAAATGATTCGCAGTGGCGCCCCCTGAAGGGAACAGCCGAAAGGAAAAGAAGAAGATAGCGGCAATATATTAATCTCTCTCAACAACTTCTTGTTTTTGCTCTCCATTTTTTTTTTTTTTTGGATGACAAACTCTCGCCAGCTCTCAGCCCCTTCTTGTTTGCTATGGTGATGGACAGGCTAACAGACGAGGTTAGACAAGAATCTCCATGGACTATGATGTTTGCAGATGACATTGTGATCTGTAGTGCGAGCAGAGACCAAGTGGAGGAAAATCTAGAGAGGTGGAGGTATGCCCTGGAAAGGAGGGGAATGAAGGTTAGCCTCAGAAAATCAGAATACATGTGTGTGAATGAGAAGGACCCGGGAGGAACAGTGAGATGACAGGGAGCAGAGATAAGAAAGGTGGAGGATTTTAAGTACTTAGGCTCAACAATCCAGAGCAATGGAGAGTGTGGAAAAGAGGTGAAGAAGCGCGTGCAGGCAGGTTGGAATGGATGGAGAAAAGTGTCCGGTGTGATGTGTGATAGGAGGGTATCGGCAAGAATGAAGGGAAAAGTGTACAAGACGGTGATGAGGCCAGCAATGTTGTATGGTTTAGAGACAGTGGCCCTGGGGAAAAGACAGGAGGCAGAGTTGGAGGTAGCAGAGATGAAAATGTTGAGGTTTTCTTTGGGAGTAACGAGGATGGATAGGATCAGAAATGAGTACATCAGAGGAACAGCACATGTTAGATGTTTTGGAGACAAAGTCAGAGAGGCTAGATAGATGTACAGAGGAGGGATAGTGAGTATATTGGTCGTAGGATGCTGAGGTTGGAACTACCAGGCAAAAGGCCCAGAGGAAGACCAAAGAGAAGATTTATGGATGCGGTGAAGGCAGACATGAAGGTCGTTGGAGTAAGAGTAGAAGATGCAGAGGATAGGGAGAGATGGAGGCAGATCATTTGCTGTGGCGACCCCTGAAGGGAACAGCCGAAAGGAAAAGAAGAAAGAAGATGAACACACATGCATGTTGGAGGAAAACTGCAAACCGAAGTACTCTCTATCAAAGACCATCGCTGGAAATCTTACTGAAAGAGTTTCAAAAGTGCTGTGTGTTGCAACATTAAATTAACTGCATGTTTTCTAGCATGTACAGTACATTTACATTCGGTTTAGATTATGTACCACATTTCAAAAAGCCGACCAAACTGATTTGGGACATCCTTCCTTCATAACATGAACCGTGTGAACTATTTGGTCTGGGTGTGGAATATCACAAGCTTTCAAATTTTACACTTTGATTTTAGGCTTCCTGCTTTAAAAACTCAAATCTGTCCCATTAACTGGGTGAGTGCACTTCATGAAAACGATGTTAAAGGAAATACAGGGATTTCTCACTATCTGCGGTTAATGGGGACCGAGACAACCCCCCCCCCCACTGATTTCTGCGAAGTAGGATTGACCCCCTTGACTGACCTATATGTACATCCATATGTGTATATAATATCAATAAATACATATTCAACACTATGGGGCAGTAGTGGTCTAGTGATATAGGGCGCTGGATCACTGATCCAAAGGTTGGGGGTTCGAGTCCCACTCTCCATAAGGTTGTCACTGTACCCCCAGTGCTGCGAACTGGGTTATCAAAGGCGGGCCATGTCTGTCACTGTCTATGGTGAGAGGTTCATGTAAAAGAACCATTGCTGACTTTCGTAAAAAGAGTAGCTGCAAAGTCGTCAGCGTGTTTCTGTCCCTTGCTAAAAGGGTTGTGACAGGAATGGCATCCGACGTAAAAACCTCTGCCAAATCAAACGTGCGAATCAGATGATTCGCTGTGGCGACTCCCGAGGAACAGGGAAAAAGCCGAAAGGAAGACAGACAGACATATTCAACACTATAAATGCTTATAATGACAATGAAACATTCAAAAATAATGCATAAGATGTAAATAAAATATAAAAACACACACATACAGACACGTGCACACAAGGATGCGCACCTCACATAAAAATGTAAGTGGTTCTGTTGGGTGGTTTTGGGTTATTTCTTTGTTTTTGTTTGTTTGGGTTTTTTTGCAGCATAGATTCCTTGTTTTGCAGCATTTTCCTGAACTTTCCCCCGATTTTTCCTTATTTTTTTATTTATCAATGAATATTTTTGAAAGACCTGCAATGCACTGAAGCCGCAGAAACTGAAGCTCGAAGTAGCGAGGGATCACTGTAGAACAAAATAATTAGGCACCAGGGCTCTGGGCTGTATTCCGACAGTCCGTCCTGTGTCCTATCTTCACCAGAATAAACAATTAATAAGGATGCAGGAAAAGGAAAGTGTGGTGGTACGAGAATTTGACTGAGTATCTGATTTGACTGTTCTACTTAAATCATGCAACAGCGTACTGTAACTGATGCAAATCTGATGTGTGGAACTGCGATGTTGTGAAGATGAACTACATTTTTGCCCCATGCATACTTCCTGTGTTGTTTAATGCAAGCTTTAAAAAAAAAAACGATAATTCTATAACGATAATACATAGTAAAATATATTCATTAACGAGTTTGGAATTGAATTTAAAAAAAGGAAACTGGGCTGGCTCCCACAAAAGTGAACTCAAATGGTTACACTGGGATTGTTTGCTAATGCTTGCATTCTTGTCCATTAATATTCGACATTGAAGCAGCTTTCCTTGGCATTCAAACTTTTTTACTGGATTCAAATGGTTTGGCAATAGTTACCAACTTATTTGGTACATTTCCAGAAGCCAAAAGCAGAATTTGCTCATTTAAGACCTAATTTATCTGTTGAAATGTACTGTCAAGTTTTCATCAATGCACACACACCGGAGTAAACCGAGTTTGCGTTGAGAACGTCACTGCTTTTTGTGCTACATTAATACTGGATAAACATATTTGATTGTTGTTCGAGATTTCACATCGCATCAAGGGATCCTTTTAAGCATGAAAGATAGTTTCAAAGCTCCAGATGGTGTCTAGATCATGAACCAGAAGGAAATACAGATGTTCGGTGTTACGATATCCAAATAGAACATTATCCAAAATACAGCCTCATGAGTCAGTCAATTCTTTTTTATACTGGATATGAAAACTAGGAATAATATTTCCTTACCTCGTCCAGTCAACCAACCAGTGTCAACTAGACTCCAGCAAATCGCTGCCTTTCATTATCCATAATGCATTTTATGCATTTCATTATCCAAGGTGCTGGATCACTGATCCCAAGGTTGGGGGTTCAAGCCCCACTCTCAATGGGTCGTCACTGTCCCCTCCAGTGCAGCCAACTGGGCTATCAAAGGCCGGCATGTCTCTAACTGTCTATGGTGTGAGGTTCGGATATAAAAACCATTACTTTACTGACTTTCGTCAAAACTAGCCGCAGCATGATCAGCGGATTTCTTCTCTGCGATGGCCTCGTGAGCTGTTCAGGGTGTGTTCTGCCCTTGTTCAGAGTCGGCTGAGGTGGATGCCATCGTCCCTGTGACCCTAATTGGGATTGAGTGGTTCAGAAAATGAATGAATGAATGGAGTCCAACTAAATCAATTGTTTGTTCAAAGGCATGAACTGGTACAGATATATTTCCCAACATTACATTCTAATGTTTTCAAATATATGCCAGGTCCATTTTGAATTGGGTCTGGTTTTGGTCAGTACATGGAATGTGTACTGTTCTGTCTTTTAAATACATCAAGTCGTTTTTATCCAACATTACAACTGACAAAACTCTGCTTCTGTTTAAGTCATAAGGCCGAGAATTAATCTATATTCCTATTGATTTAGCATTACATTAGCATATTATAAACTATACTGAGGTCGCCTGAGGAGTTGAAAGATTTAGTCATTTGGGAAACCAGCCACGGAGACAGTCCAGTTGCCTTCCAGGTCTTCTCTCCACTGATCCTTCTCACTTTCTCCCTCTGCCAATCTGTGACTTAATCCTTGGTTGCTGAGCAACAGCTAACCAGCGCAGACATGGGAAAACCCTCTTACTGAGCACACCACAAAGCCTGAGTACCATTGTTCTATAATAGCTTACTTGTGCTCCAGATGTGTTCATTCAGAAGTGTATTTATGAGGGTGCTTCAAAAAGTTCCATGTCTCATGTGGAATTAAGGATGTGTGCCACCCATTTTGTAGCATAACTGTATATTACTTCCTCCAGCTCTTCCGGGGGGTGGGGGCATCGAGGCGTTCCCAGACCATCTGAGAGATATAATTCCTCCAGCATGTTTCTCGGTCGACCCCATGGTCTGTTCCAGCTTGGACATGCCCGAAACACCACACCAGCGAGGTGTTTGGGAAACATTCTAACCAGATGCCTGAGGCACCTCAACTGGCTCCTCTCAATGCGGAGGAGTAGCGGTTCTACTCCGAGCTCTCCCTGTATGGCTGAGCTCCTCCATCTTATCTCTAAAGGAGAGCCCCGCCACCCAGCGAAGGAAGCTCATTTCAGCTGCTTGTATCCGTGATCTTGTTCTTTCCGTCACTACCAAAAACTCGTGACCATAGGTGAGGGTTGGAACATAGATCGACTGGTAAATTGAGAGCTTTGTGGTACAGCCCGCTCTTCACTACAACAGACTGGTACAGGCTCCGCTTTACAGCAGAGACTGCAGCATCCACTTGTCAATCTCTCGCTCCATCCTTCCTTCACTTGTGAACAAGACCCTGAAATACTTGAAGTTCTCGACTTCGGGCAGGACCTCATTCCCAGAAGAGCTGGAGGAAGTGGCTGGGGAGAGGGACGTGTGGACCTCATTACTTAGGCTGCTGCCCCCTTGACCCAACCAGGATTAAGATGATGATGATGATGATCTGTATATTACAATGCCGTATATCACTGACCACAAAAACTTAAATACTTAAATCAAATCACAGGGCACAGGAGAGGAGAGCTTCAAGCTTTCAAGCCTTCCAATCTCTTCGGTGATTATCACTACATTCAAAACATGGTGACTATAAAGGATATTGGAAAGGACAAGAATGAAAAGAAACACAAAAATAAAATAAATGTTGAGTTGAAGAAAGAGATTCATTGAGATGCTATGCAACCATGTGCTCGTCACAACAGCACAAGTGTGTCCCCGCCCAAAATACTGGACATTCTCATGATAGAAGACTCTCCTTCCAAAAATTAACCCCCCCCCCCCCCACGTCACTTATGCCAGGCTCATCACATCAAGGTAAAGTGCAGATTGATTTTCCCTTTTGTGCATTTTATTCAGAAATTTTGTTTATGTTTACTTTTGTAAAACACAGGTTATTGTTTATGTTTGAAACAACCTTTAAAATTTTTTATATTAGACATATTTGGGGCATTTTGGAGGGCTGGAATACGTTGATGGGTATTCCATTATTTCCTATGGGAAAATTCGCCTTGCTATTCAATCATCCCATGCTACGTGTTGGGTCCTGGAATGACCTGAACTCACCTTGTGAGGTGCCAGTGTAAAATTTCATCATCAGGTTTGTTCAAACTTACGTTTTTGAAGTTGCAATCTGCAAAATTCCATCTCACAGTTTGTATTAGCTGTAATTTGGATTCTGTTTCACTCTCATAAGTGCGCAAAGTCAACAGAATAGAACATCAATACCCCCATTTCACTGGAGCACGGCAGACTTATGGAAGCAAAAATGTTGTCATCCGCAAACGTTCCACAATTATTCCCTCATTTTCCGTGTCATTCTGTGTCATTCCGTAGTTATTCTCTCAAGTCTTCCTCCACTTCCGTATGCTTCCGGCAGGCCAAAATATTCCGTGAACATGCTTTTGAACATGTTCAAAAGCACGTTCAAGGAAGAAAAAAAAAAAAAAAATCTGTGAGTGTTCCATGGGGTCAGTTTGACGTACTTTACTGTACTGGTTCCACTCATGCTGTGAGCGTTCCGAGAATGTAAGAATTTCCACTTTTCCATAGGATTTGTACCGGTTTTCCATGTAAAAATCCCGAAGCTTTTCCACAGACTGCGTTCCGTGCCTTTCCATCACGATCATTGCATGCCGTGCTCCAGTG
>CM045749.1:22164228-22174228 GCA_024760905.1 Plotosus lineatus | reverse complement strand
ATATCAGCCATGAATAAGTACTTAATCACCATCAAATCTCAAGTGCAGAATACATTCCACTGCTTGTTTAAACTGGTCTGATCGCATCAGCACAAGGAAAGGATACTTCAGACCATACTTTAGAGTTTATGCAGTTCGGTTTAGCTTCCCTTCATCGTTTAAACTACTTGAGAAACGATTTGAGATGTGCTCTTCATTTTATGTCTGAACAGTCTGAGCAGTCACTAGCATGATAGTTTTACTTCATTAAGAGGAGGAAAAGTAATGTAATAATACTCGGCGGTGTAGTGGTTAGCACGTCCGCTTCACAGCAACAAGGCTTTGGTTCGATTCCCAGTTTGGGCGTTTCTGTATGGAGTTTGCATGTTCTCCGCATACTTGTGTGGGTTTCCACCAGATGCTCCTTTTTCCTCTCACAGTCCTAGGTGTGAGTGCTGGTGTGAATGGTTGTGTGAGTGTTGGCCCTGCGATGGCCTGGAGAGCTGTCCAGGCTGTACTCCGCCCTTGAGAAAGTAGAATTGAACCTGCTGCAAAGGGTTCCTCTGATGAGCTTACAAATCAGCTGATTAATCTTCTCGCAGTAGCCACTGACTACAGACATCAATCCCTGAAGATCTTATTTTTAGCAGCACCGAAGTGCGGAAGAGTAAGGAAGAAAAACACACTACGAAAATGGTGAACATGCTGTACGCAGTATGCATTGTGCATATGGCTGTTCTTAAAAAGTGGCCAAGTTTCTATACTGCCTGCTGCTTTGCATGAGTCATTCAGTGGGGTGGATGTGTGGACAGTGAGTCATACCTAGGGGGGTGTAGGTGTGAAGTCTTCATATATTCTTGCTTTTATGAAATAAAATTGAGTGTTGTGGGTGGAGGGGGGATGTCAACAAACCCTGGAAAATAAAATGAAGAAAATGTGTAGCTTGAACTTATTTATTTCCGACAGTTACCAAGTTATATTCATCATGTTACAGACAAAAATGTTAACCATCTTGTCTACTTTGGAAAGAATGCATAACCTTCAAAGTATTTTCTAGAAACAGACCAGCTGTACTTGGGTTCAAAGCCATCAATGGCCAAAGAAAAATAATATTGCTTTGTTCACAGAGAACTCGATCTAACAGAGCATACGAGCTGCTTTATCACAGGGCCTATGGAGGAATGAGGAAATGGGCAATTTGGAAATAATCACATTGTTTTATTCCCAGTGGAACGCACTGGATCTCTATTTAGAGATAAAGTGAAGAAAACCAACAGAGAAGACATTTATCTCAACATGCTTTTCTCTTATTTAACTTGGACAACATCTCATGAAGGTGCCACATTTCCCCTGGTAAATAAATAAAGCCTATTGGTCTGTAAAGTCAACTACAGGGATCCCTCACTTTCCGCGGTTAAAGGGGACCGAGATCCCCCCTGCGACCGCCGATTTCCGCAAAGTAGGACCAGCCCTCCCTGACTGATGTATACTTGCATGTATATATAATATCTGTAAGTTGTTTTGTTGGGGGGTTTTGGGTTGGGTTTTTTTTTTTTGCCTAATTTGCCTTGTTTTGTGGTATTTTCTTTAACTTTTCCCCTATTTTTCCTTTTTTTTTTTTGATGAATATTTTTGAAAAACCCGCAATGCACTGAAGCCGCAGAAACTGAAGCAAGAATTAACGAGGGATCACTGTATTACAACATGGTGAATGTATAAGTGCAAGACATTAGCAAGTAACCACAACTTGCTAAAATTGGAGTTGGCAATCTGGAAAGCGAGCAAAATTTAAAAGCAACATCTCTTCAGGGCTCCTGCTTCAACATTATCTGGCCTCAGGCGACCTTACCAAGCAAACCAAAGTTTAGGTGGAAAAGCGGTGATTGGTTGGAGTTATTTCAGGACTAATGGCCACAGATGACAGAATTTTTTTTTTTTAATTCTCCCCAGTTATTGATCGATGTCCAGACATAAAGGCTATTTCAAATCAACATAACAGTTTGTGTACATCGCAAAAAAAAATTACTAACCCTGGCTTCATTATGGAAAAAAAAAATTAGTTCATCATTAGTTTACAGCACCGAAAATAAAAAGTAGTCATGCATGGTGCATCAGCACAGTGTTTGAAGTCATCGGATTGTGCAGTCCCATCAACAAGATGTTCATAATCTTGTTACTTGTATGAATTTTAGAATACAGGACATGAGGCAGGAAGAAATCACAGATATAATGCCAGTCCATCACAGGACATCATGCACATACAAACACCGATTTTCACCGTAGGGCATGCTTTTGGAGGGACTCACATGAAAACTGCTTTCTAGACTTATTTCTCTGATAGCAACATCAACCGAGTGAGGTTATAACCCGATTTAACATGCCCAAGACACCGTATAGCGAGATCTTCCTGTTATCGTACAGAGAAAATATTGAGAAAGAAAAGCTGACAACTAAAAAGATGCAATATCAAGAGCAGGAGCACAAGTCTTAAGTCTATGTTTACAGTTTAGCATGAATGCTGGTTAGAAAAGCCAAAGCTGCCCTCTCAAATGCAACCACAGAACAGGACCAATAACCACATGCACAGAGTGAATTAGGCAATTGCCATCTCTATTTACCCGCTAATAGAAAAGACCAGAACCAGACTGTGCAGGCCAAATGCTTCCCGAATATCACTTACCATATTACACACAACACTGAGAAATACTGATAATATAATTCTGCATGTATTCTATCAGTTATATTACTGTTTAAACAATAATAATAATAATATTACCCCTGATGGTGTGGTCACCTTTCACAGTTTACATTAAAAAAAACCCACGGAAACAGGTTTCTGTCGGTTGATCTCCTGTGAGAAGTGCTTCATTCTCCACTCCAGTGTTTCATCAGTTTTGTTTACATTGCTATTATTCATGATCAATTAACAACAACAAAAAATGATGAGCATAAATAATACACTAGTGCAGGATTATATCAAGAGTTCGTCCTTCTAATCTATAGTAACTTGTGCTTACTGTGCAAAGACTGACCGAGCTCTCGGACAATACCGTCTTATTTTTATGCAATGCTTTCTTTTTACGTTTGCAGATCCTCAGTCTGGAGTAGAAATAAACTTACTAATGAGAGCCCAATGCTAGTGCAGAGCCAGCATTTCAAACTAAAAATATGTATACAGGGATCTCACTTTCCGCGGTTAATGGGGACCGAGACACACCCGCCCCGCGACCGCCGATTTCCGTTAAGTAGGATAGACCCCCCTGACTGACATATACATGTGTATATATGTGACATATGTGTATATAATATAAATAAATACATATTCAGTGCTATAAATGCTTATAATAACAAACATTCAAAAATAACGCATAAGATGTAAATAAAATATAAATACACACATACAAAAGTGAGTGCACGCACACAGATGCACACCTCACATAAAAAATGTAAGTAGTTTTGTTGGGTTGTGTTTATTTGTCTGGATATTTTTTGCAGTAAATTCAGTCTGAGGAAGTATATGAACTATTTCAAATATTTTGTATTCAGTATAGGGCTTTGTTACCACTCAGGAAATATTCATGGTGATGTGATTTTTTAAAATGATTATTTTTTAAAATAAATTAAAATATATAAGAATAGTTATGCAGAAACAGTACTATATATATATGGAATAAAACACGAAGCATTGTGTGACGAGAAAATATTCAACAACTGGAGGGTGTGATGAACCACAAAGTTGTTTCTTTTCCTGTAACAGTTTCTCAGAAAATATCTTAAAATATTCCTCAAATACCACAACCATTTACAAATGTTAATCATTTTTATTTGTTTGGATTTTTTTTTTTTGTTGCATAATTGGCCTTGTTTTGCGGCATTTTCTTTAACTTTTCCTCTATTTTTCCTTAATTTCCTTACTTTTCAAAGAATATTTTTGAAAAACCCGCGATGCACTGAAGCCACAGAAACTGAATCATGAAGTAGCGAGGGATCACTGTACACGTTTTGTCATCCTTACCTTGCTTTCAGGATTGCCGGAAGCCAAAATTGAAATGAAAATTTGATGAATTGACTTTCTAAAGGCAAGGCAGTGGTGGACTGGTGGTAAAGTGCTGGATCACTGATCCTAAGGTTGGGGGTTATTTATTTATAACAATATTATATCAATATATTTTTATGGACAGAAATTGTCAAATTTCATGAAAGTAACCACAATCAGTTTCACCATTTCTTTTGTACAAAAGGTGTCACAGAAGGCAGGTAGGATGAAAAACCACTATCTCAGAACTCAGTCTGGTTAAGCCAACAGCATACTGACTAAAGCCTTTCATCCCACCTGCATTCTGTCAAATGCCAACCCCTTCTCAATGATTGGTTAATACCTTATTGGAACCAAAGCACACCCAGCTGTCAAATCAGCTGTGCATGACAGCAAATTTTACATCAAAGCACATGAATTAACCAAATTATTTATTTATTTTTGCTTTTTTCTTTTATGTTTTTTTTTCAGGAAATCTACCCTCCACATCTGGATAACTGACAGATACTGTGTCCAATTCACTGAGCAACACAAACAGAGCAGAGTCCAACACAATATAAAATTACATATTTTATACCATTTATGTGCCTTTGCAGGTAATACTGACCCATCCAGCACTGGGTGCTGCTGGTTTTCGCCCAGGTGGTTTTCACCCGAATTATAGGGCCATGTTTTTCACCCAACTTTATTTATATGGTGGGAAAAGTATAAGTAACGTAAACATACACACATGTATACAAAGGTTATTTAAGATCTGAAGTAGGGTTAGGGGTTACAGTTAGGGAGGATTTACTTTGGTGGCATTCAGTGTTTTAACACTTTGCTTTGTTATAACATTAAACAAAGTGCCACAAATCTGTAAATAACTATGAAGAAGTGAATTCAATTTAAAAATTAATAAATAAATTTAATTTGGGCGAAAAACATCTCAATTGGGCCAAAAACCACCTGGGTGAAAACCATGGAAATCCCAGCACTGATCACCTTTCTTAAACACTGTCTCTTTTGATGAAGCTGTTGCTAGTAGACTTCACTTGCATAATTTCAATATAGAAATCACAGAGTCTAGTTTAATATTCTACTCCATCGATACACACACTTTACTTAGGCAAACATAATTTGACAGCTTGCTGAAGATCTGCAGAACCCGAGCTCTGAGGCACCACCTCTGTGTTTGATGTCCTCAACCATCACATACTTGAGAATGCACATTGCAGTAAATTCAGTCTGAGGAAGTATATGAACTTTAATTATTTAAAATATTTTGTATTCAGTATAGGGCTTTGTGACCACCACAGGAAATATTCATGGTGATGTGATTTTTTTTAATTATTATTTTTTTGAAAATAAATTAAAATATATAATAATAGTTATGCAGAAACGGTACTACATATATGGAATAAAACACGAAGCATTGTGTGACGAGAAAATATTCAACAACTGGAGGGTGTGATGAACCACAAAGTTGTTTCTTTTCCTGTAACAGTTCCTCAGAAAATATCTTAAAATATTCCTCAAATACCACAACCATTTACAAATGTTCATCATTTTTATTTATTAATGTAAGACACATACTTTTAACACATTTATACTGTATTTACATACAATTGTTGCAGAACGTCAACAATTTGAGAAATGTTACCAAATCAAAACAATAAAGTGGCAGTTACTTGAAAAACTGTAAAGTTTGAACCAGCCCCGACCGGGTTCAGACCGGACCAGTTCCGATCAGTCCAGACTGGTTCTGGTTTGACATTTCTCTGAATAGACTTCATACTCGGTTAATAATTATTGTAGTTCGTAGCAATACGATTCAAGTGTCAAGTGACAGTGTTTAAAGCCCACTGTTTATTTATTGTTTTTCAAATTTCTCTCATTTATATATAAAATCAAATCACAATACAGTACATGATTTAGTCAGTAAAATGTATAAAACTCACAAGGAGCTTTCATGACTTTGTATGTACTGTACACAATAGAAAGCTTATCACAAGGGGAGGAAACACTATGTGCAAAAGGTCGGGGTGGGGTGGGGTGGGGGGGTGAGGTTGGGGGGGATTTAAACTGGTTAAAGTTTAACTACAATGGCCAGCCAGCCACAGTTGTTTTCCCACAACTGTGCAAAATCTTACATTTTCCATCTAAATACAGAACTTCGTCCCAAGGAAAGAACAGGTTCCTGTTTATTATTTATTGAAAAAAAAAAAATTTCATTAGCGTGATTACACATCCCAGTCTACATGAACTACTCCCTTCTATTCAGATCAAGTCTGCTGCTTCCTGCATGGGCAGCTAAACAAATCGAATTAAGTGACCCCACCAAAGTTACAAAATCAAACTCCTACAATCGCAAACAAATCTTACAAAAAAAAAAAAAAAAAGAAAAAGAAAATTCAGACAGAGATAAAAGTCTGGTATGATATCCTCTCTCCAGGCTCAACACTCTGGTTATTAACTTGAGCAGCGGTGAAATCTTCGAAGTGCTGAGAGCTCATTTTCAGACCGCACATTACAACACCCTGAGGGAGCCATTATTACCCAGAGCCTGTAATTTCTGCACCTGGGGCAGCAGTAACTGCAGCTTTGGTAAAGACCTTCATGTGGGAGCATAAGAACACAGAAAGAGCTCTGCATCTGTTATGTGGCATAAAAATCTGCCAAAAAATGGGCGTGTTCTTCTTTACAGGATATAACAATCCGACAGCTGTTCATTAGGAGCCAAAAGGACTCAAGAGGGAAGTGCATGTTAACTGTGAGTTATAAGATATGCAAGTTCCTAAAATCCTCAAAAAAAAAAAAAAAAAAAAAAAAGTTTCTCACAGGTCCACAGTCCTGAAACCACTTTTGTTTGCAGCTTCGGCCGATTGTACAGTAGATGATTGTCTGTGGTCATACAAAGAACAGCTCTGTCTGTCACGCAGAGAATGAAGAAGTAAAAGTGTGCAGAGGAAGTGTGGGACTCCATGGACTCAGCGTAACACTAAGAATTCAAAAGACACTCAGTAACTCGGGTTATAAACCAGAACTCAGCAGGAAGTCTGACCTAATGTTCGGAATTAGTTTTTGGCAATAAATGCATACAGTGGACGGATTTCGACTCGTCCCGACCGGACCGGACCCAACCTGTTCCTAACGGTCTCCCGACCGGACCAGAACACTCTCGACCAGTCCCGACCACTCTCTATCGGTCCCGACCTTTTCCGACCGGATTAGACAGCGCTCGATTGGTCCCGATTGGACCAAACCGGACTTTTATTGACCGGGATTTATGATGCCCTCTTGTGGCCTTTTCCACAGTTCATCTTATACTCTGCATTTTTTTACTCAATGTGCATTCTGGGTGATTTTATTTTCCTTGTTTTATTATGCAATGTTAAAAAATCCGTTAAAACCCTCCTGGATCCAAATCTGGATCGTGGCCAAAATTTACCCAGTTCATTATTTGAACTGACGATTCACATTCAAATTTCTCAATTAGTTTAACAAGTGAATGCGGTCAACCACACACACACATTCATTTATTCATTGTCTGAACCGCTGAATCCTAATTATGGTTGTGGAGAGGCTGGCGCCCATCTCAGGCTACTCTGGCTGAGCAAGGGGTACACCCTGAACAGTTCGCCAGGTCAACTCTCACACTACCATTCACAATCACACCTGGGGGGAGATCTGAAACAGCAAATTAACCTACTGTGCAATTTTTTTTGGACATTCTGAGGAAACCGAAATACCTGGAGGAAACCCATGCAAGCACAGTGAGAACATGCAAACCCCATACAAAAACCCTCCTCCTGGGAATCAAACCCAGGACCTTCTTGCTGTGAGGTGGACGTGCTGACCACTCTGCCACCAACATACTGCCCAAACACACACACACACACACACCTCATAAGGTCTCCCCTATAGATATATTTTAATAATATATAAGCAAAATGGTAGCCTGTGTGGTGACCTGGTGGTAAAGGGTGCTGGATCCCTGATCCTATAGGTTGGGGGTTCGAGTCCCACTCTCCACAGGGTTGTCACTGTCACCCCCAGTGCACCTAACTGGGTTATCAAAGGCCGGCCATGTCTCTCACTGTCTATGGTGAGAGGTTCATGGAAAAGAACCATTGCTGACGTTCGTAAAGAGTAGCTGCATAACCGTCAGCGTGTTTCCGCCCCTTGCTAAAGGGTTGTGTCAGGAAGGGCATCCGACGCAAAAACCTATCCCAAATCAAACACGCCAATCAGATGATTCACTGTGGCGACCCCTGAAAAAGGGAAAAAATCTGAAAGGAAAAGATGATAAGCAAAATGCAAAAATTATATATATATATATATATTTTTTTTTTTTTTGCCGTACACCTTGCAAAATAATTTAAAAATAACGAAGATTAAAGATGCACACCACAATGTTACACTTTCCCCAAAAAACATTCAAACTGACTTGAGGAATTTTGCCATGATCACACCTTGTAAGCATTCAGTAGTTAATTCGAGACTGGTTATGTTAGAACTTGTATGGGAGTGCATGTGTGTTTCCCAAGCAGCAATAAGACAAGACACTTTGGGTGGGGCAGTAAACTCTTAGAATTATCACACACACTTGTAAGACACAGCTATATGGTGGCACAGGCTTGCTGGGGTTTGTTTCTTCTTCTTCTTTTCCCTTTCTCGGGAGTCGCCACAGCGAATTTTTAGCAAGGGACAGAAACACGCTGACGACTTTGCAGCTCCTCTTTATGAAAGTCAGCAATGGTTCTTTTACACGTCTCTCACCATAGACAGTGACAGACATGGCCCGCCTTTGATAACCCAGTTAGCTGCACTGAGGGGGACACAGTGACAACCCTGTGGGGACTCGAACCTCCAACCTTAGGATCAGCAATCCTGCGCCCTATTCACTAGACCACCACTGCCCTAGTGGGGTTTGTTTATTTATATATATGTATATATATTTTTTTTGTAATATTCGACTGGACGAATGGATGGAGTGTGAGCACTGATTCCAGATCAAGAACAAGAATAGGTCACTGCAATGTTTGCATTGTTTACATTGGTTACCAAGTTTCTAGGGAAGAATTGGTTGTCATGGTATGGATGGCACCAGAAATACATCTCCACAGAGGAGGACACATCATGATGGATGATGTACCTCGATGTGAAGATGTTTGATATTATTATTATGACACTTCTATTTGTGTGTGTGTGTGTGTGTGTGTGTGTGTGTGTGCTTACTGTTTAAACATCTTCTCCATGTCCTTAATCTGCTTCCTGGAGAACTCCTTGAACTCGGTGTACGGGTTGAACACCTTGGCGCTGGGCTGCTGGTGCTCACCCACCCCCTCATTCAGCTCGCCTCGGCGCTGGAGTTTCGCCCCCAGCTCTGAGTCGGCGTTGGCCGTTGCCGGTTTGTCGTGCGAGCCGCCGTTTTCTTGAGCCTCGTCCACGGCGTGAGGCTCCTCCGCGCCCTCCTCTATCTTCAGCCGCCGGTGGAGCTTCGCTGACAGCTCGTCCGTGGCCATTTTCCGCTGTTTAATTAACCGCTTACCGAAAGCTTACTCCCCAAAACACATGGGTTTGAAAAGCCTTCTTTTACCTGCAGTTTCCGACACGACTCGGTTCTGTGAGGAAAACCCCTGAGGATTTGCTTTTTGGTGCGGATTCTATCTTAAAAAAGTAGCGCACGAGCGCCGGTCCAGTCAGGTTCATTCAGTTTCCCACACAATTTAAACAGACTGCGTGCGTGTGGAGCTCGCGCGAACAGCAGGAGAATAACAACGGAGTTAGTGATGACGTCAGGCCACGCCTCTTAAAGTGACCGCATGCTAAATAAATACTTCATTCATCTTCACACACTCATTTGCCAAATCGTTTAATCATAGGAAAAGGTGGGGTACCCCCTGAACACTGAACAGGTCACCAAACCATTGCAGGGCCAACACACACACACACCGGGTCAATTTGGAACCACTAATTACTCATAGTGGGCAGTGGTTGGCC
>CM045749.1:22131728-22154228 GCA_024760905.1 Plotosus lineatus | reverse complement strand
GCATGGTTAAAATCTATCAGGCGCAGAGCCAGAGCACACTTCCTGTTCCTTCAGGCCTTCTTGATCTCAGCAGGGTCAGTGAAATGGGGATTTTCAGTGGAACCTGGGAGTTTTGATCTGGTAGACTGAATAATGCAGTATGTGTCCGGAGAGAGGGCAGGTACCATGCTTGTGGCTCTGTGTGCATTAATTCGAACCGTTTACCTCTGGGTCGTTCTACATGCAACCAACACTTTTGTCTTTTCTGTCTGCGTGTCTTTATTGTTCTCCTCTCTGTCCATACAGTCTGTGTTTACTGCTTTTCTTTCAGTGTCTAGCATCTTTTGGTTTTAACTTGGTGTTGTATTTGGTGTTTGTCTCTCTTTGCTGTGTAGCGATCTATGCTGTTGTCTGTCTGTCTGTCTGTCTGTCTGTCTGTCTGTCTGTTGGGCTGTGCATATGTTTGTTTGGAAATAGTATTTGAAGTTTGAAATGTTTGAAGTTGCTTCTACACTATCTTGTTTTGTCTGTGTGTGTGTGTGTGTGTGTGTGTGTGTGTGTGTGTGTGTGTGTGTGTGTGTAAGCTACCATACTCTTCCTGTAGTGTGGTTTATGCTGTAACTGGGTCTGCATAGCCGCAAGGGTCAGGCGCAGTGTACTGCTTTCCCGTTTCACTGTAGTCAGCTCTGAACGTACATTATTCAGCTCAATCTGCAGCTGCTGCCCAACAGCCTGGCTGTCTCTAGAGCACAGTGAAGGAGGGAGACTGAATAAGTTGGTATTTGCATACTATTCAATAGTACGTTCTTCCTGAATTGTTCAGTTTGTGCCTGTGGGTTCCTGAGCCTCTGTGCATAGTTGAATCTAAATCTTTTATTATTATTATTAATCACCTGAGCATTTGTATTTCCCTCTGGTTCTCTTGCAGTAGCAGGTCTTTGTTTTGGCTCCTGCTGTTCTGCAGGGCAATTTGGCTACATAACAGCTCCAAGTCTTCCTGTCTGAGGGTGGCCATGTGCGTTCTCTCCCCTGGTGGCAAGTGCTTCAGTGGGACACATCCTGAAAGCTGGTCCTCGCGCAGCCCCAGAGCGTCACACAATGCACGTATCAGATCCACATACTAAATAAAGGCAAACAACAAACAAAGGTCATTATCCTCAAGGGGTTTTAGATGTTGTCGATGCACATTTTTAGCATTGTGGAACAAGATAATGAATATTATTCCCAACACCACAATGTTTAGATTTGGTATTAAGACTGTAGAGCAGGGGTCACCAACATGGTGCCCGGGGGCACACAGTCGCCCACAAGGACAACATGACTCGTGGACCTGCTCACTGCTATTTTTAGAACAGGCCCGCAGCTCCATAGCTCCATAGCACCACTCCATTGAGCTGCATCTAATTTTTTTGCTAGTTTTTTTTTTTTTTTTTTTTTTTAAATCAAATCAATATCTTTACATAAATGAATATTGTTAATTATTAATAAGGTAAATTGAGCAAATTTGTTATTTCAGCAGCCCTTCACATTAATTGGTACCGAAGAAGTAGCTCTCAGTTTCAAAAACGTTGGTGACCCCTGGTGTCGAAGATCATCTGTGTTCCAAAGTTTTTACACTTCAGACACCAAATGTACTGAATCCAATTGGTTACAACTGAGATAAGACAAAAAGTTGGAAGATCTTGGTAAAAAAAATAAAAAAATACAGGGATCCCTCGCTACTTCGCGCTTCAATTCATGTGGCTTCAGTTCATTGCATTTTTAAAAAAATATTCATCAAATAAAAAATAACGAATTTAAGGAAGAATAGGGGAAAAATTTAAGGAAAATGACACAAAAACAAGGCCAATTATGCAAAAAAAACCCCCAAAAAACAAATCCTGAACAGACACAAAACAAAAAAATACAACCCAAAACCTTTCATCAAAACTACTTACATTTTTGTGAGGTGCACATCGGAGTGCGGGCACACACATCTGTGTGCACACGTGTGTGCGTGTCTGTATGTGTTTGTATTTATATTTTATTTACATCTTATGCATTCATTTTTAATGTTTAATTGTTATTATAAGCATCTATAGCAATGAATATGTATTTATTGATTACTATATACACATATACATGTACCTACTGTATACATCAGTTGGGGGTGGGGTGGGGGTGATCCTACTTTGCGGATTTCGATGGTCGCGGGGGGGATCTCAGTCCCAATTAACCACGGAAAGTGAAAGATCCCTGTACATAAACTACTCTGGGGTTAAAAAAATACTGTAATAAAGTAAATGTCAGTTCAAAAAAATGACTTCCGAATCATTTATGAGAAAAGAAATACAAACAGACAAGTGGAAATGAGAGCAAGAGACGGGGGAGAAAGAGGTCATAAACAGAAAAAATATTTTAGAAAAGGTCACTGTATTTTATTGATGACCTTTATTCTTCATAGTGTAACTGGCATTCAAGTGGATGTGCTCTCTCTTTCTCTCTCTCTCTCTCTCTCTCTCTCTCTCTCTCTCACACACACACACACACACACAACACAATATTACATAACTGTCTTGTAAACACCTTCCCCTGACATAATAACTACTGTAGATAAATGATTCTATGCCTGCACTGAATCCGAACCAATAAAAAAGGAAACTTTTTGCTTTTTTAAAATTATTTTTAGTTAAAAAAAGAAAATCAAGAGGATTACAAATAGAATGCAAGATATGTATCTCCATCAGGCACATAAGGAACAACTTTTTGTTTATTTGTTTGTTTGTTTTTTAACTTGACAAATTTATTATGAAATGTCACCTAGTGGTGACCTGATTAATATTTTTGCTTCATGTTAAGAAGAGGAATCTTTCAGATTTTTTTTTTTCCCCAATACGAGCCTATGCACAGATCACCTGCAAATTCTAATGGTTTGTTATTTATACCATATGACAGATATTTTTACATTTTTTTAAAAAAATTATCCAATCAAAATGCGTCCCTAACTTTTTGAGTTATATTACACTCAAACATACAAACCAACACCGGTGAAAATATTACCCCGGAGCAGAGTACTGTACTTTCTACTGAGGGCCAGAAAAACCAAATCGCCCCACAACATCAAACTTATCAAGTTTTACTGTCCATATGGGGATATTTGGGTCTCATTAGGGTATAGAATACAGACAGCACATACACACACCTACACACACATACACATAGATGTACAAATACATACATGGGCACAAACAGTGCACTCACCGTCCTCTCACTCATCTCCAAAGCATCAGACAAGTCCAATCTTGCTGTGCGTTCCAGTGCTGCTTCATTGAGCACCTCAGGGAAGGCAAAGCCAGTCTGCATGAAGCAAACCAACCATTTTAAATCTCCTAGCATGTAACACCCCCCCACACACACACATGCACAAAATCTGAATTTCAGAAAATTGGGACGTTCCTTAAATTTTAATAAAATGAAATGTAAAAGACTTTCAAATCACTTTAGCTCATATTTTTTCCACAACAGAACATAAAAATAATAATTAAACTGAGAAAATTTTCAATTTTAAAATAATAAGCTCATTACAAATTTGATGCCCTCTACAGGTTCCAAAAGAGTTGTGATGGGGCAACAAATGGCTGAAAGAGCAAGAAGGTTTAAAAAGATTTAGCTGGGAGAACATCTAGCAACTAACTAAGCTAATTGATATCAGGTTTATAACATGATTAGCTATAAAAGGGATGTGTTAGAGAGGCGGAGTCTCTTGGAGGTAAAGATGGGTTGTAAAGACGGAAGTGAAGATGCAGTTCAATCTGTAAAAAAGTGTGTATAAAGATTGTGGAATACTTTAATACAGCGTTCCTCAATGCCAAATTGCAAAGACTTTGCAAATCTTATCATCTTCAGTGATTTCTACAGACGCTCCCCGACTTACGTTCATCCGTTTTATGTTTTTTCGATTTTACGGTTTGTTTTTTTTTTCCAAAAAAAAAAGTAAAATTTTGAGTTTAGACGTACCTACGTAGTACGCTGACGTAACGACGCAATGACGTAATGACACTGTGTCCATTATTTACAAACGACAGACTGAACGTGCCCCTCATTCTTCCCAGTTCAGTTATATATATTGTTTTATATACATTATTATTATATATGTGTGTGTGTATATTATATATATATATATATATATATATCCCACTTATATAGCGTGTTACCCTTGTGTTAAGATGTTGTCTCTGTGATCTTTGTGTTTACACTGTTTTGCGGACTTTTGTAACCCTAAGCAAATATGGTTGGTCAGAAGCGTAAGCCCAGGGCAGTGGTGGTCTAGTGGTATAAGGCGCCGGATCGCTGATCCAAAGGTTGGGGGTTCGAGTCCCACACTCCACAAGGTTGTCACTGCCCCCCCCCCCCCCCCCCCAGTGCAGTTAACTGGGTTATCAAAGGCCGGTGTGAGGTGTGAGGCATGTAAAAGAACCATTGCTGACTTTCGACAAGAGTAGGCTGAAAAGCCGTCAGCGTGTTTCCGCCCTGCGATGGCCTGGCGAGCTGTCCAGGGTGTACTCTGCCCTCACCCTGAGTTGGCTGGGATGGGCACCAGCCTCCCGGCGACCCTAATTAGGATGAAGCGGTTACAGAAAATGATGATGATGAAGAAGCATAAGCCTACTAGCATGGGTGCAAGTCTCATACACAGAGATGAATTAACTATCTGCTCAGATCGGCGCAATCTACCATGTATACTCAGTTAAGCAAAGAGAGTTGTAAAATGAATGAAAACCCGAATCCAGAGAGAACTCTCTGCTCTGCTGGTGATTCACATCAGTGCAGGCTGTGTTCTAAATGAGTTCAACGGCGCCCTTGCACACTTGAAAGACCGGAAGTCCATATAACACACAGCAAGTACACTACATTCGCAAGTACACTACTTTCGGTTTTGAGCGCCTCACATATTATAAGCGTTGATTGGCTGTTTTAAGCTTCATGTAAAGTGACTCGGTATAAATAAGTGACTTATTTGAAATTAATGTTGATATATTATTTGTTATATTTGATATTATTTTACAATGCTATGTTTATAATAATTGATTTAGGGGTGTTTTATTGAGATACGGTAATGGTATTTATGTATACCACAGTATGAGCGTCATATGTCACATGTCATACGTCACTGTAACAACTCACGTTCACTTTCAACTTACGTTCGGCCGTCCAGAACCAATTAAAAACATAAGTTGGGGAGCATCTGTATATTGGAATATTCAGAGAAACTGGAGATATCTCTGCACATAAGGGACAATGCTGAAGACCTTGACTATATGCTTATGGTCCTTGGGCTTTCAAATGGCACTACATCACTCATTGGCACGACTGTGCCTTCCAAGGAACCACTTCCAGAAATGACTGTCGGTAAACACAGTTTGCAGATAGCAATAGAGCTTTTCAAAAGCCAGCATCTCTAATGGTATGGGGGAGCTTGCATGTTTTGGAAGGAACTATGAATGCTGAAAAGTATACTGTATAAAGGTTTAGAGCAACATCTGCTCCCCTTTAAAAAACATTTATTTCAGGTAAGGAAAGTGTATATCAGCAGAACAATGTAAAACCACATACAATAGCAGGGCTTTGAATAAAAAGATTCTGGGTGCTGGATTGGCCAGCCTGCAGTGCAGATCTTTCACCTATAGAGAACATTCGGTGCATCACTAAACAGAAAAGTATACCAAAGATGACAAATGAACTCTTCAGCAGCTGGAAGCTGCAATAATGCGACCAAATTCAAACACCAGAACTCATAATTTCATAACATCGGTGCTCAGGCATCTTCATACTGTTTTGAAAAGAAGAGATGCTACACCTTGGTCAACAGGGCCCTGTCACTACTTTTTTAGGATTAAGATTTTCATGAGCATATCTGATGAACAGACATTTGCTGTGGCAACCCCTGAGGGGAAAAAAGGGAATAACCGAAAGGAAAAAAAGAAGATCTGATGAACAGACAGACATACTAAAGAACAGAAGGTACAGTCATACCACAGAGTTGAAGGAGCCTGTTGGTGCGGCAGATCTTTTCAGGCTTTGAATCTTCATTTGAACCAGTTTCTTTTGGTCCTGTCCTATTGGCTCCCTCTGCTGGGAGAATACTTCTACAAACACACATCCATACCAGTGACTTGATGCCAGTGTGTCCCATGTACAGTATCCTGTACTAGTACTGTATGTGCAAAGTCAACAGCAACATCTAGTACAACTCACTGGGGGACCACTTCTGCTCCAGAGCACTGATTCTCTCTTTCATCGCACTGAGAGTTTGTTTGCCTTGACATAAGATGTTTTCTTGTCGACAGTCTTTGCATCTTTTCTTGTCAATAGTCTTGGATGCCTTATTAGGAAGCTGGCTGGGACAAACCATAATGGCCACGTCCTGAGAGACAAAAATCATAGAAAGTGTAATATTGTAATGGTAGAATGTTTTCTAGTTCGTAATAGGTTTTGGTTACTCATGCTAAGAGTGAAATGAAAATTCCACCCCATTAAACAGAGTATAAACAAGCATAATAAATAAGTAAGATAGGTCTACTGGGAATGTTACACCTGAGCTTCCCAGCTCATCAGAGTAGGAGCTTATCCCTGGTTTCCGTTGTGTGAGTGGTGCCACAAGATGAGATGACAGTAAATCGCAGGTTATCTTCCCAGACGGTCATTTTCTGAGCCCCTTTATCTTTTTATTAAGGTCATGTGGAGGCTAGAGCCTATCCCAGCCAAACCCAGGAGAAGGCAGGGTCCAATATGAAAACTTGGATGACCATTATTGGGTCAACACACATACAAACCATTCAAACTCTCATCAAACCTAGGCACAATTGTTAATTTTCAATCAAGGGTTCCCAAGAGAAAATGAACACACACACACACACACACACACACACACACACACACACGCGCACACACACACGCACACACGCACACAGGAGACATAGGAGAAAAAGTTACGTAAAATTCAACAAAACATGGCAAATTATGCAAAATCAAACAAACAAACAACAAAAAAAAAAAAACAACCTCAAACAAATAAAAACAAAAAAAAACAACCCAAAACCCCCCAACAAAACTACTTACATTTTTATGTGAAGTGTGCGTCTGTATATGTGTGTGTATTTATATTTTATTTACATCTTATGCATTATTTTTGAATGTTTAATTGTTATTATAGGCATTTATAGCATTAAATATGTATTTATTGATATTATATACACATACACATGTATGTATACGTCATATATATATATATATATATATATATATATATATATATATATAAACACACACACATATATATATATATATATATATATATATATATATATACACACACACACACACATATATATATATATATATATGTATATATATATATATATATATATATATATATATATATATATATATATACATATATATATGTATATGTGTGTGTGTGTGTGTGTGTGTGTATATATATATATCTTCTTCTTCTTTTCCTTTTGGCTTTTCCCTTCAGGGGTCACCACAGCGAGTCATCTGCCTCCATCTCACCCTATCCTTTGCATCTTCTTCTCTTACACCAACGACCTTCATGTCCTCCTTCACCACATCCATGAATAAATATATATATATATATATATATATATATATATATATATATATATATATATATATATATATATATATATATATATATATATATATATATATATATATATATATATATATATATATATATATATATATACATACATACAGTATATATATATATTGTATTGTATATAAAACACTAGAGTATTTAATTTAAGCGACAACACAATCACTGTTTATAAGAGTCATTTCTTATAGATCTAGCTTAAGTTCATCTCAGAGCTCAAACTAAAAGTATCTATAGTATTCAATTCTGGGATCAATTGTTCTAAAGTACATGTAGAGTTAATGACCTTAGTGTGTGGGACTGTTGGAACAAGGTCTGGATTCTCTCCCCTCTCTCTCCTTAAATCTGCTTCTGTTTGTCTAACAGCAGGATGAAAACCATATGGATGATCAGATACAATGAACATAAATAATAATACAGTGGTACCTTGGTTCTCGAACTTAATCCGTTCCAGAAGGCTGTCCGAATTCCAATTTGTTCGAATTCCAAATCCACTTTTCCCATTACAAAGAATGTAAACAGTTTGAATCCATTGCAAGATGCTAGAAAACTACCTTTTTTAAACATAATGTTATTTTTGAATCAGCTTCGACTTGCTTTAAAGTGGAACCCTTCAGGATTCGAGTTCGGGTCTTTTTTTCACCAAATCATCGTAGATTTCACGGGCTTTGCAGCAGATCACATCCTCGCTAACACTATCTCCTGCTAACTGCTGCTGGTTTATGTATAGGAGCAGGAATTTTTCCGCCTCCTCCAGCACTTGCGGTCTTTGTTTGCTGATAACCGTCATGCCTTTCACCACATCACTGGCTTTTACACTCTCTTTGTTCTTCAGAATCGCACATATCGTGGATTTAGCCCTGCCGTATTCCTTAGCAAGATCAGTAACACGCACGCCTGATTCATGCTTAGCTATCAGCTCTTTCTTAAACGCGACAGTTTTCCTTTTCTCAGTAGCTTTCTTTGGAGACATGTTAGCTAATCTAATCGAGTAAACAAAAAAAAACGGTATACTGTACTTTGTCGAACAGGAGCAAGCACATCCACACGCACACCGCGGTCAAGTACAGTCAAAAGAGACCGATTTCCGGAAGCCGCGCACTTTTCCTCACTCTCGGTCTCGTTTTTTCTCACACATTTTTCGAGTTCAACTTCTGAATTTTGTTCAACTTCCAAGACAAAAAAAAAATCCCGGATTTTTTGTTCGAATTCCGATTTGTTCGACCTCCAAAGCGTTCGCGAACCGAGGTACCACTGTATGTTGTTTATATACGTATATGTGCAGATTTTTTTGTACATCATACATCAGTTTCTTTCTCAGAGTAGTCAGTTTCTTCTCATTCTGTTCAAGAAGTTCAGCATTCACTGTTAACTTTTGAGTGAGTATGCTGAGTTGCATTCTCTGGTCCACGACTAAAGCTTTGTGTGTCTCAAGGTCCAGTTTCTGCTCCTCACTCAGTTCTCCTACACATAACAATTGCATATTCACTCAAATTTTTTGTATTATTGTATTAATTCATGCCTTCATCTTCCGAAAAGTTAAGAAGTTGTGTAGGGCACCTGTGAGGTCGGAGAGGCGAGCATGGGCATGAGCCAGGTCCCGGCTGAGAGATGCGATGATCTCACTTTGCCTGACTGCTTCCTGCTGAGACACTTCAAGAGATGCTCTAAACAAGACAACCATACAGAAAATCTTAAGGGGGTGAATGTTGACATGTGTTACCAGGTCACAGCTCCATGTCTGTGCTTGTTTTCCAAGTGACTGTCTCTGTAAGTTCTGTAGATTCCTCCTGCCTCTCACTGGCCATGCAGAAATGTCCAGAGGTGTGAACGACTGAATGAATGACTGCGCGCATGAGATCCTCCAATGAATTGACGTTCCATACAGGCAACATCAAACTGATTCAGCATACAGATTACTCACTCATTTGCTAAATGTATGCTACTATTACTAGAGTAGTGAGGACCCTGTTCCTATCCCAGCAGTCACTTGGTGAAGGTGGGGTACGCCCTGAACAATCTTGCCGGATAATCAAAGGACAATATACACACAACCATTCAAACTTACCCCCAGGAGCAATTTGGAACAGCCAATTGGTCTAATGTGTATGTTTTTGGACTATAGGGGGGAACCAGAGTACCCTGAAGGTACACACTCAGGAAAAGGGAGAATATGAAAACTCCAAACTGAAAAGCCCAAGCTCGGCAGTCAAAGCCAGGACTTTCTTACGGACAAAATGGCCATTACACCACCATGCCACCATGTGTCCTTCATACAGCACAGGAATGTAAGTAAGCAACATACAGTATGTACATATTTTCTTTTCCATTTTCAAGTGCGACAGTTCCAAGTGACCGTAACAAATTATAAGTGAGCTGTCAGTTAATGCTTTTTAATCCTTAGATAGGGTACCAATTTATTCGAGTTGCACATGTGTAGTGTGACACAGCATCGCATCAGATGAACAGTCCATTGCCGCCCAGCCAAACAGACAAGTCAAAGACTGCGTCGCTATCGGTGCTGGAACAATCAGTTTGGGAGGAAACATTACGCTAATCAAGTCTGACTGACACAGCAGTGATTTGCTTGTACGTACTTGACGAGGGCCTTACATGACGCGCTTATGTATTTTTTTGTGGAAACAATAGTATCATATGTCTTCTTTTCGTTTCGGCCGTTCCCTATTTTTCAGAGATCGCCACAGCAAATCATCGGATGTTTGGTTTGGCAAAGGGTTTTTACGTCAGATGCCCTTCCTGACACAACCCTTAGCAAGTGGCAGAAACACGCTGACGGCTTTGCAGCTACTCTTGTCAAAAGTCAGCGATGGTTCTTTTATATGCCTCTCAGCATAAACAGTGAGAGACATGGCCGGCCTTTGATAACCCTGTTAGCTGCACTGGGTGGGAACAGTGACAGCCTTGTGGAGAGTGGGACTCGAACCCCTAACCTTAGGATCAACAATCCAGTGCCCTTTATCACCAGGCCACCACTACCAATAATATCACATGTGATCTATTGAAATAGCGAGTAATTATTAATAATTTATTTTAAGTACAGGTTAAAAAGTGCTAATTTTGGGTTTCCCTAGGGATAGTTTTTTCATTCATTCATTCATTCATTCATTTGCCAAACTGCTTTATCCCTTATTGGGGCCATGGGGATGCTCAATAGGGTGGAGTGAAACATATAGTTTTTCACAATCGATTCAGAATAGTGTAGGAAAGACGGAACAATACCAGTTATAAACGTATGCAAAATATTAAAAATCTGTAAAAAATTTCTAGGTTCCCCCAACTCACTCGAAATGAGGTATGTCGAGTCGATTTTGTGAGCATGCGAGCACGCGATTGCCGACAAAGGGAATAACTCTAAATAATTAGAACATTCACAGTTCACAGATTTGGTATGACTGGAAAGGTCAGGACTCAGCAGTTTAGTAGTGGAAACTATCGCCAGATGGTGACAGCATACGGCACAGCATATGGCACATTCGACAGATACCCGTGCCACACACAGGCTGTGGAGAGGGGCATCAAGATGGTGACTGAGGCATCACAGTCTGTATGTGGCAACAATCGACAAGACGGCTTCATCAGTACAAGACTGGAGTCGAGGGCAGAAATGCCAGTTTTCGAGACAAAAGGAGACTTCAATATGTGATAGTCATATCGACTCATCTGAATATGTGTGGGGGTTTTTTTGAGACAATATATGTTAACACTGTGCCAAACTGCCTAAAACATATGCTTTTGATAATATAGAAGCAAACTGGATGACTATATCAGAATTCAATATTTTCAGTTAAAATGCCCAAATATGGTCATATTCATCGGTCTTGGGGGAGCCGAAGATATCAACTTATCAAGATGAACTTTTAAAATCTTTTAGATGACATCGCTCTACATCTTTTTATTGCTATTTCAAGGAAAAATAATCAAAAATTTAATTTTTCATAATTTTCGCTCCACCCTAATGCTCAAGCCGACAGGGGGTGGACAAAATAATGGAAACACCGAACATTTTGGCATCATAATCTTTGAACATAATTTAAACACTCAAAACTTGGAATATGTTATTATTTTTTGTATAATAATTTTGTTCTTTGATATGTTGATGTCAAATAAATGTTTTTTTTCCCCTTTTTCAGATATTGAAAACATTAATCATACCCCATAATGGCAGACCTCCCAGATTTTAAAAGAGGCCAAATTGTTGGTGCGTGTATGGTCGGCGCTAGTGTAACAAAAACTGCCCAAATGTGGTACTGTCTCAAAAGTAATGCCTGCCTTTGAAAGAGAGGGACAAACGTTCTCAGCAAAGCACAAGTCCGCCATCGTCTCAAAGAGTTGGAGGCTATTATAACTGAAGAATGGCTTCAACTTCCTTTGGAAACAATTCACAAGTTGTATGAATCAATACATATGCCAAGTTTTGATTGTTTAAATTATGAGCAAAGATTATAATGCCAAAATTTTAGGTGTTTCCATTATTTTGTCCACCCCCCTGTATGTCAGCTATCTTTGGACAGCTCATCTGGCACTAGTTTCAAATTTAAGCACCTTTCTGGTTGAAAATATTCTCTGGCATTTATCCTACCATTCTATTTACCTGAGAGATGTCACTGTCTGCCTCAGTTTCTCTTGCTCTTCTGGTTGCTCTAATGAAACACTGGGTTTGACATCCATCTTGTTAAGTGCCTCTATGGGACATTTAAAGTAAGAAAAAATTTGATTATAAAAATGTATCCTGCCGTAAATCCTTCTGGATCCAAAACTACTGCAGATTCTCCAGAAGTAAATATCTGAAGAGACAGAACACAAAGAGATCTGGATTTAATTAAAAAAAAACTGCCTGCAGAAGCAACCTTGGTCACACAGTATGGATCAAATTTTCTTCTTCTGAATTCTGAGGCAAAAGGAAATTGATGTGACAATATTTAGATGTATTGTTACCCTGGGATCTTCGTCCTAGTCCTGTGAACAACGAGGGCTAATATATAGATCATGATCTTCTTCTTTTCCTTTCGGCTGTTCCCTTCAGGGGTCGCCACAGCGAATCATCTGCCTCCATCTTCATGGAAGTCATATTAATGATTCGCATATTTGATTTGGCGTAGGTTTATACGTCGGATGCCCTTCCTGACACAACCCTTTAGCAAGGGGCAGAAACACGCAGATGGCTTTGCAGCTTCTCTTTCTTAAAGTCAGCAATGGTTCTTTTACATGAACCTCTCACCATAGACAGTGAGAGATATGGCCGGCCTTTGATAACCCAGTTAGCAGCACTGCGGGGACAGTGACAACCTTGTGGAGAGTGGGACTCAAACCCCCAACCTTAGGATCAGCGATCCAGCGCCGTTTACCACCAGGCCACCACCGCCCTAATACAGCATATAGATCATGATATCCTTCAAAAATCAGTCCTTGAGGGAAGGGTGTATGCGACTCACAGCCTTAAACAAGCATGGAGCCTTTTGTACACATAAAAAGAGTGGATATCTTATGGAAAGTTTTATTATATGTGAGGCACGCCACCGAATGTAGGCGCTTGTTGGACGTGACGTACGGTGCTTGTGAGACAAAGCGCGGCTTATTCGGACTTCCGATCTTTCAAGTGATCAAGTGCGCGTTGAATACTTGTTTAGTACTCAACCTTCACTTGCTCACTTGAAAGATCGGAAGTCCAGATAAGCCGCGCTTGGTCTCACAAGCACCATACGTCACTTCCAACAAGCGCCTACATTCGGTGGAGCGCCTCACATATCATGCCACAAGATTTTGAAGGCTGCAGTCCGATTCTGGTTCTTTACATATCAATGAATATTCACTTCTATGCACTGTTTTCCAGCATGGATACAAGATTTCAAAGCTTGCAAAATGATCAGATTTTAAAAGTAGCATGTAATTTCCAGTTCAGATCACTCTGTCTTAAAGAGTCAAAGTGAACGCCAGGGTCTGTCTACTGAATGTCTTGTTTTAAAACAACCAGAGACGGGAAAATGTGAAATCCACACATTGGAAAACAGGCGAGAAGAAAACAATCTGGCTGGTCATTTTCAATACTTTTTGTGACGTTCACTATTTCCCATGATAAAAAGGACCAAATGTTACAAGTCCAGCTTGCAACACCATGGGCAGTATCTTTAAACCTCTGTGAGGCAGTGACTCGTACTGGAGTTGTAAACATTGGATATAAGTAATATTCTTTATACAGTGATCCCTCGACTTTGCGCTTCAGTTTCTGCAGCTTCAGTGCATCGCAGGTTTTTCAAAAATATTCATCGAAAAAACCTTTAAAAATAAGGAAATTAAGGGAAAATAGGGAAAAAGTAAAGGAAAATGCCGCAAAACAAGGCCAATTATGCAAAATAAATAAATAAATAAAATAAATCAAACAAACAAAAACAAAAAAAAAAACAACCCAAAACCCCCAAACAAACCAATTACATTTTTATGTTAGGTGCGCATCTGTGTGTGTGTGTGTGTGTGTGTGTGTGTGTGTGTGTGTGTGCACACGTGCGTGTCTGTATGTGTGTGTATTTATGTTTTATTTACATCTTATGCATTATTTTTCAATGTTTAATTGTTATTATAAGCATTTATAGTGTTGAATATGTATTTATTGATATTATATACACATATGCATGTACGTAAACGTCAGTCAGGAGGGTCTATCCTACTTCGTGGAAATGGGCGGTCACGGGGCGGGGGGTCTTGGTCCCCATTAACTGCTGAAAGTCAGGGATCCGTGTAATGCATATGATTTGAAACATAAAATAACTGCAGTCATTTTTATTTGCAGACCTTAGAGTTGATCATTATTTAAAAGGAAGCCGTGATTGTTATGACTGATGGTTAGAGAAGTGGCTTTGGGAACGGAAGGTCATTGATTTCATTTCTGAACCAAAAGGAAAAATGTGTGTAGTGTGTGTGGGGGAGTGACCTGCACCGTCCCATCCTCCACGTAAATGACTGAAGTGCCCTTGAGCAAGACACCTATCCCCATACTGCTCTTTGAGTGCTGCAACATGGAGCAGCCTGCTGTGTGTGTGTGTGTGTGTGTGTGTGTGTGTGTGTGTGTGTGTGTGTGTGTGTGTGTGTGTGTGTGTGTGTGCATTCACTGTTTACATGACTGCACGTTTGTGCTAACCTTGGATGGTTTAAATCCAGAAGTCAAATTTTCCCTTTTGGAAATTTTGCAGCATAAAAAAAAAAGGTTTATATTCTCACCTGTAAGCCGCCGTGCTAGTGAGTCTCTCTCTTCCTGGATCTCCTCCTCTTTCTGCAGTATAGCATTCATTTGCTCCTCCATGGCAACGATGGTGTGAGCATGTTGCCGCACCTGGATTTCAGATGATTGATTCGGATTTATGTACTTTTTGAACATGTATATACACATACGTATTGCACAGCAAAAAGGATTTTCCACATTCCAAATGACATCGTACCTGCTCCTTGTACTCCTCTATCTCCAATCTGGTCCTCTCTCTCTCCTGCTCCTCTCCTCTTTGTAAGGCCTCCTCTGCTCTTCTCTTCCATTCATCCTCTTGTACGTCACACTCCTTTATTTTCTTTTTCCACTGCTCCTCTTGCACCTCGACATCTCTTAACTTCTCCCTCAGTTCAAGTTCTCGTTTTTCTGCTTCCCCCATTCTGGCGCGCCACTTCACCTCTCGCGCCTCAATCTCGGAATGTAAAACAGCCTGAAGGTTGCATGTGACACAAATGCGAGATGATGGCGATAAAGAATTTCTGGAATACTATAAAACACTCAGGCTCACAACACTTACACTCAGGTTCACTGACTTTATTGTTTACTTTACTACTTTTACCATTAAAATCATGAAATTCTGCATAAATTAATTCCAAATTATAAATTATAATACAGGGATCCCTCACTTTCAGTGGTTAATGGGGACTGAGCCAACACCCCCCCCCCCAGTGACCGCTGATTTCCGTGAAGGAGAATTGACCCCCCCCTGACTGACGTATACGTACATGTGCATAATAATATCAATAAATACATATTCAACGCTATAAATGTTTATAACAACAAATAAACATTCAAAAATAATGCATAAGATGTAAATAAAATATAAATACACACAAATGTATTACATTATACCAGAGTAGAGCCGCATCCCGCTCCTCCACATTGAGAGGGCCCAGTTGAGGTGGCTCGGGCATCTGGTCAGAATGCCCCCGGACGCCTCCCTGGTGTGGTGTTTCGGGGCATGTCCAACCGGGAAGAGACCCCGGGGTCGACCTAGAACACGCTGGCGGGACTATGTCTCTCGGCTTGTCTGGGACCGCCTCGGTGTCCCCCCGGGAGAGTTGGAGGAAGTGGCTCGGGAGAGGGACGTCTCGACCTCTTTGCTGAGGTCGCTGCCCCCGCGACCCGACCCTGGACTAAGCGGAAGATGATGATGATGATGATGATGACAAATGCAAACGCGCGCGCATACTCCGATGCGCACCTCTCATGAAAATTAAGTACAGTAGTTTTATTGGGTTGCTTTTTTGTTTTTGTTTGTTTTGGGGATTTTTTGCATAATTGGCCTTGTTTTGCAGCATTTCCCCAATTTTTTCTTAATTTCCTTATTTTTTTTATTTTTCAATTAATATTTTTGAAAAACCCGCGATGCACTAAGCCGCAGAAACTGAAGCACGAAGTAATGAGGGATGACTGGATTGGCTTCTGTCTGACACTTTTTGTTTATAAGCTTAATATAAATATAAGCTGATTTGCTGTTGGTGTAGCGGATAACACGTCCCCCTCACAGTAACAGGGTCCGGGGCTCGAGTCCCGGGCTCGGACATATCTATGTGACGTTTGCATGTTGTCCTTGGGCTTGTGTGAGTTTTTACACTGGGTATTCTGGTTTCCTCCCACAGTTCAAAGACATGCACATCAGACTTAATTGGCTTTACTAAATTTCCCATAGGTGTGAGTGTGAATGGTTGCGTGTGCGGGCCCTACAATGAAGCAGTTTGGCAAATGAGTGAGAGAGAGAGAGAGAGAGAGAGAGAGAGAGAGAGAGAGAGAGCGAGATGATGTCACTGTATGTCAGTAGCTTCACCTGGAGTTCCTGATGCACCTGTTCCATAGATTTCTGTTTGAGCTGCATGGCATTGGCTTGATCCTTTTTATCCTCAACCTGCTCTCTTTCTGCCTATTATGCACACGATATTAGTTCTGTTCTTGTATTGTATGATTAAAATATTTCTTACCTACATTCTAAAAGTATATATTCTGACCTGTAGCCTCCTGAGTTGTGATTGGATCTCCTTGTGCTGTTGACACAATGATTTTACAGCACCTGCGACTCCTACAGCAGCAAGTGGGCACAAGCTGTTTTAAAAGCTGTATCGTGATCTTTAACTGTATTACAGTAGGCCCCCGTTTTTCGCGATGGTTCGATTCCGGCCCTCCCCTCGGATCAAGAAAATCCGTGAGATATTGACACGGTTTTAAAACCCTATGTATGATATTACATGTGCTAAAATATGCTTCTTAAACACATTCTATAGACAGTCTTACTCATTGATACAGTAATAATAAAGTAAAATGTAGTAATGATTAAGTAAAAACTTTTTAATTTTGTACTTTGATAATATTTATTCATAAATAAAGCGCTTAGACTCTTTACCAGGAGCTAGAGAAGGTGCAAGGCGTTTGAGTGACATCATAGCGCTTAAATAATCATTAGAAACACACACAAAAAAAGTGAATTCACAATTCGAGCAGTCACATTGATGACATATGTGCGAAGGAAAAAAAAGAGGTGTACACATCATCTGCAACCAATCAGCAGGAGGGAGAAACAAAAGCGCTCAGCCCTTTGCTACATTTGAATCACGTGCCAGCTACTTCCGGGTTTGTACGTAAGGGGGCGCAAGTGCTGAACCGCGAATGGTCAAGGGCCTACTGTATTTGTTTTGTTTCTCACGGTCTCTTACCTCCAGTCTCTTCTGAGACCTCGACCCCTGTTGCCAGCAGCATGTCCCCAGTGTCCTGTAGCAGTGTGTGTAGACTGGACAGTATAGAAACTGTATGAGTTTGAACCCAGCTGACTGCAGGACACACATTCACATCCTGGAGAGCAGATATGATCCTCTGTATGGGATCCACCACATACAACTTTTGTACATTACCCTATGAACAGTGAAAACAGAGAATATATCCTTTACACTTCACATTAATACGTATCATTGTTTTATTGTGATCTGTTCATCAGTTCAGGGTGTTTTTAAAAAGCTTCTTTCCTATATATCACAAATATAATTATAATTATCGATCATTAGGGTGATCAAAGGTCAAAAGCAAAACCAAAGATTTTTTTTTAGACATTCGATTGATGCTAATTACGTCCACTGCTTTGTTTACATATACAGGGATCCCTCACTTTCCATGGTGAATTGGGACCAAGATCCCCACACAACCACCGAATTCCGCTCTGACTGACGTATACGTACATATGTGTATATAATATCAATAAATACATAATCAATGCTATAAATTCTTATAATAACAATTAAACATTCAAAAATAATGTATATGATGTAAATAAAATATAATTTCACACACATACAGACGTGCACGCACTCAGATGTGCATCTCACAGAAAAACGTAAGTAGTTTTGATGGGAGGTTTTGAGTTGTTTTTTGTTTTGTGTTTGTTTATGGTTTGTTTTTTGCATAATTGGCCTTGTTTTTGTGGCATTTTCTTTAACTTTCCCCCTATGCTTCCTTAATTTCCTTATTTTTTAATTTGATAAATATATATATATACATATATATTCTTCTTCTTGTCCTTTCGGCTTTTCCCTTCAGGGGTCACCACAGCGAATCATCTGCCTCCATCTCACCCTATCCTCTGCATCTTTTTCTCTTACACCAACTGCCTTCATGTCCTCCTTCACCACATCCATGAATCGTCTCTTTGGTCTTCCTCTAGGCCTTCTGCCTGGTAGTTCCAACCTCAACATCCTACTACCAATATACTCACTATGCCTCCTCTGTACATGTCCAAACCATCTCAATCTAGCCTCTCTGACTTTGTCTCCAAAACGTCTTACATGTGCTGTCCCTCTGATGTGCTCACTCCTGATCCTATCCATCCTCGTTACTCCCAAAGAGAACCTCAACATTTTCATCTCTGCTACCTCCTGCTCCGCCTCCTGTCTTTTCCGCAGCGCCACTGTTTCTAAACCATACAACATCGTTGGCTTCAACACCGTCTTGTACACTTTTCCTTTCATTTTTGCCGATACCTTCCTATCACACATCACACCGGACACTTTTCTCCAACCATTCCAACCTGCCTACACACGTGTCTTCACCTCTTTTCCACACTCTCCATTGCTCTGGATTGTTGAGCCTAAGTACTTAAAATCCTCCACCTTAGTTATCTCTGCTCCCTGTAACCTCACCGTTCCTGTTGGGTCCTTGTCATTCATACAAATGTATTCTGTCTTACTGAGGCTAACCTTCATTCCCATCCTTTCCAGGGCATACCTCCACCTCTCTAGATTTTCCTGCACTTGTTCTCTGCTCTCATTGTAAATCACAATGTCATCTGCAAACATCATAGTCCATGGGGAATCTTGTCTAACCTTGTCTGTCAGCCTGTCCATCACCATAGCAAACAAGAAGGGGCTCAGAGCTGACCCTTGATGCAGTCTCACCTCCATCTTGAACTCTTCTGTCAAACCGACAGCACACCTCACCACTGTCTTACATCTCTCATACATGTCCTGCACCACTCTAACATACTTCTCTGCCACTCCAGACTTCCTCATGCAATACCACAGTTCCTCTCTCGGCAGCCTGTCATATGCTTTCTCCAGATCCACAAAGGCACATTGCAGCTCCTTCTGACGTTCTCTGTACTTCTCTATTAACATCTTCAAGGCAAACATTGCATCTGCGGTGCTCTTTCTTGGCATGAAACCAAACTGTTGTTCACAAATGCTGACCTCTGCCCTTAGTCTTACTTCCACTATTCTTTCCCATAACTTCATCGTATGGCTCATCAATTTTATCCCTCTGTAGTTGCCACAACTCCGCACATCTCCCTTGTTCTTAAAAATGGGCACCAGCACACTTCTCCTTGGCATGAATGTGAATGCTTGTGTGTTGGCCTTGGGATGGTCTGGCGAGATGTTCAGGATGTACCCCCACCAGAGTCAGCTGAGATAATAAAAGGATTATGTGGTCTGGAAATTAAACGATGAGATGATAAGTCAGTAATTATGGGTTTTCAGGAATAGTGCGAATAATTATGGGGTCGGTTATACATGCACAAGACTGTCCTGGGATCAAGTCCTGGGCTCGAGCATGTCTATGTCGAGTCTGCATGTTCTCCCCATGTTGACATGGGATTCGTCCAGGTGATCCGGGTTCCTCCCACAGTTGAAAGACATGCATATGCTAATTGGCACTCTTGGTGTGAGTGTATATGGTTTTTTTTTTTTTTTTTTTTTTTTTTTTTTTTTTGTGTGTGTGTGTGTGTGTGTGTGTGTATAGTTCACCTGAAATTCAGCAAGTCTGTCCTTGAGTTTCTCGGTGTCTTCTTCCACTACCCTCTGGTTCTCTTCATGCTCTTGCAGCTGTTGCTCTAACTCATGAACTCTGGACGTACTTACTTCCTTCTGTTCCCTTAACTTTGGCAAACGCTCCAATATCTAAGCAAAGAGCTCAATGTTATACTGGATTGCACATAAATATATACACAAAGATGTATGTGTAGATGAATGGATAAATTAATTACCAGATTGATGAATCTATAGAATTACGTTTACATTACCTCTTGCTCTGACACTGTTTCTGAAGTGATGAGCACATGTTTCATAATTTGACTGCAAATGTTTTCAAGCTGAAAGCAAATTTAAAAGGTGATGGTTTGCTAATAGGAAGCACATGACACATTAATGAATTTAAAAATATATATTTTTCATTCAGTGAACTTGCCATTGTCTGGGTGTGTCTTAATTCTGAATGAGCTTTTAGTTCTCTCTGGAGTGTTTTTTGCTTCAGTTTGCTCATCTCTGCCTGTAGAGAGCTTTGCTCCTGCACCAAAAATGCAAACACAGGAGTAAGAATATGAATGTAAACAGAAAACAATGTGCACAAAAGAAATAAACTCATCACAGAAAAACATTTGTTATAAATAAATTGAGATCATGGAAAACTGATTAAATTAATTTGATAGCTCAAGAAAATTGTGGAAATGAAAAAGTGATGAATAAATATAACTGCTTTCTTATTAAATCTATCAAAACACTGTACATTGATAAATCATTTGGCTGTGTCTAGACAAGAAATATATACAGTGATCCCTCGCTACTTTGTGCTTCAGTTTCTGCCGCTTCAGTGTATCGCGGGTTTTTCAAAATATTCATCGAAAAATTAAAAAAATAAGGAAAATAAGGAAAAATAGGGGAAAGTTAAGGAAAATGCCACAAAACAAGGCCAATTATGCAAAAAAAAAAAAAACCCAAACAAACAAAAACAAAAACACAACCCAAAACCCCCCAACAAAACTACTTACATTTTTATGTGAGGTGTACATCTGTGTGTGTTAACGCTCGCGAGTCTGTATGTGTTCATTTCGTTTTCTGTAACCGCTTAATCCTAATCAGGGTCACGGGGAGGCTGGCGCCCATCCCAGCCAACTCTGGGCGAGAGCAGAGTACACCCTGGCCGGCTCACCAGGCCATTGCAGGGCAGAAACACGCTGACGGCTATGCAGCCTACTTGAACCTCTCACCACAGACAATGAGAGACATGGCCGGCTTTTGATAACCCAGTTGGCTGCACTGGGGGGACAGTGACAATCTTGTGGAGAGTGGGGCTTGAACCCCCAACCTTAGGATCTGCGATCCAGCGCCCTATACCACCAGGCCACCACTGCCCCGTCGGTATGTATGCGTATTTATATTTTATTTACATCCTATGCATTATTTTTGAATGTTTCATTGTTATTATAAGCATTTATAGCGTTGAATATGTATTTATTGATATTATATACACATATACATGTACGTATATGTCAGTCAGAGGTGTCGATCCTACTTCGCGAATATCGGTCTCAGTCCCCATTAATCGCGGAAAGTGATGGATCCTTGTACTATGTGTTTTAACACAGGTTGTAATACAGACACCACAATAACAGTGGTTTATTATTGTACATATCATGGATGCATTCCTAGCGTATCCCACATGGAGTGAATAGTACATTTGAATGTGCAGCAGTTTATAAAGATATGGGTGCTAGCATCGCGAATAGTACATTTGCATGTGCAGCAGTTCATAAAGATATGGGTGGTAGCATCATATGTTATAAAGAGTATGTACTTGATTATGCCCCTCCCTGGTTATTAGTGGTCATGTATTTTAAAGAGGCGATGCTTATCAAGTGGCAAATTGACACAAATAAATTAAGGAGAAAAAAATGAGTTGAGGGAGATGGGTTCCCTGTCTTGAGTGTCCAGCTTCTGACTTGCTCACCTCCACTCAATTCGTGCTCTTTCATATTAGCACAGACAACCTGCTATATTTAAAATTATGGACCTGCAACCTCTGATTGGTATATTGCAGGAGGGTCACAAATATTCAGCTTTATGTTTTTGGCTTAACCTGTATTTTCAGCTCCAGGGAGTGTTTGAGAAAGTCTCTCTCAGTGTTCTGCTCTGTTATATCTTTCTGTTTCTCTCTCAGAGTCATTTCCATCTTCTCCACTGTCTGCATAAAAATACAGATCACTTACGCTTAAAACAAAATGGTGTTACTTGTAATGCAAAAGACACATAAAATGGTGGCTTTGTTGAAGCTGAAGCAGATCCAAACGCAGAGA
>CM045749.1:22089228-22124228 GCA_024760905.1 Plotosus lineatus | reverse complement strand
AGAATTTAAAAGTACTGTACAGTATTTCCAAAGTCTGTATACAGGCATGTATATCTATCTATCTATCTATCTATCTATCTATCTATCTATCTATATATATATATAGTGTGTGTGTGTGTGTGTGCGCGCGCGTGTTAACCCTGCAATGGACTGTTCGGTCTGGGTGTACCTAACCTTCGCCCAGTGTCAGGTAAGACAGGCTCACCCCACAACTCTGGTAGGATTAAGTAGTTTAGAGAATGAGTCAGTTAGAAGTACAGTAATGAGAGCCTAAATGAAATACATTAAAATTAAATACACAAACATCATTTGAATAACAAAGCAGAGAATTACAAAATATATTTTGAACTCATTTGCATTTGAAACTGTTGTTATTTGATTAATTTACTTGTATTTGTTTGTTTGTATTTTGCTTGTTTACAGATTCTTAGAGAAATAATAGCAATATGACAATAACTTTTTTACCATTTATTATCTTTTATTATAAGACTTCGGTTTTCTCAAGTGAATCATTGGGCTTGACCTGTTATTATAATTCTTTATTGTAAGTGTGTGTGTGTGTGTGTGTGTGTTTTGTAGCATTTGATACTCGACCAGATAAGATTAGTAAGTTCAATATTATCGGATTTTTCAACATTAAACTTAAGACATTTACATTCTTACACAAATGGGTCAACCTGAGAGTGAAATGTGTTATAAGTTAAAGAAATTGTGTTTTATTATTATTATTATTATTATTATTATTATTATTATTATTATTATTATTATTATTATTATTAGTCAAGATTATTTTCTCATGCATCATTAAGTCATTAATGGAAGTACATTTTCTTCTTCTTCTTCTTGTCCTTTCGGCTTTTCCCTTCAGGGGGCGCCACAGCGAATCATCTGCCTCCATCTCACCCTATCCTCTGCATCTTTTTCTCTTACACCAGCTGCCTTCATGTCCTCCTTCACCACATCCATGAATCGTCTCTTTGGTCTTCCTCTAGGCCTTCTGCCTGGTAGTTCCAACCTCAACATCCTACTACCAATATACTCACTATCCCTCCTCTGTACATGTCCAAACCATCTCAATCTAGATTGTTCTGATTCACTTTAGTACCTGATAAACAATTGGAGAAATTTTAAGAAAGGAGACAACAATGCATATATTTTTTTTTATTATCAGGATGTTTTTATTTATTCTGAAGAATACGGGTTTAATATGTGGTCATTACCTATAAAAGAAAAAAAGAATCAATTACTGTTTGATCTGTATCACAGAGATAAGCAATTTATAGGCTATTCTATACACATGGTTGCCATGTGAACACATTAATGCACATTTAACTGAGTATATAGCGTTAGTAGCTCTATAAAATGCGATCAATAATAAAATATGATGTATATATAAGTATAAGTATATATATATATATATATATAAGTATAAGAAGTTAGTGAACCCACATTGTTGATCCAGGGGATGTAGGCAGAAACACGCGTGAAAACGGAAGGCTTCTTGTAGTAGTTGCAACCCCGACTAGAACCGAAGCTTACCACACCATGTACCATCCATGAGCCATCAGATCTCTGACAGTTCAGAGGGCCACCAGAGTCTCCCTGTACAAGATAATTACAGGCATGTCCATATGAACGTCCATGATTAATATGCAGTGCTGCCTGTGGTTGCAGTTACAGGGATCCCTCACTTTTGCGCGGTTAATGGGGACCGAGACCCCTGTGACCGCCAATTTCTGCAAAGTAGGATCGACCCCCTCGACTGAAGTATACATACATGTATATGTGTATATAATATCACTAAATACATAGTCAATTAAATAAATGCTTATAATAACAATTTAACATTCAAAAACAATGTTTAAGATGTAAATAAAATATAAATACACACACATACAGACGTGAACACACACACAGATGCGGGTCGCGCATCAAAATGTAAGTAGTTTTGTTGGGGGGTTTTGGGTTGTTTTTTTTGTTTTTGTTTGGGGTTTTTTGCATAATTCGCCTTGTTATGAGGTATTTTCCTTAACTTTCCCCCTATTTTTCCTTAATTTCCTTATTTTTTTATTTTTTGCTGAATATTTTTGAAAAACCCGCAATGCACTGAAGTCACAGAAACTGAAACATGAAGTAGCGAGGGATCACTGTGTATATTGGTATCGGATGTAGGCCTATTCAATAGCTGTACGTATAAATACATATAATTAACATTTTATCTACCTAAAAGGGCTCCACTCAGATGGAGAACGTGCTAAGTTTGAGTCCCAGGTTCAAACATCTCTGTGTGAAGTTTTCATGCACCCCCCCCACCACCCATGATTGCGGGGTTTTCTCTGAGTATCCTGGTTTCCACTCCCCTCCCACAAACAGCCCTGATGAGAGTAAACAGTTAACGTGAGTGAATGAGGTAGGTAAAAGGTAAAGTCTGTTGGGTTTTTACACCCGAGCCTCGTGGCTCATCAGGCTGGTGCTTATCCCCGGTTTCCGTAGCGTGAAGCGACCAGGAGTTCAACTCCCCCTGGATGGGACGCTAGTCCATTGCAGGTTACCTTCCCAGTATATTTTTACTGGTACCCATTTATACTGCTGGGTGAACAGAGGCACACTTGTGGTTGAGACCTTGCCCAGGGGTCTTAGCACAGTGAGGGTCTCAGTGGGATTCGAACTCACAACCTCCCGATGATAAGCACAGCACCCTAACCACTACGCCACCGACCACCCAGTGAATGAGGGTTTCTCCAGAAACACAAAAAGTACTGTACTTGCAGACCTGTTTTGTTTTAATGTCTGAGACAATTTATCTGCCTTGGAAATTCCATGTGACGTGAACAACTATTTTATGCTTATTCCTGTGTAGGACTTTCCACATGCAACAAATATGTCATGGTCAGGCTTTTGAGTACATCTCGGTTTGAACCCAAGTTGCTTTAAAATAATCATATGGAAATAGTAAAGCTAAACATGTTGTAGTTATGTTATTGTATAACATAGTTGGCCTGTATGTATCATTGCTCAGTATCGACATTGTATTAATTATATTAATAAAAATGAATAAACACATTATGCATTGGAAATTGAACAATTATGGGTCAGGTCAAGCCATGCTGGTTAATAGACAAGGTATCAAGGTAGTGTATATGTGAGGCGCTCCACCGAATGTAGGCGCTTGTCGCAGGTGACGTATGGTGCTTGTGAGACAAAGTGCGGCGTATCCGGACTTCCGATCTTTCAAGTGAGCAAGTGAAGGTTGAGTACTAAACAAGTATTCAACGCGCACTTGCTCACTTGAAAGATCGGAAGTCCGAATAAGCCGCGCTTTGTCTCACAAGCATCATACGTCACCTGCGACAAGTGCCTACATTCGGTGGAGCGCCTCACATATAGAGCGATATCTGTCCCTCTTTGTGTATAGGAATGTAGGAGGGACGACAATGCAGCGTTACAGAAAAGGGAAACCAAAACAAAAGCACTTACATTGCAGCTAGCCAGTTGGCCGTCTCCTCCAGCACACACCATTTTGTCAGTGACCAGAGTGCTCCACCAGTCAGACCTGCTGCATGTAGCATGGCTGACTACAGGGAGCAGAGCCTGTTGCAAGATATCGGCAAGTGGTCCTCCAGCTGGAAAAAAGAGCATTGTTGAACAAAGATGTTTTTTGTTTACTCATCAAATAGAACTACGGATTTAGTTCATTTTCTGTAACCGCTTAATCCTAATTAGGGTGGCGAGGAGGCTGGCGCCCATCCCAGCCGACTCCGGGCGAGGGCAGAGTACACCCTGGACAGCTCGCCAGGCCATAGCAGGGCGGAAACACTCTGACGGCTTTGCAGCTACTTTTGTCGAAAGTCGGCAATGGTTCTTTGACATGAACCTCTCACCATAGACAGTGAGAGACATGGCCGGCCTTTGATAACCCAGTTCGCTGCACTGAGGGGACAGTGACAGCCTTGTGGATTTTGGGACTCGAATCCCCAACCTTAGGATCAGCAATCCAGCACCTTTTACCACCAGGCCAAGGAAACTGGACTATGTGAAGGAAACCCGCGCCTGGGACTCATAGGAAACCAGAACTTTCTTACTGTGAGGCGAACTTGCTTATCACTACACGTCCCATGCTGCACCACTTAGGATTCAAAGTAACAAAATAACTGTGTTTAAAATTCTGTAGGACTGAATAAATATTGCATAGTTCGACTTACTGGAAAGACGGCCCCAGCCAGTGACATAGCAAGGGGTGTTGCCGGGCACCACCAGACCATCCTCAGGCAAACAGGCAGGCATGATGTTGTCAGAAATCTGCACACGGCTCTGCAGTTTTATCAAGGCAATGTCATTCCTAAAAGACATAAACAGAAGAAGAGGAAGAGAAAATAAAGGTGCCTTAACATGGATTAATAAAGAGTCAAACACAACAGTCACACATGAGTACTGAATAAACTGTTACTAGTAAACAGTGGGTTTATTCTGGCAAATATTAAAGTTATATTTCAAACTCAAACCTGATTCTCTGAGAGTCCCACTGAGGGTGGACAAAGATCCTTTCAACGTTCATTGCGACGGAGCCCATCTCATTATTAGTTTTCAGGCTGTGCTTGCCCAGATAGACTCTGTAGGTTCGGCTGCTACTGGACCACATGTATCAAGTTTAGTAGGGCATAGTGGATCTACTTGCATATTAAATTCATTTATCAACAATCATTGTATTTATTCATTAATTTCTGTATTTTGATGCATTATATTAACCCTATCTTTTATTACAAAACTTGGTTCACCATTGAAATCCAAATGTAAGGCATAGAGTTCTCTTACCCGATGCAGTGAGCTGCAGTCAAAACCCACTGGCTGGCAATCAGGGTTCCTCCACAGGTGTGGTAGTATGAAGAGCCACTTTTGTACTGGAGAGAAATCTGCAAAATAAACAAGGAATTAATATCAGAAATTTACAGATTATTCAGATCAGTACACTAAATGATACTACATATATATATATATATGTGTGTGTGTGTGTGTGTGTGTGTGTATGTATATATATATATATATATATATATATATATATATATATATATATATATATAGTTATATATTTAAGAAACTGTCACTCTAGGGTGGTCCTTTACAGTCACTACCGCAAATGCCTACCATAGCCCTACACCATCGTCTCTCGAGACGTACGGCTGCTGCCAGTGCCACCACCAATATATATATACATATATTATATTTTATATATATATATATATATATATATATATATATATATATATTTATATATATATATATATATATATATATATATATCCAAGAACATTTCTAATTTCTCATTTCCAAAAGAAGAAATGCACACTCAGGTGTCATGGAATGTTTACGAAAAATATTGTACCTGCCAGGGCCAGCTGTTGGTTCGAACATTATCTCCTCCAACCACCCTGTTTACAATGGGTGGGAAAGTGGGCAGTCCACAGCCGTAGGCTGTTTAAAACACAAACACACACACACACACACACACACACACACACACACACACACAATGTATGAGACATAAAATGAGTGAGATGTTTATTCTTCTTCTTAATAATAATAATAATAAGAAGAAGAAGAAGAAGAAGAAATAGAAGAACAACAACAAAAAAAGAAGAAGAAGAAAAAGAGGAATATATCTTCATTCATTCATTTTTTGAACCGCTTAGTTATAAATAGGGTCTCAGGGAGACTAACGCCCATTTCAGCTGACTCCAGGCGAGGACAGAGTACACCTTGGACAGCTTGCCAGGTCATCAAGGATTCCTGTCAGAAACTACTTAACAACAATAGGGATGGTGTGAAATGCATTAGTGGACTAATTTTTGTAATATTTTATATTCGTATATACGAAACTGGAATGGTGCAGTTTGTTTGGTCTGCTGTCTGAGTATCATTAATTGCATTAATTATTATGGTGAGTTGATAATGCTTTAATTTAAATGGCAGAAAAACACTGATCACTGAAACTGAAACCTGAGAAATTCAACAAAATGCCATCCGAACAAAGCTAAACATCAAAGCCTGAGATTTTTAAAGACAAAAACAAAACACTTCATTCAAACTGGGAATGAGTTTCAAAAAAGAAACCAGCGTCAACAAACGTAAATGGTTCTGTTTGTTTTTTTTACTCTATCAAGTTTGAAAGACCAATTTCAAACCAGACACACAAAAATTATGAAACTTGGGTCTGAGGAAATACTTTGTGAGAAGCCACAGCAGAGCATTAATCGAGCTTTGAGATAAACTAAACACCACTCATTTTAAATCAAAGTCTGAAATTCAGTGAAAACGATGTGTTCTCGTATTTTTTAGAAGCAATTCGCAAATCTGGAGAAATTCAACCAATAGTCCATAAAAATTCCCTGAGCTGTGGAATTGTGGAAAGCTGGTATTGTTACATCTTTTCTACACTATTCTGAATTGATTGTGAAAAGTGTAGAAAAGATGTAACAATACCAGTTATAAACGTATGCAAAATATTAAAAATCTGTAAAAAAAATTTCTAGGTTCCTCCAACTCACTTGAAATAAGGTATGTTGAGTCGATTTTGACAGCACGCGAGCACGCAATTGCCGACAAAGGGAATAACTAGAGGAAACTACCACCAGGTGGCGACAGCATATGGCACATTCGACAGATACCCGTGCCACACACAGGCTGTGGAGAGGGGCATCAAGGTGGTGACTGAGGCATCACAGTCTGTATGTGGCAACAATCGACGAGACGGCTTCATCATGACGGCTTCATGTTATCATCGTACAAGACTGGAGTCGAGGGCAAAAATGCCAGTTTTCGAGACAAAACGAGACTTCAATATATGACAGTCATATCGACTAACACTGTGCCAAACTGCCTAAAATCTATGTTTTTGATAATATAGAAGCAAATTGGATCACTATATCAGAATTCAACATTTTCAGTAAAAATGTCCAAATATGGTCATTTTCATCGCTCTTGGGGGAGCCAAAGATATCAACCGATCAAGATGAACTTTTAAAATCTTTTTCGACGACACCTCTCCACATCTTTTTATTGCTATTCCAAGTAAAAAATATCAAAAATGTATTTTTTCACAATTTTCACTCCACCCAAATGTATAACACCAGTGAGGCAGACGCCACATTCTTTAAGATCTATTCGACCTACAACAAACAGCCAGGACATCTATACATAGACTGGAGGTGTCATGGCAACCAGTGGAAACTTCACCACAGACTATTTTAATTCACTGTGATTGGTGAAGAACTTTTTGAGATTGACAACAATTGGCCACAATAGCAATAGCAATCAACCAATCAATCAATCAGTCAAACAGGACACATCCTTGGTGGTCAGTGCAAAGGCTCATCTTGATACTCTTTGATTTTTTAATGTATATTCAGGTTGTGAATAAACTATTTATATGTCCGAGTCACACTGAAGTCACTGGTGAGCTCTGGAGCAGCAGGAACTTTAGTTATTCTCAGTCACACCACTGTAAAATCTGCATGCATGCGTACCTCATCTTCAACTCTGGAATGCTTAAAAAATGTAACAACAGAATAATTTAAATAAAATATTAACTTCTCTGTCTTTTATTAATGATCTTATACAAATGGAGGTTAAATAAAACACTTTGTGACATGCTGTAAACGGAAAGTTGACACTTGTGGGATGCCAACAGTTTCTTACTTTTAATTCAAACACTCAATATTTTAGAAATATTTTTTTAAAAATCAAGAATGTTATTAGCTAAAAACCCAACATCCTCTTACCGCCAACAATGAACAAGGTCAAGATCAAGAGCTTCATGGTGAATGTACAACCGCTGTCATGACCGTTGTATTTTATACGCTTACAAAAGCCTAGGAACTACAACTGTACCTGCCTTCATTCTTTTGCCAGTAAACAATATTTACTTTTCCTTGATAATAGTCTTAAAATACTTGCATTATCGTTATCTGTACACTTATCCTGTGAATTGCACAGCTGACATCAAGAAAACTTGCAAGTGTTTACCTTACTAATTCATTTTCTCAACCGCTAATCCGAAGTAGGGTTGTGGGGAGGTTGATGCCAAACTCAGTCGACTCTCGGCAAGGGTTGAGTACACCTTGGACAGATCACCAGGCCATCACGGGGCAGAAATATGCTGACGGCTATACAGCCCACTCTTGAAGAAAGTCAGAAATGGTTGTTTTACCGCCTCTCACCACAGACAGTGGGAGACATGGCTAGCTTTTGATAATCCAGCTATATGCACTGGGGGTGGGGGGTGGGTGGAGGGGCAACAGCAACATCTCATTGATAGTGGGTCTTGAACCTCAACCTTGGGATAAGTAATCCAGCACCCAACAGGCAAAAAATATGTATGTAACAATCTATATAATATATATTATGTATCTTCTTCTTATTATTTTTCTTTCAGCTGTTCCCTTCCGGGGGCGCCACAGCAAATGATCTGCCTCCATCTCTCCCTATCCTCTGCATCTTCTACTCTTACTCCAACGACCTTCATGTCCGCCTTCACCACATCCATAAATTATAAGATATATTATGTATATGAAATAAAAATACGTTAATAATGTCTACGTAGATTTATTTTTTTACATATATTAAATTTACTTAATGGAGATCCACAAACAGCTTTACTCCTAGAGATGTGGAACATTTGCAGCCCTAACAGATGTTAGCGCGAAGCTATTTTTGAATAGAGATAGGTCAGATCAAGGTGAATCGTGCCAAGGTGTTTTTATTTGATTTTCCATTCAACTTTCCCAGCATTCCAGTTTCCATTCCATCCCAAAGTATATAAAAGCCAAGTAGAAACTGCAAAGAGTGCAAGACACAATCATGATGAAATTTGTGGTCCTCGCGTTTCTGGTTGTTGGAGGTAAGAGTCCTCGTGTTGTTTCTGAGTTGTACACTCAACTCTTTGTCCTCAGATTTTCTCTTATACTGCATATCGTACAGATACAATATACTGTAGTACATCTAATACTTTACAAAGTATACTGTACATCTGTCTTCCTCAGCTTACGGGTGTGGTATGCCCACCTTTCAACCCATTGTAAAGAGGGTTGTGGGTGGTGAGAATGTCCGCGCTCACAGCTGGCCCTGGCAGGTGAACTTCATATTTATATTCTCCATAAATTTAATAATACAATCTGCAATACCATAAATTTTAAAATGGATTATATCCTGACGTGCTGTTTTCTTTATTTATTATTCCTTTATTTCTCCACAGATTTCTCTCCAATATACTAGTAGTAACCGTTGGTACCACACCTGTGGAGGAACTCTGATCTCTGACCAATGGGTTCTGACCGCTGCTCACTGCATCAGGTACACGCAGTCAGGTCTCATGGAAGACCACTTTACAATATCATAATTATAAATATTTGATGGTAGACTGAAAACTTGAAGTTTGTTCCCGATTAAAGTTCTCCATTGAGATTCTAGTGATTAAAAAAAAAAAACATTATGATGAAATGATATGGCGTTTTGGGCCCGTGACTGCTGTAACAGAAATTCGTTCACTCTTTTGTTGGGGGATTGCAAGGCTCACAGCTCTATCATACGTGCCCTGTGTTGCCACAGGCAGCAGTTTAAAAAAAGATAAAGTTGGTTAATCCAATTTCACTCTGAAAAAAAAAAAAGTGTTTGCCTTCACTCTCCCCAGTTCTGAGGAACTCTATAATCGGAAAGAACTGGTTGCTGAGTGTAAATTGGCGAATGATTGAATTTGGCAGAAATAAAATAAACAAATTTACTCATTCATTTATTGAGCCAATTATAGTCACAGGGACGCTGGAGTCTATCTCAGCCGACACTGGACAAGATAGGGTATACCCTGAACAGCTCACCAGACACACCACCGCAATCATATCCACCTCTAGGGGTAATTTTGCACAAGCCAATTAGCCTAATGGGCAGGTCTTTGAAAATCTGTCAGAGTAAGATGTAGTGGTTGGTGGAAATCCATGCACGCAGGTGGAGAACATGCAAACTCCACACAGAAAGTCCTGAGTTTGGGACTCGAACCCAGGGCCCTGCTGTAAGGTGGACATGCCGTATTTTTTGTGATCCTGCAGTAAGTCCAGAACATACAGAGTGTACCTCGGCAAACACAACCTGAAGTTGGAGGAGGAAGGTTCCGTGGCAATCAAGGCTGGCAAGATCATCGTCCATGAGAAGTGGAACAGCTACCTTATCCGGTAATAGAAATGAAATACAGTACAAAATATGTAACGCTTAATAATGTGTAAAGTTTAAAGTGTGATGTGTAACTTATAAAGGATTTGGACATTTGAGAGTTTTTCCAACAAATAATTTTTGCCGAATAGAAACCTGAAATGTATATTGACTTTTTATTTATGATATTGTATTTATTTTTAAAAGACGATGGAATTATTTGTGAGGCGCTCCACTGAATGTAGGCGCTTGTCGCAAGTGACGTATGGTGCTTGTAAGACAAAGCGCCGGCTTCTCCGGACTTCCGATCTTTCAAGTGAACAAGTGAAGTTTGAGTACTAAACAAGTATTCAACGTACACTTGCTCACTTGAAAGATCGGAAGTCCGAATAAGCCGCGCTTTGTCTCACAAGCACCATACGTCGCTTGCAACAAGCGCCTACATTCGGTGGCGCGCCTCACATTTTATCTGCCAGGACATTCTAGAATAATATTCATGGTCAACGGAGTGATACAAAACTTGGAAGTCTAATTTCATAAATACTTGAATCATATTAACACTGACATGTGACACCTGTCTTATCTCATGTTTGCAACAGTAATGACATCGCCTTGATCAAGCTGGAGACTCCTGTGCCTTTGAGTGACAGCATCACATTTGCATGCCTTCCTGAGGAAGGTTATCTCTTGGCCCATAATGCTCCTTGCTATGTCACTGGCTGGGGACGCATGAGAAGTGAGTTTTCCGCAGTAGTATTGTTCATCAGGTTAAACACTGTTCCTGTACATTAGTCAAGGACTTCAGAGCAGAATCGTCAGTACAACATATACAATTAGAGACACTTACATACCTAGGCTGGATCCGAGATGATAGCATTCTGTATCTATACATGTTTAGCAACTTGGCTAGATTGAGTCATATTTTCCTCTTTCTTTAGCCGGAGGACCCATTGCAGATATCCTGCAGCAGGCTTTGCTCCCTGTGGTTGATTTTGCTACCTGCACTAAACCTGACTGGTGGGGATCTCAAGTTAAGGACACCATGGTCTGTGCTGGAGGAGATGGTATTGTGTCTGGCTGCAATGTAAGTCAGGGAAAAGGCTTGAAAAACACAAAACCTATAGAACAGGGCTCTCCAATCTTATCCACAAAGGGCCGGTGTGGGTGCAGGTTTTTACTTCAACCAAAACGGTAGCCACACCTTCCACCTGTTTCAATCACTGATCATCAAAACAAACAAAAAAAATAAAACTAGATTGGAAATTACTGTTTCGATTCTGCAGTGGAGCCATCTTGGTGAGATCACCTTAGGTGATCTCACCAAGATGGCCCCACTCCAGAGTTGAAACATGGATGTGGAATCTAGTTTTTGTTTTTTTTTCTTTTTTCTTTTTGATGACTGGTGATTCAAACAGGTGGAAGATGTGGCTACTGTTTGGTTGAAGTGAAAACCTGCACCTGCTATAGAACATTGTTAAGTTTGGGCTTTGATATATATTTATGGGTCAGTTAGAATTTGCGTTGTCTACTTTTTGTGTCATGTAATTTAGGGTGATTCCGGTGGCCCCCTGAACTGTCAGAATGCTGATGGTGCCTGGGAAGTCCATGGTATTGTAAGTTTTGGTTCTGGATTGAGCTGTAACTACCCCAAGAAGCCCACAGTCTTCACACAAGTCAGCTCCTACATCAACTGGATCAGCAATGTAAGAAAAGAGAAGTCTTACTGATGATATTGTGAAAACGTTCTATCATACAGGACTGTGTCTGAGCTGCGACTTTCTCTGTCTACAGGCCATGGCCAGCTACTGAGGACAGCTTGGATTGACAATCATTCTCTACATTGCAAACAATAAAACATCTGTTTTAAATTGATTCCCTGGTTGTACTGTATACTTATTTCTTGTCCAAAAGGATACAGAGGATTTTTCACATTAACTTCCACCTTAACATTCACAGCTGTAAGGTGGTTCCCATCCAAAGTTTAAACCCTTAAATGGGACACGCGCTTCATTTCTAAGCAATTCAATGCTGAAAGTACAATAACATCGCAAATCGCTCGCCTTTGAGCCCCTCCCCTGGGCCTGGCTTGAGGAGGGAACCCTGGTGACCCGCGTCCGGGCAAGGGAGACTGCTTCCTGTGCTCTCTCTCAGATGTCACGTGTCATCGGGGTTTTTTGAATCGCACTTCGTCTGGACCTTCACCCCGGACCTGTTTGCCTTGGGTGACCCTACCAGGGGCATTTGCCCCCGACAACATAGCTCCTAGGATCATTAGGTCACGCAAACCCCTCCACCACGATAAGGTGGCGATTCAGGGAGGGGGCAAATTCCATTCAAAGAATAATTCACTTTTTAAAATATTAAATACATTTACATAATACCTGTACACCCCTAGTCACTTTTTGGTGTTTGTACAGGACACAGCCTATGTTTACGGTATTTGGCAGAGGAACATCCTTTTTTAATTTGAACACGATTAAGCTGTTGAGCGTTAAGAGCCTTGCTCAAGCACCCAACAATGGCAGCTTGGTGATATTGGGGATTGAACTACCAACGGTCTGATCTGTAACACAGATCCCACTGAGCCACTGCTGCCCCCTTGCTGATGTTAATTTAACAAACATTATGCTGCAAAAACTATTAGCATAAAATACTGTTGTAGCCCAGAGATGTGATAATCCGTTCATTCATCCATTTTCTGCACCGCTTAATCCTAATCACAATTGCAGAAAGTCTGGTGCCCATCTCAGCCGATTCTGGGTGAGGGATGGGGTACACCCTGGACAGCGCTGTGTAGAAAATTTGGTGGCAAAATCTGCATTGTATATTCATCCATTTGCTTTCTAATCCACTTAATCCTAATTAGCGTCGCGGGGAGCCTGGTGCCCATGTTAGCAGAGAACACAGAGAACGGCCTGGTTAGCAGTTAGCCAGGCCATCACAGATGTACATATATTAATGGTATTAAGGGCACATAAACACATAATACATTTTACATGCAAAAATAAATAAATAAAAGAATGGTTGGTGTTGGAGTAACTTTGGACTGGTTTCATTTACTCTTGGTGATATCAGATCAAAATTAGTTGCTGCCTTGTGTGAAAAGAGAGCACTACTGGGTGGGAGATGAAATTTGTAATATAACTCAATGAGTGATTGGTGTCCAGCCAATGATACGATTTGATTCACTGAAGCTACACATTGCATTGACAGTGCTTGCATATGTGCCATGCCCAAATGCGCTGTGCAGGTTAGCTAGCTAACAACAACGTGGTGGATTTAGAGACACAAATGCTAACAAATGCAGGACTCTCACATATAACATACTACACATCTCATGAACAACAAGATTTTTGTCTTATTCATTTTAAGTGGGCCAAATCACTTACATTAAAAGTAAACTAATGAAAATTGCTGCTGTAATTTGATTCTTTTAATAAGCCGTGTAACTTACTATGATCCAAAGTTTTGAACAGGTGTGACACAGGTGTGTGGCCACAGCGTGCACATCTGATGTTGTCCACAGTGGTCCTCAGTGTGCTCAAGGAGCGTGTGTGTGTGTGTGTGTGTGTGTGTGTGTGTGTGTGTGTGTCCACAGTTGGATTTTATTCAATTTCATGTGAACCATATTTTACCCGTATTCCAGACACACATGATTTCATTTTATTTCCACATTAATGTTGCTGAGCCTCGACCAGACCAACTGGAACAACAATGCCATGGAGATTACATGCTGTGATCAAATTCACTCAAAGAACATTCCAATGACCCAACATTCCAATTCACGTTTTAAGCATAAGAGATATACATGTGTTTTTATGCGAAAAGATTTCAGACAGGACTGCGTATGATCAAAGAAATATGAATAAAAATCTGATAATTATTATAAAATTAAGTATTTTCATATTTATGTATGAAATTTGAACAAAAGTGCCCATGTGCAGGTTTGTACTATGCAAGGGGGACACAGAAATAATATTCCACAATCTGGTATAGAAACCAAAAGAGCACCTCAGTCTGTACAGATGTTGTAACTGCAGCAGTTAACAATATGTCTGACAGTGTAAATGGGTCATAAAGATATTTCAGGAATTATGATTTTTTTTTTGTTTGTTTGTTTGTTTGTTTTAATAATAAAATTATACTTAGTATTGCATTCCAGATCTGTCCTCTTTAATTTTTCTTATTGTGCTGCAACTGTAATATATCTTGGTTCCATGTTGCCAAAGTAACTTTTCTCCCATTCGCTCATGAGGTCAAAGTAGAGCGGACGGTCACAGAAAGTACAGGAGGCTGTCGCTGGGCCATTGAGTGGGAGTCCAACTTCCTGCCATACATCCAGCAGTTTCTCTGTCAAAAAGAAACCATGAAACATTCAAAACCATCACTCTATCGTTTTACTCACCACAAATTACAATATTCAATCTTTTTTTTTTTTTTTTTAGTCTGGTGTGAAATTGTGTAAATTTTAATCTGTCATTTTGAGAAGTAAACTGACTCTGATTTTGTAAGTGGTGTGTTATATGACGAACTGTCCCACTCACCTACAAAGTAGTCCATCATAATGGGGTTGTGGAAGGGAGAAGGTGCCAAACGCAGCAGCTCTTCTCCACGTGACACAGTCGGGTAGTTGATTGCCTGGACATAGATGTTATGTCGTTCCAGCAGAATGTCACACACCTTGGAGTTTTTCTCTGCATTTCCAACCTGGGATAGTAATAGAGTGTTCACGGCCATGTCTATATACTTGGAATTATTCGAATTCAAATCAGCCAAATGTTCTTCCTAAAGCACTATAAACAATAGGTATTACAGGCAGTGCTGTAGTGGTGGGTACATGCCGGTGCATGCCGTGTACCCACTTGTTTTAGTGGCTGAGTTGTGTGTACTGACTTCATTAGGTCTACTTCATGGTTGAGCAACGTAAATTTCCACGACTGTGTAAATAAAAAGCGGAGATGAAGTGCTAAATAGTTTCAAAGCCAAAGCCGCACCCTGCCCGCGCTCCGCGCACCTCGGTCGCTTTGCTGCCATCATGTACTCACTTATTTTTTGACCACTACAGCACTGATTACAGGGATCCCTCACTTTCCGCGGTTAATTGGGACTGAGATCCCCCCACGACCACCGAATTCCGCAAAGTAGGATCGACCCCCTGACTGACGTATACGTATATGTGTATTTTTTTGGAAAAAAAAATACATACATATATATATATATATATATATATATATATATATATATATATATAGATGATTTTCTGAGTAGATCCTTCCGTAGGAGAGTGCTCAATACTTTTTGGTAGAGCAAATAACAAAAATAAAAGGACAGGACAATGGAGTTTCAATAGAAAGTCTTTGTCCTGTCCTTTTATTTTTGTTTTATATATATATTTCTAATGATGCATAAGATGTAAATAAAATATAAACACACACACACACACACACACACACACACACACACACACACACACACACAGATGCACACCTCACATAAGAATGTAAGTACTGTAGTTTTTGTTGGGGGGTTTTGGGTTTGGTTTTTTTTGTTTGTTTGTTTCGGATTTGTTTTTTGTTTTTTTGCATAATTGGCCTTGTTTTGCAGCATTTTCATGAACTTTTCATCCTATTATTTCTTAATTTCCTGATTTTTTAACTGGATGAATTTTTTGTTGGGCAGTGGTGGTCTAGTGGTATAAGGCGCCGGATCGCTGATCCAAAGGTTGGGGGTTCGAGTCACACTCTCCACAAGGTTGTCACTGTCCTCCCAGTGCAGCTAACTGGGTTATCAAAGGCCGGCCATGTCTCTCACTGTCTATGGTGTGAGGCATGTAAAAGAATCATTGCTGACTTTCGACAAGAGTAGGCTGCAAAGCCGTCAGCGTGGTTCCGCCCTGCGATGGCCTGGCGAGCTGTCCAGGGTGTACTCTGCCCTCGCCCTGAGTTGGCTGGGATGGGCACCAGCCTCCCCGCGACCCTAATTAGGATGAAGCGGTTACAGAAAATGAACTGAACTGAACTGAATTTTTTTTTTGTTTGTTTTTTTTAAACCCGCGATGCACTGAAGCTGCATGAATTGAAGCGTGAAGTCGCGAGGGATCCCTGTATTACAAGGTAGTGCATGAACCAAATTATTATGAAGGATAAAATAGCATTAAGGGGCACGAGACACACACACACACACACACACACACACACACACACACACACACACACACACACACACACATTTATTTTTACATCTCTCCCTCCTTCCTAAAAAGGGTAGGTGGACAGTCTCAATGAGCATTCGTCTAACTGACTTTTTTAAATTGCCATTGTGAGTGTACTAAGCCGGCGATGGACTGGCGAGCTATGCAAGGTGAGCTCTGCCTTTGCCCAGTGTTTGCTGTGATAATGGTAGGAGAAGCAGTTTAACAAATGAATGAATGAACGGATGTATAAATGGACTGGACTCCTGATTCATGCCTGATATTTCTAGGCAGGAAGATGAGCGAATAAGTGAATGATGGCAATGCAGTATCACATCAGAGCAAGCCCACTCTGAAAGAAATAAACATTATTATTTTTTTTTTTTTTTTTACCATCATCACTGTTCCATTGCTACATCCCACCAGACCTTTAGCTGTGACTGTCGGATTTTGTGATTGTCTCTCTTGAAGACTTACATGCATACAAAATTATAGTTTTTTTAATTCCCAGCAAGCCTGATGCATCTCGTTTCCTACTCATTAAGTATGGTATTAGTTATGGTAGATATGACTTAGAAAAAAAAATAATGATACACTTCTGTCCTAAATTAAACATAGTGGTAATCATAACAGATACAGTGGAACTAACCCGTATGGGAATAATGTGGCTTGGGCAATTGATGACAGGCAGACCTGCATCCAGCAAAAGTTGCCTCATGTGTTTGACATTCCTCTGGTGAGCACGGCGCAGGGCGCGGCCCTCTGAGCTCATCAGAACCCGTACAGATTCCAGAGCTCCAGCCAGCACCATGGGGGGCAGTGAGGTGGTGAAGATGAAACCTGCTGCATAGGATCGCACTGTGTCCACCAGAGCAGCGGTGCTGGCTATGTAGCCCCCCACACAGCCAAATGCCTTACCTTCACATGTGTAATAGGTTAAAAGGAAAATGAAATTGAATTTATTCTTTTAAGAAAATGTTAAAAATATTATAATGTCAATATTACGCCTTTCTTACCGAGGGTACCAGAGACAATATCAATCTTGTGCATGACACCATCCCTCTCACCGACTCCTGCTCCATGTGGTCCATACAGGCCGACTGCATGAACCTCATCCACAAAGGTGAGAGCGCCATATTTGTGTGCAATATCACACAGCTCCTCCAGAGGGCAGATAGCTCCTAAGATGAAATAAAGGAAAATAGTGCACTGAACTCAATGGATCCATGATTATTTAAAAGGAAGGCTTCCCTTGAGATATTTTCTGTTCTGAGATACTTGTACTTTGACTTTTTTGGGCTTAAACATTAACACGGAAAATATAATTTTGGTCTTCACAGAAAGTTTTCAAAAACTATTGTACATAATGATTCTTGTTCCTCGTCAAGGGAATTTAAAAAACTGTTCTGACATACACTGCTTATGTTTAACCCAGTGCTTCTCAAGTAGTGGGGGGTGTGGCATGATGGCGGGGGGGGGGGGGGGTTATGCCAGGGGAAGCGCGTATGACCTTGGGGAACATGCTTTTCTGGAATAGTGTACAAGAATTAAGTGTAATTGCACCTCCACTCCAGTAGTTGGCAGTGGCGCTCTCATTGTCACTCCATGGTGTAGCGGTTTTTCGCACAAGCAAACGATATGAAGTGGAGTAAACAATCCCTCAAGAAACAACATGGAAAATTTTCTAACAGGAGCGAAGAGAAAGTTGGAGAGAGACGGATATATTAAAACATAAATAAGTTGAATGAGTTTAATTAAGAATGAATTTTTTTATTTCAAGCACATTGGTGCACTTTAAAACTTTTCTGTGACAGATTAAACAACAATGTTAATGAATTTTTTCTTTATTGTAAGTTGAACTATATTTCTTTCTTTCTTTGGTCTTAATGTTTATCTATCTAGTGCCTGAGTCGTAGGACGGCCAATTGGCGACCCGCCATGAAGGACAACGCCCTGGTTATCATCTTCATGGAGGTTTTCTTGGCAGGATTAGTGCAGTGGGTTGCCATTGCCTTCTGCATGATGTGAGCCTACGGGCAATTTAGAACGGCCAATTAACCTACTGTGCATGTCTTTGGACTGTGGCAGGAAACCCACGCAAGTACGGGGAGAACATGCAAACTCCACACAGAAATGCCCAGGCCGGGAATTGAACCCAGGCCTTCTTGCTGTGAGGTGGACATGCTAACCACTACGCCACCGTGCCGCCCTTAATGTTAATAAAGATACAATATTATGCAGAGGTGAACTAATAACAATTTAATAGACAAATAATACTATTTATAATCACTTGCGGGGAGGTGCGGGGGCGTGAAATGTCTTTTTATTCCTAGAGGGGGCGCCACAGAAAATAATTGAAAAGCACTGGTTTAACCACAAACACAATAATAATTTCTGCCTCAATTTGGACCCACTTTTATCCCCCCCACATTGAATTCCATAATTGTTTTTTTTTTTTCATTTAATTTTTTTCGGACTGCCTTATTCATCACTATTTCACTCACCATCCATGGAGTGCACTGTCTCGAATGCCACAATCTTCGGTGTTCTTGGATCAGAGCGACAGAGTAGCTCTTCCAGATGACTTGCATCATTGTGACGGAAGATCAGACGTTTTGCTCCACTATTCCTGATGCCCTGAATCATGGAGGCATGGTTCCCCATGTCTGAATAAATCTCACAGCCTAATCAAATACACATTAAAGAACAATTATATGTTATTTCTGGGATGAATAAATAAGATCCAACAGATACTGTACTGAGAATATAGTACAGTCAGAAAAGGGGTGGGGTTTCTTTAAGCAGCAGGTTATAGCAATAATCATTAAAATCAAGCCGTCCATTATCTATACCACTGTTCAGTTGGAGTCGTGGGGAAAGTTGAAGCCAATCCCAGCTGACTCTTGGCAAGATGTGAGGTACACCCTGAACAGTCAATGAATCTTTCAAATCAATTACTGGGCTAACACAGAGACAACCATCCATTCATACTCATATTCACATATATGGACAATTTAGAGCAGCCAGTTGAGCTAATCTACATGTTTGGCTCAAAGACATACACAGGGAAAACATGTGAACTCCACTCAGAAAATACCTCATCATTCCGGTCAATGATGAAGCAAATGATGACGGCCTGGGTTAGATTTCCAGTTTGGGAATTTTTCCAGTGTGCATGTCCTCCCTGTGCTTGGGTGAGTTTCCTCCGGGTACTCTGGTTTCCTCCCACAGTCCAAAAACATGCACAGTAGGCTAAATGGTTGTTCCAAATTTCCCCTAGGTGTGAGTGTGAATGGTTATGTGAGTGCTGGCTCTGAGATGGCCTGGCAAGTTGACCAGAGTGTACCCCACCCTCGCCCGGTGTCGACTGAGATATGCGCCAGCCACCCCACAACCATAAGGATTACGCAGATTAGAGAATTGAATGAATGAATGAAAAAATAATACTATAAAGCATATTTCATATACAGTACAGTATATAATCAATTTATCTACTTCTTGTGGCTTCGTGATTAAGGCGATGGGTTCCTGATCTGAGGGTCAGTGGTTCACTCACCTTATCCATTAGCCAGAATAGAGTTGCTCAGCTTCTTATCATTAATTGGGAAAGTGAAATAAACGTTGAGATAACGTTTGATAGAGATAACGTTGGCTGGGGTGAAGGGAAATGATGACTGGCCTGTGGATTAACTGCCCTCCCTCAGGCACATTTACCCTGACAGATTTCAGAAGAGAGCCGGTGGAATTATCAGGGATCTCACACACCCTGAACACCCCCTTTTCTCCCCTCTCACCTCCAGGTAAAAGGTACAGGACACTAAAAACAAAAACTAATAGACTCAAGATGAGCAAACATCATAACATTTTAGCACCGTGCACCTTATCATTTTTACCCCTTACCCGGTGAATATCATGCACCTTTACATCTCATTCAACCTTCTGTATATGTATGTATATGTGAATAGATATATAGATGTATGTAATATATACTATACTTTCCGGACTATACATTGCTCCGTAGTACAAGTCGGATTGTCCAAAAAATGCAGAATAAAAAAAGAAAAACATATATAAGTTGCACTGGAGTATAAGTCACAAACTCAATGAAACTGTCTAACTTGGCTTGGAAATCTGTTGGCAGGTTTTGTGACGTTGTGGTCCTCGCTCTGATAGAGGTGGTCGCGTTGCCTGAAGCAGTAACACCAAGAAAGTCTTCACGCAAAGTAATTTACATTCATCTCCTTGACAACTACCTGGACACGGAGATGCAACTGCACTGTTGAAAAGTCTCTCCCTGATGCATTTTGCTCAAGCACCCATGTGCCAACTTGTTCCTCTATCTAGCTTTTAGCCAGTGATTAGCTTTTAGCCAGTGATTAGCTTTTAGCTTTCGATTAGCTTTTTTGTTTGTTTGTTTTCTTCATTGCAGAAATAATAATCTCTGCTTTTCTGCCCTCTTGTTGACTTCTTGTGGTTGCAAGTGTAAAAATAAACATGTGAAATTATGTTTGTTATTATTATGACGAACAGAATTATATGTAATAATTTCCACATATAAGTCGCTCTGGAGTATAAGTCGCACCTTCAGCCAAAGTATGAAAAAAAGAGCAACTTATAGTCCAGAAAATATAATATGTATGTATATGTGTCTCTATGTGTATGTACGTATATGCACATGTATAACTTAGTATAATTTCTTAGCTGCCTTTTTTTGCACTTTTCTTACAATCGCTGCTAAATCGATTTTATTGATCATGCAACAGTTGACACTTTATCTTATCATAAATACATTTGTTGTACACAAAATAAATAAATAAAATGATAAAATAAATAAATAAAATGTGGGGCCTGCATGGTGGCAAACTGATTTGCATATTCACTTCACAGCGAGAAGACACTGAGTTTGATTCCCGGGCTCAGGGTGTTTCTGTGGGAAGTTTTTATATTCTCCCTGTGCATGTGTCTCCTCTGTCTAATCCAGTTTTCTCCCACAGACAAAAAACACGTCCAGTAGGCTGATTGGCTGTTCCAAATCACCTCTAGGTGTGAGTGTGAATTGTTGTATGTGTGTTGACCCGGTGATGGCCTATTCAGGGTGTACTCCACCTTCGCCCGATGTCGACTTAGATGTGCGGCTGCCACCCCGTGACCTCAATTGGGATAATATAATCTGTGGGAGAATTGAACTGATGTCTCAATGATTACCTGGAAGCATTTTTGCCAGAGTAAACAGGGTGGAATCATTGGCCACAAAGCATGAGGAGAAAACAAGAGCTGCATCTTTTTGGTGAAGAAGAGCCAATTCTTTCTCAAGAGCCACGTGGTAGTAACTTGTTCCAGAAATATTTCTGGTGCCACCTGCTCCAGCTCCGTGTTTTTCCAACACGTCCCTGTAAATCATATATCCACATTGTTTACATGTATATTTGCACATTGAATTACCTATTCATTTTTACGGTTTATACACCCATGTTCACTGAGCTGGTTAACCGAGCTCTTGGAGATTAATCCTATGAATTAACTTTTTAGAGGTTGTTCGGAGCTAACCATATTGCTTTGGTGACACGTGGGTGGCGACTCATCCCCAAGTAGTCATTGCTGCACCAGACAGACACCTGTGAGCTAAGCCGTCCTGGAACGGAATAATCCTCAGCAAAAGGATAAACCCCAGCAAACCGATTCACAGTCTTAAAGATACGGTAGGTGTGATCATTCCTCTTCTCAATGATCTTCTGGGTGAAGAATTCATCATAGTCAAAACTGGATCCATCTGAATGTGAAGAAAAAGCAAATATACTGTATGTAGACTGTAGACAGAATATACAATACTCGCTACTTCGTGCTTCAGTTTCTAGCGGCTTCAGTGCATCGCGGGTTTTTCATAAATAGTCATCGGAAAAATAAGGAAAAAGTTAAAGAAAATGTCACAAAACAAGGCCATTTATGGCAAAAAAAAACCCCAAACAAACAAAAACAAAAAAACAACCCAAAACCCCCCAACAAAACTACTTACATTTTATTGTGAGGTTTATCTGTGTGTGCACACGCACATCTGTATGTGTGTGTATTTATATTTTATTTACACCTTATGCATTATTTTTGAATGTTTAATTGTTTTTATAAGCATTTATAGCGTTGAATATGTATTTACAGATATTATAGACACATACATATACGTATACGTCAGTCAAGGGTTTGATCCTACTTCGCGGAAATCCCGATCCCATTAACCACGGAAAGTGAGGGATCCCTGTATATCTTTACAAATTAACAAAAGCACACTTTGGCAAAGGCAGTGGTGGCCGAGTGGTATGGGGTGCTGGATCGCTGATCCTGAGGTTGGGGGTTCGAGTCCCACTCTCCACAAAGTTGTCACTGTTTGCCCCCCCTCACCCCCCGTGTAGCTAACTGGGTTATCAAAGGCCGGCCATGTCTCTCACTGTCTATGGTGTGAGGTTCATGTAAAAGAACCACTGCTGACTTTCGACAAGAGTAGGCTGCAAAGCCATCAACGTGTTTCCGCCCTGCAATGGCCTGGCGAGCTGTCCAAGGTGTACCCTGCCATCGCCCGGAGTCGGATGGAATGAGCACCAGCCTCCCTGTGACCCTAATTAGGATTAAGCAGTTACAGAAAATGAACTGAATGATGAACACTTTGGCAGATCTAATTAGATAAGATAGATAGATAGATAGATAGATAGATAGATAGATAGATAGATAGATATATAGAGATAGATAGATAGACTAAACAAACTATAATATGCACAAACCAATGTTGTCCTTCAGAAAGTGGGATGGAGAGGATTGGAGGCTCTGTAGGCCACTAAACACAGAACTCATTGTTCCTACAGAGATGAGAAGAGAGCAAGCATGACCAATATGTACACATAAATAACAATAGATTAAATGCATTGTAAACCAAGTCTGCTCTTTTTCTGCTACGCTGTTTACAGTGTACTGTATCATATTCAGAAAAGTGCAGACTAAACTCGCTGCAGGAATAAAAGCAGCAGGTTTACCTGAAGAGACTTCCTCCTCTGAAATAGAAGGCAGCACTGAGTGGACATCCTCCTGAACTTGAGGGCTGGCTTCAACTAGTCCAATCTTGGAAGAGACAAAGGGACATGCCTTGGTCATGGACACTGCAATCTGAGCAGCAGATGTAGCCAAGGAGCGTTTGGCTTCTTTCTGTGGCAGCAGGCCTGCACAGGAGAACACTTCAGCCTTGAATATACTAAAGATATAGCACCCTAACCACAGCCCGAACACACACACACACACACACACACACACACACACACACACACACACACACACACACACACACACCTTATCCCCGGTGCAGCTAACTGGGATATTACAGGCCAGCCATGTCTCTCACTGCCTGTGGTGACAGGCAGGTAAAAGAACCATTGCTGTCAATCTAGACTATGTAAGTGTTTGCAGCACTAAATCATTGCCTTTATGAGTCATGAGGAGAATGGAGTCCATCCCAACCAACTCCCTGCAAAGGCAGGGTGGAAGGCATTGGTGGACCCTGAACAGCTCACCAATGCATAATACACAGAGTAAAACACACACACACACACACACACACACACACGCACGCGCACGCGCACGCGCACACGCACACACACACACACACACACACACACACACACACACTCACACGCACACACACACACACACACACACACACACACCTAAGGGCAATTAGGAACAGCCAATTAGCCTCATCTGCATGTCTTTGGGCTGTGGGGCCGGTGGCATCTTGGTTCAGGTGCGAGGCTCATGATCAGAAGGTTATATGTTCGAATCCCAGTTAGACCCCCACTGTGCTAAGACCCCTGTGCCTCTGTTCACCCAGCAGTATAAATGGGAGCCAGTAAAAATATACTGGGTAACCTGTGATGGACTACTAGCGTCCCATCCAGGACGAGTTGAACTCCTGGTCGCTTCACGCTGGGCCACTAGTCACAGTGTAAAAACTCAACAGACTACCTACAGGTAGTCTAAATTGCCCCCACGGTCCAAAAATATGCAAAGTAGGCTGATTAGCTGTTCTAAATCTCCCCTAGGTGTGAGTACAAATGGTGATGTAATGGTTGTGTGGGTGTTGGTCCTGTGATGGCCTGGAAAGCTGTCCAAGGTGTACCCCGCCCTCGCCCAGAGTCGGCTGAATTCTCTCTCTCTCTCTCTCTCTCTCTCCCTCTCTCTCTCTCTCTCTATATATATATATATATATATATATATATATAGTACATGTGCCGATGTGATGCTGATTGAATGAAAAGTCTTTACCTGCTCTATCCTGCTCCAGAGTGGACTGCACGGTGATCCGGCGAACAATGATGGGACACCGGTCAGCCAGGCCGATAAATCCCCCGACATGTCTGAGTGCCGGACCCGGAGCAGACTTCAGGAATGGACAGCGATGCAGAAAGGCAGACATGACTTCAACAGCTGACGGAAGAAGAAACATAAGAGTCATTTATATATATATATATATATATATATATATATATATATATATATATATATATATATATATATATAGCCCCAGTAAAGACACACACACAAAGTCAAAAACACCCAAGAGAAGAAAATAAATCTCTTTTTAGATAGAAATAGATTCCTTTCCATTCTTTGCAACAACAAAATGATTTTGATTCACTGAAAAAACAGAAGAAATTTCACACCTAATGACATTCATGCTCTATTCATACATTATTTGAACACACCGCTGAACACAAATAAATTTTACACTTAAAATATGATTGAATTTTTTTGATTAAAGAATCAAATTTGTCTATGAATTCTTAATAGAATTAAAAAAAAAAATATATATATATATATATTTATATATGTATAATGCAGCCATGATATTTATATATGTATAATGCAGCCATAGGGGGGGGGGGGGGGGGGCACTAACCAGTGTCTCTCCCCCTGATGCCGGTCCCAAGCCCGCATAAATGCAGAGGGTTGCGACAGGAAGGGCATCCGGCGTAAAACTTCTGCCACATTAAAAATGCAAATGGTCAAAACAAAATTCATACCGGATCGGTTGAGGCCCGGGTTAACAACGACCGCCATCAGTGCTGTCAACCAACAGGGTGCTGATGGAAATTGGACTACTGTTGGTCGAGGACGTCGAAGAAGGAGAGGCGAGAGGCGTGTCCGTTGCCAGAGAGAGAATAGGAAAGGCATGAGCCTAGGACTGAGAGTAGGGACTTTGAATGTTGGAACTATGCAAGGAAAAGGCAGAGAGCTGGCTGACATGATGCAGAGGAGGAAGGTGGACATACTGTGTGTTCAGGAGATCAGGTGGAAAGGTAGCAAAGCTACAAGTTTAGGAGCAGGGTTTAAACTGTTTTATCATGGTGTGGATGGGAAGAGAAATAGAGTAGGAGTCATCTTGAAGGAGGGGTTTGTCAGGAATGTTCTAGAAGTGAAAAGAGTGTCAGACAGAGTGATGAGTCTCAAGTTAGAAATTGAAGGCGTGATGGTCAATGTTGTTAGTGCTTATGCTCCACAGGCAGGATGTGAGCAAGAAGAGAAGGAGAGATTCTGGAGTGAGTTAGATGAAGTGATGCAGAGTACCCCCAGAGGTGAAAGAGTGGTCAGACTTCAATGGACATGTTGGTGCAGGCAACAGAGGGGACGAAGAAGTGATGGGCAGGTTTGGTATCCAGGACAGGAACACAGAAGGACAGATGTTGATCGATTTTGCAAAAAAGATGGAAATGGCTGTGGTGAATACAAAAAAAAAGAGGGAAATGTATTGACTGATGACAGAAGTGTGCTGGGAAGATGGAAAGAGTACTTTGAAGAGCTGATAAATGAGGAAAATGAGAGAGAAAAAAGAGTAGAAGGGGTGACCGTTGAGGACCAGGAAGTAGCAAAGATTAGTAAGGGAGAAGTGAGGAGGGCATTGAAGAGGATGAAGAGTGGAAAGGCAGTTGGCCCTGATGACATACCAATTGAGGTATGGAAGTGTCTAGGGGAGGTAGCAGTAGATTTTCTGACAAGAATATTCAACAAGGTCTTAGAAAGTGAGCAGATGCCGGAGGAATGGAGGAGAAGTGTGCTTGTGCCCATTTTTAAGAACAAGGGAGACGTGCAGAGTTGTGGCAACTACAGAGGGATAAAGTTGATGAGCCATACAATGAAATTTTGGGAAAGTTTTGGTATATATACACTACACTATATATATATATATATATATATATATATATATATATATATATATATATATATATATATATATATACACACACACACTAGTATATCTAGTGGTATAGGGCACTGGATCGCTGATCCAAAGGTTGGGGGTTCGAGTTCCACTCTCCACAGGGTTGTCACTGTCCCCCCCAGTGCGGCTAACTGGGTTATCAAAGGCGGGCCATGTCTGTCACTGTCTATGGTGAGAGGCATGTAAAAGAACCATTGCTGACTTTCGTAAAGAGTAGGCTGCAAAGTCGTCAGCGTGTTTCTGTCCCTTGCTAAAAAGGGTTGTGACAGGAAGGGCACCTGACGTAAAAACCTCTGCCAAATCAAACGTGCGAATCAGATGATTCTCTGTGGCGACTCCCAAGTAAAAAGGGAAAAAAGCCGAAAGGAAACCAACAAAACACACTAGTATATAGGGGCAGTGGTGGCCTGGTGGTAAAGGGCGCTGATCCTAAGGTTGGGGGTTCGAGTCTCACTGTCCACAAGGTTGTCACTGCCCCCCCCCCCCTTATATATATATTTTTTTCCCCCTTTTTTTAAAGAAAAAAAAACAATAAACAATAGCTGAGAGGGAATATATGAGTGAATCATCCATGTTATTATTTAGCATCCTTCATTGGCTTTAAAAATCGACCGCACCCCCCCCACCATGTTATTCTGCTCGATGTAATGCTTCGGCTTTTCTGATGGCTGTCCCTGGGTGTGGTGTGTAAGGGCCCATTTATCAGCTTCACACACGCTCGCGCTTGTCCTTCACTCCCTGTGCTGAAAGGTGTCAGATAGACGTCACCGCACCGATAAGCAGCACTTCACGTTTTTTATTATCAGCCCTAAATAAAGAAGAATTAATCATATTAAACTCTGAATTTGAGCTGAACACTAACTAGTATTTTTGCAGATTAATTTATAACTTTCCCCTTGTTAATTTCTGGCAGATGACGTCAATTTATTTTTTGCCTAATAATAAATACAGTAATGATTAATTGGAGTGGACACAGAGGTAGGAGGTCACGTTTCTCAAACAGAGAGTAGAAAGGGAAAGAAAGACTATTTTGCAATAAAAATCTGATCTGTACCTTATTTAAGGAACGTTGAAACATTCTTCAGTGCAACAATACAACATAAATAAAATCTAGTTTTTACATTAGGTTGTGCCTGTGAGTTTTTATATCTTCTCAATGTAATACCTGCACCTCAGTTCTGTTTCAGTGATTATCCTGGCAGCAAATCTTTTGATAATCTTGGTTGTAAAAGGAAAAATAATGTGTGTTACTGTACATGTTGGGGTTATCAGATTAGGCCCATAAACATAAGAAGGGCATTGAGAAGCTTATTTTCCTGCATGCATATTTACTAATACTGTAAAAATAATACGAGCAGCAGCACTATAGTAACAATCAGTATAATAATAATAATAATAATAATAATAATAATAATAACAATAAAATAATAACAATAAGCGGAAGAAGAAGAATAACAACAATAACATTAATAATAACAATATTATTATTATCATCATCATTATTATTATTATTATTATTATTATTATTATTATTGTTGTTGTTATTAATAATAATAATAATAATAATAATAACAATAACATTAATAATAACAATTTTATTAGCATTGTTATTATTATTATTATTATTATTGTTGTTGTTGTTGTTAATAATAATAATAACAATAACATTAATAATAACAATCTTATTATTGTTGTTGTTGTTGTTGTTAATAATAATAATAATAACAATAACATTAATTATAACAATATTATTATTATTATTATCATTATTATTATTATTATTGTTGTTGTTTATAATAATAATAATAATAATAATAAATACCTGTTTGGCTTTTTCCTGTTTTGTTTTTAAAACATAGTACTTTTCAGTTTTGAGAAAAAAAAAATTTCTTAAAGCATTTTATATCATATAACAAACTGTGTGTGTGTGTGTGTGTGTGTGTGTGTGTGTGTGTAAAAAGTTTCTTTAAAAGAACTCTGTAGCCACTCTACATTCCTCAGACACACTTTTATGAGTTGAAGAAGTGCATATTTTGTATCATATGAAGTGATAGTATTGGTCTCTTACCTGTTGACCTGCACTGAGGACGAACGTCTGAACATCAGCAAATACGACAGTTGACTAGACCGAGTGTTCCGGGGCTCGACCGCAATAAGCGCACTCTTTGGGGCCCGCCCTGTCCATCATCACCATAATACACTTTACCACTCAGTGGTGTGGCTGAGTGTGGAGAGCTGTTTAGATCTCTGTACTGTACAAAAGAAAGTCTTAAAAAGGCATTTTTATGACAGTTATGTTCATGCAGATGTTTTCTTCATCACACCTGGATAGCAGCAGATGTGCGCCAAAGAGCGTGTTTTGCGCATAATTGCGCATAAAACCTAAACGGTCAGAAGTGATCCTGTAATACTGATTCCTCCCTGGATTTGTTGAATCATATTTTGAATTTCCCTCGTTTTTGTTTGAAAATCATAGACCAACTAGCTGCATTCAAAAATCTTCTCAAAACTGAAGGCACAAGGCAATTTTCATGCCTGTATTCAATATATATATATATAAACACTGTATGTATATACATACACACACACACACACACACACACACACACACACACTATATGTATGTATGAAATCATTTTCTGTAACCACTTAATCCTAATTAGGGTCATGGGGAGGCTGGTGCCCATTCCAACCGACCCTGTGTAAGGGCAGAGCACACCATAGACAGCTTGCCAGACTATCTCAGGGCAGAAACACACTGACAGCTATGAAGCGACTCTTGTGAAAGTCAGAAATGGTTCCTCACACAATAGACAGTGAGAGACATGGCTGGCCTTTACATGAATGAAATGAAAACTGAAGAAGAAAAGAAAGAATATTCAGTTTGGTAAAGTTTATTTGGTGAGAAGCAAGAGAAAAGCCATTGGAAGGGTAAAGCAGCCTTTACACAGCACCAAGGTTAGTCAGTTGTAGAATAAAAGTTATAATGCTTGCTGCATGGTTGCATGGCTTTATGGGCGGGGTGATGAGTGAGGCCCTACTTAGTGTCCCACCCAGGGCCCTGGATTTACCTGAATCACGAACATTAGTTATAGTATTTGGAGAACATCAAACTACGACCCAGTTCATGCTAACAGTTGTCGACCATATAGAAGTTAGACACTAAATCAGCCATAACATTAACTACTACCATTAGTCAGAACCTGCATATTACTATGGAGGTCCTACTTGTGTTGCCAAAAGGACTTGAACCCATTACGGCATGAATTCCACCGTCCTACAAAACATTCTTTAATTCCTGAAATTTGCAAGGGGGAGCTACATGGTTTGGACTTGTTTATCTCACACATCGTATACAAATAATAAATATGGAGGTTGATTGTCTTTAAATAATTCATGAACTGTTTCTGCAATGCTTTGTCCTGCTGAATGAGGTGTTAGGGAACATCACTGCCATAGAGGAATGTATTTTGTCTGCAACAAATTTATGGACCCCCAGTGCAGCAAACTGGGTTATCAAAGGCCGGCCATGTCTCTCACTGTCTATGGTGAGAGGCATGTAAAAGAACCATTGCTGACTTTCGTAAAGAGTAGGCTGCAAAGCCATCAGTGTGTTTCCATGACCTGGAGAGGGATGGGCGTCGCAATGCCAAATCAGCCCAAGTCTGGCCAATGAAGGCGCCCCAACGACATCCCCGGATGTTAAATGATAAGTGAAGAAGTAGTTTAGAGAGAAGTACGTGTTCATAGGAACGTTCACATGAATTCTAGGACCCAAAACTACTTCCAGTGCTTCACCTTCTTTACAGAATCCACATTATTGCATATATAATGAGTGCACATGCACTCAGCCGTCCATGATGCAAACAGAAACGTCATTCGTCAGACCGGTCCACTGTCTTACGCTGCTTAATGGCCCAGTTTTAATCCTCATATGTCCACTGTGGGCCCTGTGCAGCTTGCAGCAGTGGGCCTGTATTATGACATCCTTGTGTCATAGCCTATTGCTGATTGAGTATTAGACCTACACTGACATTTAATCTAATCTATATACATTTTTATACTTCTGACAGAGAGTTGAAGAAGATTCAGACATGGCGCACAGTTGATGCTTGATTTTATTGGATTCTTCATGCTTATACAATACTTCTATCACCTACCACCGAAAACAGACGCCGTGTAAACATTTTTGTTGCTTTTTTGAAAAGCTTCTGACTGGAGATCCTATTCTTTAAAAAATTATAAGAAAAGAGAAAACATCTCTGAATATAAATGCATCATTAAATAATTATGTACATTACGTAATACGCCATTAAACCTTTCTGAAGGACAATTTATGCATCTGTGGCAGTATTACACATTTTTATGTCTAGTAACATTAGCACATACATACAAGTCTATTCTTAAAATTGCACAAAAATATATTACAAATCATACATTTTCCTTTTAAAACTATATTTAAAAATTATGACGGCACTAAAATATTTTATCATAAAACAATAAAAGCCAGTCCTAACTGTAACATTCAGGGCTAGTACTTAATGAAACCTGCCAGCATGAATGCATACATAAAAAACATTATTAAGTCAGTAAACCCTCAACTCAGATCTCAACTTTGATGAATTGGTAGAGCAACATTGCACAGCATTAACCCTTGTAGTTTCCTCCAGCAGCACTAGGGGGCAAAGTGGGGTTAGAACCAGCCTGGACATCCACAAAGCCCATCCTCTGTCTTCTTTTCCTCTGCTCAGTCATCTGCACAAAAACACACCAGCAATCAGCACACATTGATCATTTATCAGAACATGAGCCACTCATTGATTCTGCAGCACTGGTTGCAAATGCAGTTGCACCAATTTAACTCCACGAGTGATCACATGTACCAAAAATATTTCCCAAACTATTTAATCCTACTCGGGCAGTGGTCACCACGTCTTCTTAGCAGAGTTATAATCTTACACATGTTTATGGAAGGTTAAAAGCCAGTAACTCTGTCCTTTATAACGAAAAGCATTATGGGAGATGCAGCTCCATAATAGTCAATGGGAGGGAGCTGTGTCACCCCTCCTAGCCAATGGGAGGCCAACGGGGTGAGATGTTGGGAGATAGCCAATGGGAGGCCAGCGGGGTGGGATGTTGGGACATGTAGTCAGTGGGAGAGCAAGTTGTGCATTGTTTGAATGGCGCGTTTGAATGGCACTCATCTGCCCCACCTGTTCCTTCAGTTCTGTTAACTGGCCCGTGAGATTCGTAACCACAGTCATGGTGGCTGAGAGTTTGTCTTGTAGGATCCTCATCTCGTTCTGTTCCCCTTCCCCTTCAGACACAACCAGAGACATGGCTTGCATGCGTGGGAACCAATCAAGGTTCTTGTTCTAAAGGGAAAGAAAGAAAGGATATCACATTTACACTTTCACATTCAATATTTTTTGAACTACTCTTATTTTTACTCCAAAGCGTGCGACACAGCTAAATTAGGGAATTATCCAACAATTTTAAATAAATAATTCACCTTTATCATAAGCCCCACATAGCTCTCTGGGCCAGTGTAGTCAGTTTTGTTCTTCTCTCGCACCAGTACAATAAAGGAAAGGTAGTTCCAGATGTTGTGCTCTAATTTAATGTGCTCCTCAAAAGACACGGTCTTATTGTCAAACTTGTCCCTCTCAAGACCTTGGGGGGGAAAAAATAAATGAATAAATAAGTGAACTGCAACTCTCAAATACCAGAAAGATGAAACAAAAATTGATGCAGCTGGACTTCAAGTGAGGTTTTATTGGGAGTCGTACAGAAGATCAGAGGTTCACAACCCTGGTTATGGAGGATGGCCTGCCTTGCACATTTTAATCACTTTCCTGCTCAAATCACACTCACTTTAATTTATCAAGAGCTTTAAATGATCTAATTAGTTAAATCAGTTGTGTTGGGATAAGAAAAAAAAAACAAACAAACAAACAAAACAACAAAATATGCAACTCAGGAAATCCTCCCCGACCAGAGCTGCGAACCTCCGCGGTAGATTCCACGCTTTTCACAGAATACAAGGTTCTGTGCTTTCCAACTATAAGGTCTTTTTACATGATGTCACTGTTCCGAAAGTCCGATGTCTTGGCGAAGAAATATTACTGTTCGGGTGAACCCGAGTGCATGACTTACCGTACAATTGCAAGATTCGTACATTGATACATCAGTCCATATAGGCAAGACAATGGCAAAAATAAGAGTATGCAAACATAAATCCAACAAAATCAAATATAAACTAGTAAACCTCTCAATAAATTAAAATAAGGACTATCAGCACATATTTTCTTCATGAAGAAGTTTGTAATAATAGAATATAAAGCACTTACCACAGATGAAGCAGGTTGTCTTTAGGATTTCTTCCTTCTTTTGCTTCTCGCTACGTAGGTCAGCAAAGGTGTCGATAATCACACCAAAGATCAAGTTCAGTACAATGATGATCACAATAAAGTAGAAAAGAAGATCAAACACCACGCGTGCAGGAAACAGTGGCTCCTATACAGCAAGATATTTTCAGATGCCTTTTTATTTTTACAAGCGAATACCAATTTGATTATTCTACATAATATATTCCTTCTTGTGTATATTTATGGATTCATGTGCATGTATTTGTCATCTCACATTTTTTGAAGGTTTGCGTAGGACATCTCCTACACCTCCACCATTTCGTAGGCCATGATTTAACACAGTGACGATACACATTAATAATGTGTCACACGCTCGTTCTGTGCTTGCTTCTTCTGCAAAATAAGTCAGAGAATGAAGTTGAACGAAACCCTTCGATCAGATTCTTGCATCATTGCAAATGCAATAGCTCGCAGTCAATAAAATACTAACCCTCTAGTGCTGCGATAAGTCCCGTCTCTTCATCGCAGTCCACTCCATCAGCACTGCAGCTCCCGTCAGATTCTAAATATAGTACACTTCATGAGTACTACAGTCAAACACGTTCACAGGATTTGACTTGAAGTGGACTTCGATATAATCACGTGATCAGGCATTGTCCCTGGTTATAACAGCACGTTACCATATTGGAGACTATGCAAGCAGTTTAGCACGCCAAAAATGCAGGATGATGCAACAGATCTCTCTAATTACAGCAATCCCTCGTTACTTTGTGCGTCAGATTCTGTAGCTTCAGTGCATTGCGGGTTCAAAAATATTCATTAAAAATTTTAAAAATTAAGGAATAATAGGGAAAAACTTAAGGAAAATGCTGCAAAACAAGGCCAATTATGCAAAAAAAAAACCCACAACCCAAAACCCCCCAACAAAACTTCTTACATTTTTATGTGAGGTATGCATCTGTGTCTGCGTGCTCTGTATGTGTGTGTATTTATATTTTATTTACATCTTATCCATTATTTTTGAATGTTTAATTGTTATTATAAGCACTTATAGTATTGAATATGTATTTATTGATATTATATACATATACGCCAGTCAGGGGGGGGGGTCGATCCTACTTCGCGGATATCGGTGGTCGGGGGGGGTCTTGGTCCCCCTTAACCTGTGAAAAGTGAGGGATCCCTGTACTTTAAAGGCCTTCTCTTGCTGGACAGCAGGGATACCTTCAGAAATTTGATTTGTGTGACGGAACTGACCCTGAAAAACATGTATCACAACCGAGTACAAACTGAATACCAACCAGGTAGTCGGAAATCTTCTTGGAAAAAAATATTCGATCATAAAACCTTTGCACAATGTGCACCAGTAGAAAAAATGCACATGCTAACAGTTGGAGCTTCACTTAGCATGGTCTCAACTCGTTGCTTCTGCCCGGCTGAACAAGTTCACAACATACATCTTTTTTCAGTCTGCGCTTTGCTTGCAACATAAATTTTTACATTGAGTGTTCTATTTAAAAATTAATAGCTTATTTATTAGCACATACAATGGCTGCACATTATGTGCCAGCAGAAAAGAAGCACATGCTAAAAGTGGTTTCACTTAGCAATGTCTCAACTCGTAGCTTAAAGCTAAAAGTACCCAGCTGAACTAGAGAACAACACACGCCTTCAATATAATTCTTTACAATGAGAAGCTTTCTCAATATTAAAATAAAACAGGACACAAAATATTAGCTTTACATGTGCACTCACTGGTTATAATAAAATGGTCACTGCAAACATGGATTTTTACACCCGAATCTGCTCCGGGATGTTGCTAAACAATTTAACTCGCCTTTTACTGGAGAGTGATTTAGCATGCTCTTCCTTGCTTTTTATAATTGTCGGGACATGGGGGGGGGGGATGCATGTCGCGTTCCTTCTCTGCATGGTTGTAAAATCCCATTCCAACACATTAATTCTACCTTCTACATTCACCGCCTCCATAGGA